>JARFJB010001916.1:7500-232500 GCA_036346205.1 Vesta saturnalis | reverse complement strand
CGAGGTTGCTTCGTTTTGCCGCTTGAGAGCGTCAACGTTTTTAAAATAATTTCGTTTTTTCGAAATAATTTCTAAACGCTTCAACCGATTTTAACTAAATTTGGGAAGCTGTAACATAAATTGACATAATTTGACGGAAATGGGAACTTTTCGATACGTAGAAAATGAAAAAATCTACATGGTGTCCAAAAAAAAGGTGTATTTTCTTACCCCCTGTAGATATGACTTATTTTTTGTACTAATAGGACATTTTGTTTACAAACTTTTTGTACTCCTATAAAATGTTGGTCAGATGAATAGTTTCGTCGCAAAAATACTTTACTCAACCCTACATTTAATCATAGTCTGCTTACTCGGAAGGAAAGCGAGAAAATAAATTCACAAATTACATGAAAATGTTTTAGTTTTAGTTTCAATACCTAGAAAATGAAAAAAATCTACATGGTGTCCAAAAAAAAAGATGTATTTTCTTACCCCCTGTTAGATATGACTTTCATTTTTTTTTTTTACTAATAGGTCATTTTGTTTACAAACTTTTTGTACTTCTCTAAAATGTTGGTCAGATGTACAGCTTCGTGGCAAAACAATTCACTCAACCCTACATTTAATCATTGTCTGCTTACTCGGAAGGAAAGCGGGAGAAAGTAAATTCACAAATTACATGAAAATGTTTTAGTTTCAATAAAAATTTAAATTTTTAAATTATTATGATAATTGTTCAAAATCTTCCCGTTTTTGAATGAATTAATTTAGCTTTTCAATGCAGGAACTGTAAGTAACTACTTACAATTATTAGTAGTTAGTGCTACTTTTAAACTTAATTTTGTCATTCGTGTATTTTCTTCTTACGGTCAGTGCGCGTTTTTAGAAAGTTATTTGCAAATTTTCAACTTAGATAACGTTGGCTAGAAAAGAAATGTTTTACAAATCAAGGCGGTCTAGATTTTTAATCGTGTAAATTATTGTTTTAAAAGTAAAATTTGATTATAACAGTACTCATTTAAGTAAAAGCTAAATTAATTCATTCAGAAAAACGAAGCACATTTTGAACAATTATCATAATAATTTATTGCGTTAAACCTCTTACAAATTTTTGGTTTAGCCAAAAAAAATTTTTTTCTAAATTCCTACAAGTCTGAATCAGTAATTTTAACACTAATACTGTTTTTATTAAAAGTTGGCTATGCTTTAGAACAACTAATGGAAATAATGAACGATTAATTACCTACTGTTACAACAAATGTTCAAAATGGCCACCATTTTATTATACACATTCGTTAATTCTATGGCGAAAATTAAATTTGTACTCATCGTAGTGTAGCGGGATTCCGAAGGGTGTAGCAACATTTAAAATTATGCGATATAAATCTTCCTCGTTTTTAATAGGAGAGGAGCAAATTTTTGTTGTCATGGCACCCCATAAAAAAATCACAGGGTGTTAAATCCGGCGATCCTGCTGGCCATTTTACAGGAGCATTATTACCTCTTCCTATCCATCACTTTGTATAAATCGTATTTAAATAGTAACGCACTTCTAACGAAAAATATGGCGGAGCACCATCATGCATAAACCACATATTCTGTCGTCAAATTCTCTAGTAAAGCGGGTATTGTTTCTTGCAAAAAAATTAAATAATTATTTCCATTTAAGTTATTTGGTTGCATAAACCACATATTCTGTCGTTGTAATAAGGTCAAATTCTCTAGTAAAGCGGGTATTGTTTCTTGCAAAAAAATTAAATAATTATTTCCATTTAAGTTATTTGGTATAATAACTGGACCTATAAGGAATTCGTCAATAATTCCTGCCCAAATATTAAATTTAAATTCATGTCAGTAATGAGTAACTTTTGTTGCATGGGGATTTTCATCAGAGTAAACATGTTCATTATTTAAGTTAGTTATACCGGATCTTATAAACGTAACTTCATCGGTAAATAAAATTCTAGTATGGAAATTTTGAGTTTCTGATATCTGATTTTCAATAAAATTGCAAAACGTTAGGCGGGATTCTGGATCAATTTTTTGAACATGGTATGGGTGTATAAGCTGTTCTTTTAAAACCTCATTAACAACTGATTTTGGAACCGCTAATTTAGCCGCAGGTGTCTAGTACTTACTTTTGGGTTTTCCTCAACGCTGTCTAAAATTTGTTGCTCCATATCTACTGTTCTTGTAGTACGCTGACGTCTACAATCAAAAGTTCGTGACTTTAAACTACCATTCTCACGAAGACGTCTAACAATGTTTTCAACAGTTTGGTGATACGGCACTATACGGTAAGGAAACCTTTCCCTGCAAACTCTTAACACTCTCGCGACCATTACATTCACGAAACCCATAAACTAACAATATATCTACTTATTTGGCATATGAATAAACGAAATTAATGCTGACTCCGAGATAACCGTAAGAAGCAAAATACTAAAGGCTAAACGGAGTTCAGTTTAAATGACATTAAAGTGATAAACTCTTTTTTACTTGTCAAATTAATCATAGCCAACTTTTAATAAAAACATTATTAGTGTTAAGTTACAATTACTAATTCAGACTTGTAGGAATTTAGAAAATATTTTTTTTTGCTACGGCCTTGATTTGTGAAACATTTTCTTTTCTATCCAACGTTATCTAAATTGAAAATTTGTAAAGAACATTCTAAAAAGGTCATAAGAAGAAATGCCACGAATGACCAAATTAAGTTTAAAAGTAGTACTACTATAGTAATAATAGCAAGTAATTACTTACAGTTTCCGTATTGAAAAGCTAAATTAATTCATTAAAAAAACGAACATTTAGAACAATTATTATAATAATATATTGCGTTAAACATCCATAATTGTGATTGAAAATTTAAATTTTTATTGAAACTAAAACATTTCATGTAATTTGTTTATTTACTTTCTCCCGCTTTCCTTCCGAGTAAGCAGACAATGATTAAATGTAGGGTTGAGTAAATTGTTTTGCGACGAAACTGTACATATGACCAACATTTTAGAGAAGTACAAAAAGTTTGTAAACAAAATGACCTATTAGTAAAAAAAAATGAAAGTCATATCTAACAGGGGTAAGAAAATACATCTTTTTTTGGACACCATGTAGATTTTTTTCATTCTCTAGGTATCAAAAAAAGTTACGATTTACGTCAAATTATGTCAATTTATGTTACAACTCTGTTTCCCAAATTTAGTTAAAATCGGTTGAAGCGTTTAGAAATTATTTCGAAAAAACCAAATTATTTTAAAAACTTTCAAGCTCTCTAGCGGCAAAACGAAGCAACTTCTGATATGGGCACGTTTACCTGGATCGCTTTATTTTTGGCCAAGGAATCTCTGGTTAAACGTTGTGCACGCCATTTCCGGACACCCTGTATATTACATTAAAAGGGTTCTCAAAAATTTCAGTGGATACATGGGAATTTTCTTTGAATTAGAAAAAATAAGATTTTTGCACTTTCGGACATACTCATCAATATAATCTTCCGCTTACAGGAGAAACTACATCGAATAAAGTAACTGTCCACATTACCGTTAGGTATTTGCAAATTTAATTATGAGATTAAATATATTATATGAATGCTGTTTAAAACACAGGTTTCAAACATGACAGAAGACTATTGTTCATATTCATTGTAACACTCCCACGATTTGGAACGAATACATGCAAGTTTTGATTATGTGATCTATCCTAACAAAACTTATGTTAACAATCAGAATAAAATTACATTTACAATACATATTAGAATTCAAGACTTTGTAATTACTTATATCTTGAAGTGCTTTGAATTATATGCCTATATGGAGTTCTAAAGAAAATGTTGATATTACACATTTTGTTGAAGCATAATTTTGATTAGCATAAATAACCAAACTCGTTAAAATACTCAACCCGCAGGCTCATTTATTTGCCAAGTTTTATAATAATTATAAAAGCGACTTTTGCATTTAAAAAAAAAGTTTATGATCAAGCGTCGACATCAACAAAAAATTTATGACTGATGTAACTTTATTGGTTGATATTGCACAGTGTATATAGCAATTACATTTAGTTATATTGGTTAAATGTGCTAAATTGCAATTTATTGAGCTGGAAAGTTGTCAATAACTCCGTTATAATTTTTTTCTGCACTCTTTTATTGCTTTCAGCTTTGATTAATCTTTTCAATAAACAGTTTTGGAGGCATTAAATAGTTTTGGTTAAATGAAAGCATACATTTCAGTTTTGGCTTTGAAAATTGTTTGTTTCTAATTATTTTATTATAGTTTTATCAATTAGCACATTTGCGTTATGTCATAAAAACTGTCTAAAAAAAAACTATTAATGTTAAGTAAACAAAAATATAAACCAATATCAAACAACGAAATTACTTTGCATGAATTAAAATTTAAATTACGAAAATAAAATTTCAAGTAGCTTTCCTTGCTATAGGTATCTGGTGCCCATCAAAACAAAAAAGAAAAACTCATGCAGCGAAGTAGATATGGAACTCAAACTAAACCGAACATCCTGCTTGGTTCGATTCGGTTCAAACAGTTTAATGGTAGATACGGTTAGTTTCGAAAAAGTAAACGAACCGAATTTATTTACTTAATGCACCTAATATTTTGTTTGCACTTCCGAGACTAAAGTAGATACTTTACAGGGACTAAAGTGGGTCATTTATTCCCTAGAGATTAAATATGGACTGAACCCCCTAGAGAGTTCATTGACAGATGTCAAACTTCAAATATTTTTTATTAATTTTTTTACGAAACATTAATATTATTACAATTAATAAATCTCGGACGATTGAATTCCGAAACGATACTGCTGGATGTAAGGTTGAACGCATTTCCAAATGAATCAGTGCCTGTGGGCCGTTCAGATTGGAACGAGGGTCTTAGGAGTGAGGTAGCTGGTGTTTTTTGATCACCTCCACCTCCAAAAATTTTTTCGGCGATAAGGTTCTTATTATTCAGGGAGTTTTCCACATACCCTTCTGCAACAGTTGCAGACTTCCATCCCCCATGTCTTTTTAAAACGTCAACAGTCGCACCTGAATCAGTTAGTAGAGATGCAGAGGTTCGCCGCCAACAATGTCCTATATATGACAACGCATCTGGTAGGTTTAAGAATGTTGCAACTTTCTGGGGCAATTTTCCAAATATATTCTTTCCTACAGGTTGCGCTGTACACTGCTTGTTAACGTAACGAACAAAAAATCTTGAATGGGGAGTTTCGGCTTTTCTCAATGATACATATTTCTTGCAGATTTTTGTATAACTAATGATAATTGTATCTGAATCTTTTACAACGAAGTTCCTCTCTGTTCCATTTTTGGTAGCTCTAATGTTAACAAGAAGTCTGTTGCCCAAATCAGTCACATCATTAATTGACAATTCGACTAATTCAAGTCCTCTACAATCCCCTGCCACCTACAAAAAAAATCATGTTTAAAAGTAGATACAATGATTTTTGGACATACTCACTTTTGTCATTAAAAATGTGTCATCTGAAGCTTCCTTTAGAAACGTATCAATCTGATCTATACCTTTGACTTCTTCGCTTTGTAACCAAATTTTTTCCTTTTCAGAAGTGTCGTCAATTTGTGGAATTTACTTATATCAACATTATGTTTAACGTTAAGCATAGTTTTTAACATTGAATACTGGGCCCACAATGTAGAAGCAGCAAATTTATTTACCTTTTCATTAAAAAATACCAGCAAAACATCTTCGTTAAAAATTGTAGTTTTCTATTCACAGCAACACTTTAAACATATATCATACTCTTAATCGTAAATTTTACGAGATTTGGAAGGCAGTAAGTCCTCTAAAGCCTCTTCAGCGGCTTTTTCTAGATCAAATTCGTCGTACATATTTATTACCCTTTTGTAAAAAAATTTTCAAATATGGCTACCGCTGTTTACTAATTCCCATGCTAACCGACTATTTTTTTTTAAATAGCAAGATTTCCAAGTAATTTTATACAATTTGTCCCATTGACACGAACAAATTTGGAATTATTGTACATAAAAAATAAATACTTTGGAAGTGCAAAAAATAGCGTATATACTTCGGGACCAAAGTGCCTAAATCCCTTGAGTGGTTGTTGCATCGAGGGCGACGCGGGATTAAATGCTGCACTTTGGTCCCTCTATATATAATATACTATTATTTTATAACATTGTTTGTCTCTTTTCATAAAGACTATAAATTATGTGTGATAATAGTATAAAAATGTATAAATGGTGTAAAAATGTTCTCAAAAATGACCTCGGACGCCAAGTTATTTTTTAATTATGCTCGAAATAACTAAACCGAGGTTTACAATAACAATTTACCAAAATGTAAAAATAAAAAAATTAGAATTATACAAAATATATATATTTTAAAAACTAGTTATAGCCTTAAATTACTAAATAATGGTTATAAATACCTGTTCGAAACTTTTTGTACACAAACTTTTTAATAACGTCTGGTATCTAAACGATTACGGAAATGTAAACCAAAGGTGATGTCATCTTTGCACCAATATTGCGCAATATCTCGAAATAATAATGCTGTTCGTTATAAACCTCACCAAAATGCAATTTTGTTTCTTATAAATTTCTCTTCATGAAATTTTGAATCCAATGTTTATTGCCTTCTCTTGAAATTTCAAATAAAAAATTGTGATCAAAATTTAGATCAGCATTGAATGCAAAATTGTTTTAATTGTTAATATTTAGTATTTTTAGTATTACGAGTTAAATATCTCTTACCATCAAATCAATGGCACTTTTCACAAAATTTAGGTGGAAACCCAAAAAAGGCTTCCTAAACAATACAACATTCATCAAGAAGTGAAAAAATGGACGTTTTGAATATCTGGTGATTTAGCGGTGCGCTAAAAAATTTGCGCAAAGAATTAAGTCAACGATATAGAACTATAAACCCCTAAAAATATATGCACTTAAGTTACACCAAAATGCAAATTAAGTTGCCTACCACATACTTATAATTCAATAATTAAAAACTTTTTTCTTATATTTACAACTAAATGAACGAAGAACATAAATTACGGTATATTTTAATACAACTCAAAATGGGTTGTTACAAGACATTTAAAAACGTGTCAGTATTCTCGCTTTTCAACTTTCTTCCGTGGTCAACTGTGGACTCTAATGATATTATTGGGAATTAGAGTGGCTTTCGTTATAAGAAATATAAATCAAAAATATATGTAGAGCCCACGGTCCATATACTACAGGGTTGCCTTATTCATTTCAGACTGCAGTTTGTATATACTGTAGAATAGAGAGATCCTGGCTTGTAACGTAACTCAGCCTGTGTGCTGCAAAAATCAGAATGAAAGCGATATGTCAAAAACTATCAGTATTATGAAACTATATAAATCCATTCATGCATAAATAAATATATGCACTCATAAATACGTATTTTTTTATTATAACGTAGCATTTCCAATACTCCGTATTCATTTGAAGATGTAAATAGTGCTGTGTTCATTTCTCGTTAATACATTTCATTTCTTTACAAACTAGTGATTCATAAATGTAGGATTCTGTAAGTGTGAAGTGTACGTCTTGTGTTGCTTGCACGCTTGTAGATATGCGAATTTACAAATACCAAGAACTGAAAGTGCTAATTACTTTCGAACCATGGAACACATATGTATTCAGGCATAACAAGTTATGCAATCGAGCATCACTAAATCGAAATAGTACCACATTTTACGATGTTTGACAGTTTTGCTGAAATCGGCATGGTGTGTGAAGGCGCGCGTGTGTGTGCGTGCGTGTGAGCCTGGTGTGTGTGTGGGTGTGTTCGTGTGTGAGTGTATACGCGCGCGCGCGTCTGTGTGTTTGTGTGTATGCGTGTGCGGGGGTGTATGTGTGTGTGGGTGCATGCCTGCACGTGCGTGTGTGTGCGGTGGTGTGTGTGTTTTTGTGTGTGTGTGTGTCTGTGTGTTTGTGTGCGTGCGTGCGTGTGGGTGTGTTGGTGTGTGTGTGTGCGCGCTCTTTTTCGTGTGTGTGATCGTGCATGTACACGTGCTTGCGTGCGTGTGTGTATGAGTGCGCGTGTAGTTGTGTGTGTGTGTGTTGTGTGGCGGGTGTGTGGGTGTGGTGTGTGTGTGTGTGTGTGTGTGTGTGTGTGTGTTTGTGTTTGTGTTGTGTGTGTGTGTTGTGTGTGCGTGCGTGTGGGTGTGGGTGTGTTGGTGTGTGTGCGCGCTCTTTTGCGTGTGTGTGATCGTGCGTGTATACGTGCATGCGTAAGTGTGTGTGTGTGTGTGTGTGTGTGTGTGTGTGTGTGTGTGTGTGCGTGTGTGTGTGCGTGTGCGCGCTTGTCCGTGTGTGCCTCTGTACGTGCGCGAGTTCGTGCATATGTGCATGGATGGATCTGGGGGAGGGGAGTGAGCGTGTATGGGTGCGTGCGTGTGTGCATGTATATGTGGAAAAAATCCTAAGGTGGGATTTATGTCTTTTTACAAAGCTTTACCTTCTAAAATTTGGTAAAACCAAGCTATATAAGCCTTAAAAATGAATGAAATGAGATTTGAAATGATTAGCCTTTATTATCATCATTTTTATAGAAGTGGGTGGTTTTGGGTTTTTTCAACTTAGCGTGTTATTTCTTAGAAAAAAAAATGCTTTTTGTTAAAATTGTATATGCTTGTCTTATACAGGGTTCCCCATAATAGGCTACCCATTTTAATATTTGCATTAAAATTTTTTTAATTAACAAAACAAACTATTTATTATACTAAATTACAGCTAACTCTTTGGGATTTATGATAATTTATAAATATTTGGCTAATTTAATTCTAACTTTTAAAAATCACGTCTTCTAAATGACCTCCACCAACTGACATTTTTCAATATTAGATAAAAAGTGGTTAATTACACGGCGTAGCAAACCTTCGTCTATTCCTTCAACATCTTTTCGAATTTTGACTTTGAGTTCCTCGATTGTACCTGTACGACTCGCAAACACTTTGGCTTTTAAATATCCCCACAGGAAAAAATCAGGTGCCGTTAAGTCGGGGGACCTCGAAGGCCAAGGCAAATCTCCGAATCGAGAAATGAGTCGGCCATTAAACATTTCTCGCAGAACACTCATTGAGTTTCTGGCGGTATGAGCTGTTGCCCCATCTTGTTGGAATAGTAAGGAATTGTTTAGTAATCCTCGTCTATTTAATTCTGGAATGAGGAATGTCTCTAGCATGTTTACGTAGCGCTCGGATGTTACTGTTACAGCGCGGTTATTTTCATCCTCAAAAAAATATGGACCAATAATACCAAAAGATCCTACTCCACACCACACAACAACCTTTGGATTATGGAGGTTCTGTGTAAAGATTTCACGAGGATTTTCATTTGACCAGTATATAAAATTCTGTTTATCAACCATGCCGTTCAAATAAAAATTTGCTTTGTCGCTCATTAGGAGACTGTGAATTGCTGCTTAATCTAAGTCCAAAAATTCTTGACAAAATGCTAACCTTGCTTCTTTATCTTGATTGCTAAGGTGCATTTGGTATTTATAGGGATAAAATTTTAAATCCCTTTGAAGAATTCGATCTAAGCTTCCCTTTGATATTCCTGGGATAAGGATTTGTCGATTAGCAGACATTTTAGGACTTCTCGTAAACGCAATTCTAACTCTTTCAATATTTTCTGGTATACGAACTGTTCTTCGACGTCCAGGCTTCTTCAAATTTTGTACAGAACCATTTTCACGCCAATGACGAACCCATAACTTAACAATTTTACGATTTGGCGCGTGACCTCTATTGTTGTTATTAAACTGACGCCGGAATGCACGCCTAACTTCTTCTATCGAATTGCTTCTTATGTAAGTTTCTACACAAAACACACGTTGTTGGACTGAGTAATCCATGAAAGTTCAAACGGATGTTGAAATAATGTCTCAAAGCAAAAAAATTAAATAATTATTGATGAAAACTAACAAACTTCTCGTAGAAAAATGACGTTACACGAAATTATTAATTTATAACGTATTTGTGACAAGCGTCTACCTGTTTAATAACTAACTTAAATCCCAAAGACCACAGAAGATAATCCCACAGAGAACAACTTATTTAGTTATCTCGTAGGCAATTAATTAATAAAATAAAATGGGTAGTCGATTATGGGGAACCCAGTATATGAACATAAAATAATTCATTGTATTTTAAACTGAGTATAGGTATTTTATTTGCAGATAACGCACTCAGAACCCAGCGTTTCCACTGACTTTTCCAGCAAAACATGTAATTGTTATGCTGCATTAGTTAATAAAAAGCGATTTGAGCAAAACGAGACGTTGCCGACTAAAAATTGTTTTGCTGTAACCTGAACCTCCAGTTTATTGTAAACGTCTCGGAATGGCGGTATTGATTAATACACTGTGTGGTCCAAAACTATTGGATACAGTTTGAGTTGTACGGAAGTTTAAAAGTTGCAGACACCATATTTACATTATTTATTTAATGCTAGTTGATTATAGAAATTATTATGTGCGTAATGATCTTGAGGTGTAATCTGAAAATAAAATATAGTTTTTTTTTTGTTAAATTATAAATCTAGCTTGAATACACAATTTTTTTATTGACCCCTTAGGTTGCGTTTTGGAAAACTTAACAGTTAGTCTAGTCCATCTTCTGTTTCTTTTTTTCAAAGCTTCCGACATTTTGTTATGCAAATGCCCGATCAAATGCTTTATGAGGAACTGAAAGAAATTGGTAGAACTGCAACGAGTGGTACGTATAGCACAAAAGTGTGCCGTGGTAATAAATGCGACTTGACCAGGCGTTGTTTTATAAATAAAAAGGACATAAATTGCTAAATGCACATTCCAATCTTTCGTTTTGAATTAATTAACGAAATTCCTTAGAAATATAACATTCACAATAATAAAAATAAGGATCAAATATTTTATTATTTCTGTAAAGAACTAGTTTCACTAGGCAGGTGTTTATTGCGTAAGTCCAAGGTTCGTAAAGGAGAAGATATGAAATAAGGTTTTCTACAAAACTTTTTATTTTGCATATTTTAAGTTAAATGAGAGAAAAAGGTTACAATTTAAGTTTTGGTAAGATTTATAAGTTTTTTTGTATGTAATAAGTCAATGTATGCATGCATTAACAGAATTTAATGTAAAAGGTAAAATTATATCAAATGTAGACGACACCGTTATTGTAATAAGAGAAATACTTTGCATAAAAATTAATTATAACGATTTATAAAAATTTAGTGAAGTCAGTTTTGTAATACACTATAATTATGTGGGGAACGCATATACAAACGTATTACAACTAAACGTTGCACAAAATAGTATTTTGAAAGTAATGTTCGAAAAAGACTTTTCCCCTGCCCAGCTTTATAGTGAAGAAGTCAATAAAATTAGATCATTATTTGTACTTGCAGTATGGACCTCCATAAAAAGATAGTAAACTAAAAAAATACATTACACATGAGTATTACTACCGGTAAAAGACAATCTAATTTGGCAATTCCAACCAGTAGAACTAGTTTTAACTTACGATCTCTAGAGTAATTTATTAGATATAGAAATAAGGAATATAAAAAATATGAAAACATTTCATCATAAATGCATTTCTTTTATTCATAAAAATTATAAGAAGTTTGAACAGTTATTTAAGAAATAAAATAACTTATTTGAGATTAGCTTCTTATAAAATATTCTACTTATTAAAATGTAGATTTTTTTCTTATTTGGTTTTACTAGATCAAACCTAGTATAAGTCTTTAAACAGTATTATATTGTCATAGTTTCCCTGCCATCTCGTACTAGTCAATGGGAATATTGTGTAAGACTATCATATTTAATTTGTGGGTTGGCAAACACAGGTGTCTTGCACCTAGTTGCACATAAATAGAAGAAATTGTGGTTTAATATTGTATTATATACTTTATATAAATTGTAAACTGTAAATATGAAATAAATATGAAATGTTGTTTGCATAAGCATATTTTTTAATTGCACAGTTAACCTAACGTTTCAACTATCTTGGCTATACGAAGCAAATATTCATTTACCATACCAGATCTTGATTGTACATATATACACTAATCTGAGTATTCTGGAATGTTGAACCAAGATTGTAAACCAAGATGCTAGACGAATTTGAATAAGTCCTTTTTTGTACCATCGTTAGTACACTGTCATCCAAAAAAGGATTTTCTTATAGTAATAAGAACTTTTGTGTACTACCACCGGTGGTACACACTTATCAAAATAAAGTATAATCATATAATATGAAATTTAAGTAAAAAAACTCTATCTGTTTCGTTAAAACATAGTAATCATTAGCTCTATAGAACGTTCTATGCAGTAAGTACACATCCTCTTTACTCTTTTAATTCCTTCCACTCTACCCCCTTGATTTGTATGTTTTGATAGCACAAATGTACCGCTTAGACGTGCCATTTGCATGTCGTCTTAACTGCATCTTTTATTCCATCTTCCTGGCGTGACCGTACCGGTTAAATTCGTTCTTCGGAATATACACCTCACATATTACTATGGTACCAAATGTTTTATAACATATGGCATTTGGTGTATTTTGTTTTAAATCAAACAATAAGTAGAAGTGAGGTTTAGATGTGGCGTCGTGATATGCATCTTCTAAAATTTTTGAATTTTTCGGTGAGATCTGTCTTGTTAGATGTTTTATCTGGATCCTGCCTCGGGGATTGTTAAAGAGGATTGTGTCATGACCGTTGAGAGAAATGTTTCTTTGTCCACGTCCTTGAGGGAACACATTTTTCCTTAGCAAGAGTACGCGTAGGTTTCTATTGTGACAACCCGTTGTGAAGATTACTCTCCCGAACTAGACCATGATTTATAATTAGTACGGGGTTTCCACTTCTTCATATCTGATAATCCCTGTTGAATTTCTATCGAAAGATCTTTGAATAATGGTTTCCACTCTCTTTAGAACCAAATACCACTTTTTCGCAAGCTATATTGAGAGTAGTTTTAATGTTTTTTAAAAATCTTACGACAAAATGTTATTTGTCGTAACCCGCCGGCCCGGCAACTATTGTGGAGAATGGATGCCTGAACTGTGCTTCCGTCTTAAGTTTCGAAATGCCAGTAACACCCCACTAATATCGCACTCTCTTAAAATACCAACTTGCTTTTCGATGACGAATTTGATTTTCTGTCTAAAAATTTTGTAGACGAGTTCCAAAATCGGGTTTTTTGGAAATATTTCGAAAATGACAAAATTTTCCAAAAAATTGCAAAAACTCTTTTTGTTAAAAATTTTATTTCCTATCTAATGGCATTTTCACTTTTTGAATATGTTAAGTAGTTCCGGAGATATTTAGGTTTTTTAAAGTGACGGTGTTTTGCTAATATTTTGTAATCCGTTTGTTGTACAGAAAAATTATAGGAACAAAAAATACTCACAATTATGTTACTAATCACATAAAAATTTGCAAAAGGGGTACTTACCCCCCAATTTTGCTCCTTTCCCCATATCCCACTAACTCCAAAAACAATCAGTCGCTTTGGGTAGTTGACACCTATATTTGTGCCAAATTTCAAGTTGTTATGAAAGTTGTGGAGTACACACACATAGACAGACACACAGACAAGATTTTTTGCTCAAATTTAGTTTTTGGAGGTTTCAGAACATTTTAAAGCGATTGAGCAAATAAATATTTTTGAAAATTTTTTTAGCGTTACAGTATTTCCCATCCATTGGATGTGGAAGTAATTATGTGATAGAAAAAAATACATAGTGTCATAATGTGTACTCAAAAAAAGGCCCTAATCCGATTTTCTCAAAAGTTATTCAAATGGATTATAGAATAAGTGGAATTATTACGCGACTAACGACAGTCTAGTCTAAATCAAGGAAGCCATGCAATCTGTTGTGTGACACTTACATACAAAATGATTAAATGACGTTTAAGCTTAAAGTTATAAAATTTAATTATAGGAGAAGCAGTTGTCAATAAAACTATTGCTGTACTTAATATGAATTGCGATTCGCGGCTACTCCGGCCTTTTGTACCGGAGAGACGACCTGACGACGTCGGTTAGCCGGGGACGGTAGCTAGTCAAGCGTCTGAATCGCAAGCCACCGACGCGAGTGGTGCCGTAGCGAACGATTAAAACGTGCGGAATACGGGTGGGGGGGGGGGTGCGCCATTGAACCTTCGATTGCCTCCTTCGCTTTTCTCGAGAACCACGCTGACGTGTTGAATATGCGGAGAAGGCGGTCCAGATATTAAGCGATTAGCGACTACTCCTGCTTATTTTGGCGAAGTCGATAAAATTGTAACCGGTAGCTCGTCAAGCGTCCGATTCACGAGGCTACCGACGCGGGTGTCGTCATAACGACTACAACGTGTCGAATACGGAGAGATCTGCGCCGGTGACTCTTCGATCACCTCTGCGAGCTATCGGCGTGCCTCTTCTCGAGAACAACGCTGTGATTCAATTAAAATTGTATGTGTTCTATAGCCCGTGTCTTAGCAAAATCCCGATATTAGTGTTACGAACAACGTAACGTTTCTGATTATTTTTGTAAATGAAATGTGAAAAGGAGAGTTATTTTGTTGCTGAAGCTTTTTCTTAAGTATAAAAATTATCGATCAGTGTAAGTAATCGTTTCGTACAACAACGCGGATTTATAATAAATATACAATGGCTTCATGCTGAAGCGGGTCAGTCTCGAACACGGACATGCACTTAGGCAAAGAAAGACATTTGATTGAATTTACAGTATTCTGTTGTAGAATTCAAATTACGGCAGTATAGGGGAAGTGAGAACTATTTAACTAAATCTCTTTCGAGGCAGTGTTCAGCTTCATTCTAGCGTGAGCATGCAAGAGTGACGGTCAATCATCATGGCCTCCTTGTGAAAAATTCCGACACTGATTATGTAGCGTACTATAAGTTTTATTATTATAATTACAAATCTAGTGACACAGATAAAATAGTGATGACTGATGAAAATTATTAAGAAAGTCGTTTTAATAATGTAATGAAACGTCTCAATTTAATAAGGTTTAATTGCTCTTGCAGATTTAAAGTAAACAAGCATCAAAGTATAAAAAAAATACTGTAAGATAACGAACAATCAGTTTTGAATGAATGTTAAAAGAGAAGGCAGAGTTGATGCCCTATGTGAACTTATGTCTGAAAAACTAATCACGTACTAAATAACTAATATATTAAAAAAATTATAGTGCTAATGTGAAGTAACATTATACAACGTAGTAAATGCAGTTGTTTGCATTGTTAAGAACAGTTAGGATGATTGAAAGTGATAACTGCCGGACCGTTCGGCCGACGTGTGATATCGTGAGAGAGACTGAGACCAATACTTAGACCTACGGTTTTACGACACCCTGATGTGTAGATGATAACGAGACTATTCACGTCGCCCTTGTGTGTGGATGTGTATGTAGTGCGTTGATCCAATGATCCAAAACGAAGGGAATACTATAAATAACTGACGTAAGAACTTACATTAAATATGAGATTTTAAAAATTTTCGTGGTAATTAAATATCAATACGGATTTAGAATGGTTCCTTTAGTCTTGTTAATTCAAATATTTTCTTGTTTTTCTTGTCTTATTCGTATTTAACTACATATTGATAGTTAGTTATTAATCTAATTTTTTAGGTAGACCAGGGTAGATCAGATTTAATTTTAACAAATTGATGGTTTTTGAACAAGTATAATGAATCAGATTGGTTATTTTGTTAATATAGATATCAAGTTATTTATGGTTTATTAATTCGAAATAACCTTGAATTTTTTTGTGAATTTATCATCATTTATTAAGGGACAGGACACAGTTCCCCCAGTGGTCAGTTTTTCAATGAATCCGATGGTACAGTTCCCCAAACACTACTGAAAAGTGCAAGGCGCAATTCCGCCAGTCTGATTGACGGCTTTAATAATGCCTAATTGGTTACCTCGTGCGAGATAACTGTCATTTTAAACGAGAATTTAGGATAGAATGGGTTGCTTTTGTCTCGGTGTTACATTTGTCTCGTGTCTTATCTGTCCCGATACGGTTTTTATACATATTTAGTAAATTATCGATGGGGTGTTTAGGGGAATTGTGCCATTATTTTTATCTGACCTTCAAGCAATGGTAGTTAGTGATTTAACCTCTGGGGGAATTGCGCCACACCGTTTAAAAGAGATGGTTTGTCTAATTAATTGTTTGAGATTTTAAGTTTTATGAAAGTAACTTTTATTTATTTATTTTCTATTTATTGTTGAACAGAAGTATACTGATTTTTTTAATTTTGATTATGGCTGAGAGTGGTTGGAAATAATCATTTAGACTAGTCCTATCTAAAATACTTTGATAAGAATAAATTAACATTTTAACCCAGCTGTTACCTTCGGGTCTATATGACCCGAAATCAAATTGTTGTTTAGATAACTTTTTTGTTTATTAATATCTAAACTTCGTAGTTAATGACTTTGTTTCTAATCCATTTAAGAATCAGTTGGCTTTTTTGTATTAATAAATTTTTTTTCGTTAATACTCGTACATTAGTAGGACGTATAAATTTGTATTTCCAATTATTTTATATTGAAATTTGAAGATAGATAATATGCATATCATCACATGCTTGTTCAAATGTACATACCTATGCGAGTTACTACAGCATTTTCGGCAGGTCTGTAGCCGCGTGTGCAAGTCGAACAGGAACAGACTTGCAACTTGCAGCAGGTATAAATATCATATCGAAGTATGCAACCGACAGTTTTGTTTGTTACGTTGCAGAGTAAAGTGCGGTTTGTTGTACGTACTACTAGTTCTTCTAAAGTGCTGAAATAACAATAATGGCAAAAAAATATCTTAGTGGTGAAGACTTAGAAAAACTTATTGATAATTTTAGTGACATAAGTGACGATGAAGCTTCTGAACAGGAAGATCATGTCAGTGAAGATAGTAATTATGAACAGTCAGACGATGATTTTTTCGACGATGCTGGATGGGCAAATCCTACGCAATTGATGCCACCTGCTCAATTGGTTCAATCTAAAGATAATGCCATAACTTGGATGTTAGATCCATTTCCTCAATCAGGGCGTGCAACTAGTGCAAATATCATAAAAGTCGCTCCAGGTCCAACTAGATACAGCAATGCACGAGTCCAGGATGTAAAATCTATACTTCAGCTATTTTTCAATAGTTCTCTGGAAAATATAACTTTGAAAATGACTAACATCGAAGGTCGTAGAGTGTACGGTGACAAGTGGCAAGAATTAGATGACATTACGTTGCAGGCGTACATAGGTTTGTTACTGTTAGGAGAAGTTTACAGATCGCATGATGAATCTACCAGAAGTTTGTGGAATGCAGAAACAGGCAGACCTCTTTTTCGCACAACAATGTCGTTGAAACGATTTTATTATATATCACGCGTGTTACGGTTTGATAATAAAGAAGATCGTCCAGAAAGAAGGCTACGGGATAAGTTGGCTACTATTAGAGAATTTTGGGACAAATGGGCTGAAATACTACCAAAATTGTACAATCCTGGGCGAAACGTAACTGCGGAAGAGCAGCTGGTTGCATTTAGAGGTCGTTGTCCATTCAAGCAGTATATACCAAGCAAACCAGCAAAATATGGCATCAAAATATGGACGCTTTGTGATAGTGCAAGTTCTTATGCTTTAAAAGTACGGGAAAACCACCTGGGGGAAAACCTGAGAAGGATCACGGGCTGAGAGTAGTTTTAGACCTTACTTATGGACTAAGAGGTCAGAATGTAATTTGTGAAAATTTCTTTACATGGTATAAATTGGGTCAAATGCTTCTCAAAAGAAATCTTACTATGTTAGGGACTGTCAGGAAAAGCAAGCCTGAGCTACCTATCATGGAAGTAAATAACGTTGTGCATAGTTCCACTAAAGATACCGCAGTTGTGTCTTCTATTCCAAAAAAATACAAGAAGGTCATTCTAATGAGTACGTTTTATTACCAGAAACAAATAAGTGACAGAGAAGACAAAAAACCACAGATTATACTTGATTATAATTCTACAACGGGAGCAGTTGATACATTAGATCAGCTAATCGGTGCATACACATGCAAACGAAAAACAAATCGATGGCCCATAATCTTATTTTACAATATTTTAGATACCAGTGCCTATAATGCTTTCGTCTTATGGCGACTGGAATAAAAATGTTTTGTTCAAAAGAAGACTGTTTTTGGAACAACGGGGCAAACAATTGGTAAATCCTTACATTTTGTCCAGGAAACATCTTCCCCGTAATGAACAAGCAGCTGCAATTGTAACAGCTATTCAACAACCATTGGTGAAAAATTCTACTGCACCTCCTCCTGGAACTAGCAATAAAAACAAACGAGCACGCTGCAAATTTTGCCCTTCTAAATGTGATAACAAAACTAATATGACCTGCATTAAGTGTAAAAAATATTTGTGTAAAGAACACGTGACCTATTATTGTCCCGACTGTAAGAAGTAGTGGATCATATAAATTATTAGACATTTTTTATTCCGTTTTCTTTTTTTTATTTAAATTTGGTTGAATTTATTGTAAGTTTCACGTTTCATATAAAAAACATTGCATTAGAGAAATAAAGTTAATAAATGTATAAAAATTGTTGCTATTTTGGTTTTGATTCATATTTCAGGAGTTCGAGTCATTATGACCCGAATGAGCACAAGTGTACACTCTGGTCGAGGAGAACAGCAGGGTTAAATCATTATTGATTTGCGAATTTTAAAACTTATGCAGTTATTGGAGTTGTTGAACAAAGACAACATCTGTGCTTTATTGAGTCAGCTTGTGTTTATACCCTTGTACTACATTTTCAAAATTTGTTTTATATTATCTGGTTGTTATTACTCATTTTGGTAACAGAAAACGTTTATGTTGAATATATGACGGGTAATTCATTAAAATTAGCGAAACCTATTCGTGAAGTATTTGCTATTAACGTAAACAGCATTAGGTAACATTAATAATATTTTTTAAACCTCTGTGTTTTCAAAATTTGGTAACGACTTATTCGTTATTCTGGATACAAATGAGCTTATTTAAAAAAAAAATTTACTTTGTGAATTGAGTTAGTAATTTACCGAGTAGACTTTTATCTTGTTTAGTACGTTCATTCAAGATTATTAACGTCCACCCAATGCGCCCTGTGACATATGTTGTGGAATTTGTGCTTTATTTAAAGTAAATGTGAATATCGAAGCAATTTTTCACGAACATCTGTGGCGAATCTGGTTTGCAACTTCGTTTATTTTAATAAGCCTACGCGAGGCCAAGTGGAATTTTGTGTGTAACAACCAAAACACATGGAAACAAACTTGTAGAACCAAGATGGCGACATACGGAAGCTGTATCCCTTTGAGGTATACAACCCGCACATAGGACGTAAATCGGACCTAAATAAAGTTATAAACATAAGGAATCAAAAGTAAACCGCCAAAGATTCTTAAGCGTAGGGTTAGAAAAAGCGGCCGCGATAAAAAAGGGTCATTAACATACAATAATTCAAAACCCAGGGTCATTAAAATGCGATTAAAAACAGAACAAAATAGGAGGGTTATCAAATAGCTATTTAACATTCACGCTGCCCTACTAGTAATGGTGTCGGCCTACTTGTGCCCGGCCTATTTGCGCCTACCGACATTTTCGACTCATTTGCGTCTCAGAAAAATGTCAAATAATTTTGCGCTCAAAGTTGCAGATCCTTAGCCATTACCTCTAATCACGAGACCTACATCCAAGAGTTATAACAACACAAAAATTCATCATTTTCACACGATACTGGAAGCCGCTCAGTATTGCCAATTGTTTCCCTTTTGTCACTTCCGTTATCTCCGTATTTAAATTCTTCATACTCACGACTAGAAATGACGAATAAACTAAATTTATACAAGTGGTCTTCTATTCAGATGTTTGAGAGCAATTAAACATTCCCTCCTGGTAGTGGAATATCCAATAGAAAAAAGAAAGGGTGAAAGTGGATAATCCCTTAATGGTTTTTTTTTTGTGTAAATACCTCTTATAATGTTCTAAGAAAATACCTCAATTATCATCATTAATCCCAAATAGTGGTACTTTCGATATAATGGTTAATACTTTATTTAATCTTAGGATCATCATTTAATCATTATTATCGACTGTATGTTTTCTTGACCGAAATGAATTTTAACTTACTTCTACATATACAGGGCGTGTCGCAACGAGCTTACACTAACTGTATACCAGGAATTGTTTACATGACATTTTTTTGCAATTTCAATCCACCATCTAAAGCTTTATCTTTGTTATATTAACATTTAAATCCTTTATCAGTTTTTATTTGAATATTTGCTACTAAATCAATCAATGCCCATTCTGTAATTTTGTAAGAAGTGATTAACAATTAAGATTGTACTTAGTTACTTGTATCGTATTTGCACTAAAATTCTGGGGTCGCTTTATTTAATGAGCTACAAGGTTGCTCGCAAATGAGATCACTATTTTTGTTGACATTTTTCTAAGACGTAAGTGAACCGAAAATGGCGGTAGGCGGACAGAACTATAATCATGAACAAATGTTATTCTACATTACGAAACCGCAGTAAGATACTGTGTTTGTTAAAAGTGTAAAATAAAATGATCTACAAATATAATGCAGATGTTCTTATTTGTCATTTTTTTTTCTTTGTATAAATAAATATACATTTAAGTAGTACAAAATGATAAGTAGATTCAAATGTCAAACTAATGCTAAAGTTCTGAAAAAATAAATAATTTTATCAACAAAATAACAAGTTTGGGATAGACAAAATAAATTAAATATTGTATAAGTATTACTCACATTAACAATTCGCTTGGATATTATGTGCTTAGAGCTGCAATATATTCAAATTCAATACATTTTATTCAATTATGGTACAATTATAGATTTATTTATAGGTATATTAATAATTTCGGTCGACTGCTTAGGCTAGGTAGCCTCTTCAGCCGGTTGATTACATAGTTTTTATGAGATAATTATATTTCATTTTTGTAAGTTTACAACGTGTTTTATATATATATATATATATATATATATATATATATATATATATATATATATATATATATATATATATATATATTTAGTGTTGTTGATTTTGTTGGTGTTTCGTTTGTTAAATGAATGTATATTGCACGAGTGTTATCGTGTTTTGAGTCTTTGCGTAATTGGTGTTATTTTTTCGTGGTCAATTGTGAGTGCACATGGATATTTGTAATGTAGTAGATGTATTTTACGTAGAATTCAGTGTTCACTAGATGCGAGAGATTGCAGGTGCTAGCGTTTAAGGATTGCGTACAATGGAACCCTGTAATCGGCGATTGGGCGAATAAATGTTTTATTAGTGTGTTGAAGGATATCGGGATTATAACCTAGTAGTTGACCCAGTAGGGCGCTTAGTAGAGCTGACCGTCTGCGTATCTTGTTAACGACCTCTCGCACGTCAGATTTCCAATTTAACGTTATGTCAAATCCGACCCCCAGGTACACGACCTCGTCTGAAGGACGCAGTCGCTCCCCTTGTAGAAGGATATTAATATTGTCGGAGGATTGTAGCTCGTTTTGAGAATAATTCGGATGTCTGAAGAGTATTAATTGTGTCTTCGTGGGGTTGATGCTAATTCTCCATCGGTTGACCCCTTGTGTGAACGCACTGATTTGGTTCATAATTAAGCGGGAGTCCGTCGCGCTTACTCGACTAGCTGCCCAAAAGGCAGTGTCGTCGGCGAAGAGCGCGACTGAAATGTATAGGGCAAGTGATCTGGGGGTATCTGCACAGTAAATTAGATAAAGAACGGCGCTAGGGACGAACCTTGCGGAACTCCTGCTTGGGGTACGAAAGATTGAGGTAGACTCGACCATACTCTCACTTTCACCGACCTGTATAAGATGTATATTAATCTGGAGAAGTGATCGGGGATTCTCAGGGAGCAGATTTTGTGGATTAGCCCAGCGTGCCATACTCTATCAAAGGCTTGTTGGATATCCAGAAATATGGCAAATGAGGACCTAAAACCAAATTGGTTGGGAGGGAGGACGTTATTATTTTCAAGGAAGTCTCTTAGTCTACGTGTTAAAATTTGTTCTAGGCATTTGCCTATCACGTTTAATAACGAAATGGGGCGGTAAGAAGTGGATCGCGTAAGGTCAGTTCGGGATTTGGGTATCATTACGACCATAAAAGATTTCCATGCCGATGGGAAGTATCCTATAGAGAGGCATTTGTTGTAAATGGTGGCTAAAAGGTTGATGGCGGGGGGTGGGAGCTGTCGAAGGATGGCACGATTAAGTCCGTCCTGGCCAGGAGCATTATTTTTACCCTTCCTTAGGGTGTTCAATGTGAAATCGGGTTGAGTGGGACTCAGAGGGGGATCATCCTCTAGTAGGCGGTATTCAAAAAGTGGGAAGGCTTGGAGTATTTCAAGGTCATGTTCGAGTTGCGCTTTTAGTTCTAGGTCGAAATGAGGTAGATCTGGGACTGAAAGGTGTCTTGAAGGTGGATGCTGAAAATATTGGCTTTTGCTTGGTCAGTAGCAGTACCGTGTGCATCCTGGAGATGCGATTTGGGGTGATTTTTGTGGCGGGTTAATCTACGAAACTTGTTCCAGTAATCGAAGGAAGAGGTAGCTTGTATCAATTTTTCTTCGGTGATAATATTAGTCTCTGCGGATGGGGGCATTAAGGCGGTTGTATTCCGATTTAAGGACAGGATCTCCATGTTTTAGGTATCTGCGGAATACTTTCCTTTTTTCCTTAATTAAATTGATGATGCGGAGAGGGAGTGATCTGCGCGATATATCTATAATTTTATTGGGGATAGAGACGTTAATTGCGTCGTTTATCACCGAAGTCAGGTCTATGATGGCGTTATCTATGTCTACGGGAGAGGTTAAGATTGGGATTGCGAGGTCGGCATAGGTCATAGTTCGGTTTTGATTAAAAGTGGTAGATGATCTGAAGTTATGGTAATGCCAATGTAGCAATCGGCGTCGAGGAATCTTTGAATTGGTGTAGAACATAGGATGTGATCGATGATGGAAGCGCCATTGTGAATGAATGTGAGAGTGGTGTTATGAGTGCGCCATAATGGAAGATGTAAGAGTAGATTTGATAGTAATAAACCGTTAGCGTTATCACTCGAATCATCGCATTGAGTATGACGGGAATTGAGGTCACCTAGGATTGCATTCGGGAGATTGGCAACGTATGTAAGGAGGTCGACCGATAGCGTGTTGGCACCTGGAGGATTATAATAGCTGATTAATATAATGATGCGGTTAGGGAAGTGAACCGTGGCGGCAACGCATTCTAGGTGGCTGAGGTGTGGTGACATGACAGGTAGGGGATAGATAATCAGGGGCTGGCTAATTGGCGGGGAGCTGGGGTTAGTTAAACAGGATCTCCCTTGTTTAACCATGGTTTAATATGTAGGGGTTCACAGCCGGAGTGCAGCCTCACACTCCGTGGGTTAAGTCTGTTACTGCGACCCTGAGCGCTGTTGTATGTTAGTGTGGCTTATTAGTGTAAATATAATTTGTTTCTCAGTCGGAGTTTCGATTCGTATACCTTAAAAGGTTTCCTACTGCACCAGATAACGCAGTATGCTAACTAGCAGTGACGACGCAACCCGCACACCAGGGAATCGCGAACTTCTGCGGCAAAAACACTTTTCGCGTACTAAACTGTAGTTATCTCACGTTTGAAGCGTTATTGGAACTGCACCGCTGCAGAATAGAAATATGAAAAAATATATACTGTTTTACTAAACAAAATTCAATAGTTACAGGCGTAACTCATTACTAATTTATATCCGGTAAGCTGGCAAATCCTTCCTTCTCGAATATAGCTGCAATTTTATTAATATACAGGGTAACTCTCGACTATTCCCTCGGTCTCATGACGAGATACCAGCTTAATTTTTCGGTGACATGTACATTGGTGACTATTTTTTTAAATTATTTTCAATTATACAGGGTGGTAATATATCAAAGTTTTTAAATACAACGCCCTGTATTTTATGTCATTTTTAGATCATACATTAAAAATTAAGTCAACTTTATTCAATCTTCCCTAGACCTATCGCTTACCAATTTTGAGAAAATTGTGATTTTAATAAAAATATTCAATTTCAACCATAACTAAAACACGGAAACCTCTTACTTTGATTGAAATTTATATAGATTTATTCTGACCTTTAAAGCTTTCATTTGCACTGTGTAGGATTTCGATATTTAGTACAGGATGTTTAGGAAAAGCATTCTTATTTTATATATTTTAAACATGAAAAACCCAGTTAACTTAAATGGACCACCCTGTATAATTTTGATTTATGTGAAATAACTTTTCATTTTGTATCAGAAACTATGTTTAATGCTTATGTCTAAAATTAACGATTAAAAAGTTAAAGAGTTTTCTATGGTATCTGTATAGAAACCATCGTTACTCTTAATTTCTCAGTTACTTACAATGAAATATTTTTCATCATCAATAACAATGCCTTTGTTGTTGGCAAAATGTATCCACCTTAATGCCGGACATCATCGTGGTACCCGTGCCAACTGATTTGGCGTATATTTTGGACATTTTATTCTTTTTCGATATTCTTAACCATTCTTAACCAATTTCCTCCAAACTGTACCTTTAAAAGTTTTATACTCCCTTGCTAATTTCCTAACCGTCATTCCAACCCTTTTTGTTGCTCTTCTTATTAACCTGTCTGCTTGGGTAAAAGATCTGTGTCTTCCAGTTTCTGGGAGATTTATACGTGGTATACCTTGCTCACAATCCGCTATTGTGCGATGAATAGTTCTGCGGGAAATATTTTGATTTTCGAATATGCGAACTATTTCACGCTTAGGCATTTGCCCAACAATGGTCTTCGGTTTTTCTTTCTTTTCATGTAATACAGTACGTGTACGATTAAATCGATCCATCACTATTTCGAAATTCCTTTTTTCAGGTAATCGTCGCTCTGGAAGTCTCTCGTGATACACCCTTACTACCAGTAAGCCATTTTTATGACATTCACCTAGTATCCAGATTATATCGACTAATTCCTCATTAGAAAAATTCATGATGAACTCAAAATTTGTACGTAAATACCAAGAAAATTTACCCAATAAAACTAAAATATTAATTTTACAAGCTTGATAGACACCCTCTGTCAAATAATACTTTACAGTTATGGCAAACTGTGCAGTGCCAAGTGTCGCTTTTATTTTAAAAAATCCAAATAAATTAATAACTGTAAGATTTAGGTGTAGGGAATGCTTGAGGAGAGTAAAAGTATTTCTTAAGTACTTTTCAGAGATGATATAAAATAGAGGGGTCCCATTTAAAATAACCGAGATAATCATGGGTGTGAGTTTTGGATCACCCTGTACAAAAAATAAAAGTTATCACAAAAGCGATAAGTTTTTAACGAAACCAGACTATCACGAAATTATTTTGCCCATAAGAGATTAGCCCTCCATTGTTTATTTTAAATAATATAGGGTGACGATTTCATTGCGATTTTCACATAAAAATGACCATATCTTTAAAAGTACTCTATAGAACCTAGTAAAAACGTTTATCATTGGAACAGGAAAAATGAGCCTAATTGAAATTGGACATAATATACAGGGTGTTCAATAAAAAAACAAATTTAATGTGCTGTGACTTTATGAAATACCCAGTATATTATTAAATAATTTTAAAATGTGCAGCTTGACTTTATGTATAACTTTTTTTCGTAACTCTCAACGTAACGGAGTTATCGAACTCCGGAGTACAAATTGATCACTTGGTATGTCACCAAAAATTAAGTTGATATTTCGTACCGTTTAGGCACAAGGGAGTGTTGTGAATCACCCTGTATGTGTGAATAGTGTTTTGAAATGCTGTGTAGAATTCTCCTGAACACATTTATGGTGAAGCAGTTCGATAAATGCAGTATTCCTGCCGATGATGCAACTGGTTTTCTTAATCCATTTTTATACTGCTATGATCTTTTTATTCTAGACCTTATTTATAAAAAGGAATGTTACACAGTGTTTCCAGCTGCTTTTTGATTTTTTGCCTTTTTTCTTTTTTTTTTAATTACTTTAAATAAAAACATTTAATAATCTGAATACAAAAATTTTGTCAAGTTTTGTGCCTCCTTTTAGGTTTACAAACTTTACTTTAGGTAATGAGAGTATATTATGAGAATTGCACCAATAAGGTACTAAAATATGTAAGTGGTACTAGGACCGATATATGAATTTCAATACCTAAATAAAAATAATCTATAATTTTAGATTATATGGCAGTTAAAACTTGTTTCACACATTAATGTGATTTTCCTCGGTTTTTAAACTAGTTTATGAATGGCGAGGCAGGTGCTAATAATTAAATCAATCTGTAGTAGTGCCAATGACTCTAACTGCACTTTCGGTTTGAATATAATTTTTAGCTAAATTGAACATTTGAGGTACTTTTAATTTCTAAAGTTGTTCTTTTTGTAGCTACTATCTAAATATAAGTTGTATGAAGTATTTCTAAATGTATTTTTATAGTTAAAATATTTTTGTCTCTAGTACCTATTGATATACATATTATCAGTTCAAACAATGACAAAAGGTATGTATTTTATTATCAGACTTTAAATGAGGTTAATTGTATCACAGGTATATAAATGATTGAGGTTGTCTAGTGTTACTGACAATAAACAAAATACAAGAAAAAAGTAGTTTTTTATGAAGTAGCAATCCACGTGTTCATCTGAAGAGGTCAGCACTGACCTACAAGGCCACAGTTTACGCTTTCTTTTTCTGCCTACGTTTTTTGTGTAAATTGGAAGTATGGTATTCTTGACAATTTACTAAAATTATTAACTGAATAATGTAACACTTGTATACAATAATGGTATTATTAGTAAACAATTATAATCAGATGAGTACTTTTCTAAACCAACTTTTACCGAATACTAGTGATCACGGCTCTGCGGTAATTAATACGACCCTTTTAGAACACTTTTACATTGATTATTTCCGTACATTTAAAGAATATATTGCGGTTTTTATTTTACGATTATTAGACAGAATACATAAAATTGGTCAAGCGAAAACGTTTAATTTTTTCAATTACCGCTGTCAAAGTTTTAAACATTTACTGAAGAAATAGAGCATTAAGTAGAACATGCGTTTTTATTTGTCCTTAGTGGTATGCACTGACCTCATCTTCCAGTTTCAAACCTTAAAATGTTATAATCATGTGGTACAAAAATAAATTGTGTGCAATACTTTTCTTTACGCAATGTAAATAAAATTGATGTACATACTAAACATAGTTTATCTTTTAACATTTAAAAAAAGTATTTAACTTGTTTGACAACTTTTAGTAGATTTATGCTTACGATCAATAGGTACTGTAAATTGCGATACTATTGCAGGTATTTCCGACCTACTCTCCAGGACGACAGGTCTCTGTTACATGTCTGGTCACGAGACAGCATATGTGTAACCTAATTGCAATTATAATTTATGTAATTTTAAGATAAAAGAATGCTTTGACGCTTATTAAGTTATTTAACATGGATTATATTTACACAATGATTACTGAAAATTCTAACAACTAAATCCAATTAAGGCTTGATAAGTTTTAACTCATTTAGGGTTAGGAAATCCACTATTTTTATTGCTTTGAAAACGATATTTTAATTGTTAATTTTTCTTAAATTACACACAGTTGACTAACAATTCATCATAAAAATTAACACTTTTGGATATGCTTAATTTTTTTCTAACCTTACCGTTGTTACCACACGTAAATACTCTAATGGCAGTATTAAAATGATAAATAAAGGTAACGCTTACATGAATATCCACTTAAAAATATCAGTTGCGTTCGTTCGTTCATCCTATGAATTTTCTGTGTAATGAGCAAGAAGATATCACTAATTTCACATAATATTGAGAAATTTTATACTAAACTGCACTTTCGTTTATACATTTTAAAGTTTCCTAACTAATTAAATTAAAAATTAAATTGAGTAAGAAGCGAAGAAACATGCAACATATGCAAGATCCTTGAAACAGTTGTAAATTTTATCAGTTGTATCAAAATAAAAATACTTTGCCATTACAAGTACAGAAAAATGTTATATTCAGTTAGATATGAAAAATCTAATAATTTGCTTTGTCTTGGGAAAACTATGTGCCAAATATACTATATAACTATAAAAACCATTCTTTGGTGCAATCTTAAATCACGAAATTTCGTTTATTGCGTTTTGTATTGGAAATAGAAAACTTATACAATAATCGTAATGTCTGTAAACCGACTGCAGTTTCGTATTAAAGAACGTATTCCTAGAAATTGCAAATTAAAGCCTGGATAAAGCTACTGACATTTCATCAAAGGTTTTCTACACCTTATGGATTTAGATTCAGTGTAAATATTTATTTTTGATCATCATTCGAATATTGATAAATATAGCGTAAACAATAGGGAATAACAGATAAATAAATTCCATTTCTATCGTAAATTCTGTTTTGACATTGTGAACAATAAATAATACACTTATATATTGGAATTTTAAATTGCGCATAAAAATGAACGAAAGCTTCAATATTTTGAACATTACTTTATTCTGTGGTAAATTGGGCATATATTTGGTAAGAATATAAAGACATCTTTTTTATCCCAAATATATATAACATTTTTTCAATGAACTTTTAAAAATGCATTTTCTAGAAAAACACAGAACGCGAAATGTATTTGTTAAGGATATAATAAATAGCACTAATGTTTAAAATACAATACAATTCCACAATTTCTTTTATATAATTATTCATTTCCCTACGTGTGTCAATACAACATGTATCAATATCAAGATAAAATATACAAGTAAAATAATAAATAAGTAGTTATGGTAACAAATTATTAAGGTAAAACAGCAAACTTGTAAATTATAATTCTATATTTAAAATATCTGTTAAAGGTACTTTCTGTTTATGTTTATAAATTTCCAATGCTTGCAAAACATCTATTTTTTATTACAAAAATGTAAAAATTAAAAATTTTTTTGTGAGGTCATAAGGTGATTACTTAATATTAATTGTTTGGCATAATTTGATTTATCTGTGTATTTATATTTGTAATATCTAATGTGTTCTTTGTATGTAATATCAAAGTTCGTGTTTGTCCATTATAAACACAATTACAATATGTGCAGTTCGTTTTATAAATAACCTACTTCAAATGTCGTTAGTTGAATCTTTCGTATTAAATAAACATTTAAGCACATTGGTATTTTGTACTTTCTTCTTCTTGTCCTTTTGTAACATGTGAGCTACTTTTTCTGATATTTTTCCAAACTATTAAATTGATATTAGTTTCTTTCTGTACTGTGTTAACTGGATAAATGTTTTTGATATATAATTATAACTAAAGTGCCGATCATATTGGAATGTGTTTGTGCAACGTTTTTTAAAATTGATGTCTTTATTGAAATTTGTTTGGTTTAATGGTAAAGTCATGTCCTGTGAACTAATAATCTGTATGCAGCTAACTTATGTTTAATGGTGACATGAAGCGTTTGGAATTGTAATGTCTGTATGTGTAGGTTTTCTGAATATTGTTACAAGACCAAACCGCACTAGGCGTTGTGCAGACCTACCGCAGTAAGCGGGTTGCCAAGCCAGCTACAGTGGAAAGGTAGTTTCAAGCCGGGAAAAATTGTCTCTAGACGCCCCCACAATCTTAAATTTTTCTCGCCGTAAACTTATTGATCTCACCTTCTACATATGAAAATTCCAAATCATAAAACGTTAATTTGAATACTTTCTAAGTAGACCTCGTATACACATAAATTTATATTTCTAACTTCTAAAAGTTACGAACTAAATAATTTAGAGAAATCAAAATAAAAAAAAAATTTTTGCTTTGTTCCTCGTAATCCGTTGATTATTTTTCATTTGGCTGAAACACTCGTGAGCGCAGCTGACTGTCCTTCACTCGCACGCAATACGCATAAATACTGGGCGATCTGATTTATTGTTTACCCTTCATATAAACGTCCGCCATAACAAAGAATGTTTACTTCCACTGGTATAATAGAATTCTTATTTGCTTCGTACAATCGATTTTATATTAGTATCGATTGTACACATACGACAATCAATGTCAATACTGGCCACTACTAACGAGCTTAAACCACATACTATGAATATTGTTACTTAAAGGGTTACTTCCACTTTCTTTATTATTGATTCATGCGCTTACTTACTGAAAACTTAACTGAATATTTGCTGTTTTATTGTTAAATCTGCTTTAGCACTTTTTAAATTTTTTGAAAGGAAAACACTATTATTTCCTTTCAATTGACACTTAAACCTTTTATTTGCAAATGTTTATATATGATTTATCCCTAGTCAGGGTTGTTGCAGTCGCTTTTATACGTACTGCAGAATTAAATTTTTACAAACAAAACCAGCAATGACCATTGTAAGGTCTCTTTAAAAAAATCGCGCGCGATTCGTCTTAATTTAACCTCTAACCGAGCGATTTCCTTTTTTTTATGATTTTGGACCTGAACAGATTAAATTTGGCCTATCGTGCTAAAGCACTCAGGAACACTTAGGAGGATGGATAAGGGATAATGAATTGCCAATAGATGAACAGCTACCTTAAATTTTCTCATATCATAAGTGAGAGGAAAACAGGAACTAGAGAGATCATTCCAGAGTTTAGAAGCCGTGTAGAAAAATGTGGATTGCGCCCGTTTGGTACGACAAGTGGAGATTTGTACTGCATACTAATGATGTGAATTAGCGAACCGAGTATTTCTCGCAGAGATAGCCCGAGATGGTATCAATGAATATAATTCAGCAGCACAATAGCCGTTGTAATAACGATAATACAAAGAAAGAACTGAAACCATTCTTCTATGTTCAAGGGACTGTATGTGAGAAGTTAAGGACGGGTCATTTATAAGCCTAATCGCTCTCTTTTGAATACGATCAACGATATCGAGAGCGTATTGGGGAGCACTAACCCAGAGGTGAGAATTATATTCCAGATGAGGCCGAATTTCGGCCTTATACAGCAGAAGGAGTTGTCGAGAGGTAAAGCACTGCTTAGATCTCTACAAAAAGCCTGTTTTACGAGCAGCTGTTTTGGTAGCTGACAGAAGATGGTCAACCCATGAGAGATTTGAAGATACAGTCATACCCAACAGAGTAATAAAGTCTGAAAACTTAAGAATTTAGCCATTCATACTTACAACAGGAAATGATCGATCTTTTTGGCCGGACATAAGGCAACACTGAGTTTTGTTAGCATTAAATTCAATTAGATTATTTCTTCCCCATTCAAGAATACGTTGAATGTCTTTGTTGATTGAATTTGCCATTTCAGCTTTAATTTCTTGATTTGACATAGAAGGTGGATTATCACTATGAGTAGACTGAGATGAACTACAGTGAAGAGTGCTATCGTCAGCAAAGCAATGGATGGGGTTAGTTGTTGAAGAAATAAGGTCATTTATGTACAGCAGAAAAAGTGTAGGCGCTATAACGGATCCCTGTGGTACGCCCGCGTTAATGCTAACTTCTTTTGAAAAAAAGCCATCAACTACGACACGTATTCGTCTTTTATCAAGGAAACTAGAAACCCTCAATTGGGCTCTCGCTTTTATACCTTCTGTTGAATATTCTCGCGTCACTATCAAAATTCACGTATCACAGTCGAGTGTTCGTTGCGTCTCTTTGCCGAGTGCAAAACCTGGATGGAACCAACGAAAACCAAAGTAAGAAAAACGTAACCATTTTGAATTTTCTTACAAACACACTCACAACTCATCGGAAAAGCCATTATTAGTAATTATATTCACTCTATATTATACAGACCCTGACTCAACTTTTCATGAAAATTTCGCATGTGGGCGATTCCTCTTCCTGCGCAATTCAACAACCTCCAACGCATTTACCCTTGAACACACATTCAATTTTCCATTATTGTGCAATGTTACAACATTTATACAAACAAAAATATGCATACATATTCCTTACTGCACATTAATACAATATCAATATATCATAATCTTACTCACTTATACGTCTACAACAATTTCTTTAATCCGAATTCTTTTGTACACAGCAGCAAAAACCAGTGGCAATCCGTTAGTCTTTTACCAGTGCCGTCTCAGTAAGAATTTTTTCAAAACATTATTTTTCAACCGAATTTAATGCTTTCAACATAAAAATCTTTCCACGACATTCAAATACACTTTTATCTGACACAATTTTCCATCAAACTTCAGTGACGTATCATTTACACCAACTTACATTCTGCATACACAAAAAACCAATTATAAAACAAATTTCACAAGCAAATGGTTACATTTCAAATATAATCGACACTTTAGTTAAAAATCAAGAATACAAATTATCTATCAAAAACATTTACCCAGTTAACACAGAACCGAAAGAAGGTAAATACATTTTATATTTTGGAAAAATATCAGAAAAAGTAGCTTACAATTTACAAAAGGACAAGAAGTACAAAGTATGCTCTTAGATGTTTATTTAATGCGAAAGATTTAACTAACCACATTTTGAAGTCCATATTTATAAATTGAACTACACGTCCTGTAATTCTGTTTATATTGAACAAACACATAGGAACTTTGATATTAGATACAAAGAGCATATTAGATGTTACAAATATAAACACATAGAGAAATCAAATTATGCCAAACATTTAATAGTAAATGTATGACTTCACAAAACAGCTATATATATATACACACATGCACGCACGCACGCACACACGCACACACGTATGTGTGTGTGTGTGCGTGTGCGTGTGCGTGTGCGTGGGCGTGCGCGCCCGTGCGTGCGTGCGCGTGCGTGCGCGTGCGTGTGCGCGCTCGTGTGCGCGCGCGTGCGCGCCTGCACGTGTGTGCGTGTGCGAGGCGTGTGCGTGTGCGTGTGTGTGCGTGTGTGTGCGTGTGTGTGCGTGTGTGCGTGTGTGTGCGTGTGTGTGCGTGTGTCTGCGTGTGTTTGCGTGTGTGTGCGTGTGTGTGCGTGTGTGTCGTGTGTGCGTGTGTGTGCGTATGTGTGGTGTGTGTGCGGGTGTGTGCGCGTGTGCGCGTGCGTGCGCGCGTGCGTGCGCGTGTGTGCGCGTGTGCGCGTGCGTGCGCGAGTGTGCGCGTGTGTGCTCGAGTGCGCGTGTGTGCGCGTGTGTGTGTATAGTTATATTCTCCGTATTTTTGTATAATATATATCATTATATAAATAGCTAGTATAACATCATTCTGTAAACAATAGTCAAACATCAAATATTAATTACTTCATCAAATATTATCACATGGAAACTTTCATATTTGTTATTATTGTAATTTATCAATTCTTAGAGATATTAGTTATCTTAAGTAAATTAATGATTGTTATAAAAAGACGCTGTATTGATAACAATAGTTAGAGTTCATATTAACTTATAGTTAGTGAGGTCTCAGTTTTTAATTGTAATAATTTTATTTTTAAATAAATCTTGTTTGCAATAAAAACATAATTATATATATATATATATATATATATATATATATATATATATATATATATATATATATATGTTTCAATAACATGCTAAGGAAACTTGACTGCACTGCAATGCTTTGCCACTGAATCTTTGGTTCAAATTAAAATTCGAAACGGAACCTTTAAATATGGCTACCAGATTTGAAATTTCCATGTAACATTTTACAATTGAAACTTCACATAGTCTAGCTATAACCCTCTATCGTGAAGGATGTGAGCAAAACCTGGTGGTAGTAAGAAACTGTATAAAAAAGCAATTACGTTATCAAAAGTCATGGATTACTTATATCAAAGTTAAAATGTTAAATATGTAAATTACAATAAATGAGCGCAATCAAAATTATACACTGATAAAATTTCTAACGTAGTTAAAGTATTAAGCATGAGAACATTTAACAGACAATAAATGTGGAACAGTAAGCTACATACAGACGGAAGGAAGAAAAGGAAGCATGTTTCGTTCCCTCCCCGAAGGGGTGGATGGACTGCTCGAGCTTTTCACTCTCCTTCAGCCATAGCTGTAAATTCCGAGCATTACCTATATATGCATGGTGGGATTAAAGATGGGTGCGGAAGAAATGGAGTTAAGGTTCTCAGAGGGAAGATACTATCCCAGCGTTCGCCTAAATAGCCCCACATGATGTGCGTAAACGTAATGATCGCCTCGCTATATGTGTATGAGGATAATCCCTTGAAAAAACCTCATACAGTGTAGACAGGAACGGGAATCAAACCCATTGCCTCCCGAATGCTTTCATCCCTGATGCATACAGACTAAATTCCTATAAAATTAGATGTTAAACAAGAAAGCATTTAATCAACAATGAACGTGTGAAATGAAAATAGATAATAAAATAAAACTTAGATGAAATTCAAAGCATGAATTAAACGATAAATGTGTATAATCAAAATTATACTGTTAAAATTTTTAGCGTTAATTTATTTGAACACAATCTAAAATGCAGTGAACTTGTTTTAAGATTCAAAAAAAACGACAGAAAATTCCCAAAAAGATAAATTCGGCGGGTCCGAAATGCGCACTTTCTACCTGGTCATAAACATAAATGTCCGAAATGCGCACCAACCCTCTTCGGGTCCATTAAAGCTATGCCCAAAATGCACACTGCCAAATTGAATTTCATTAGAATGGGACTTTAATTAATTAAATAAACACCGAATTAAATTGTTCACATATGTATAAAGGAGTTTATTAATATATAACAATTATTGATACATCATTTTAAACATTATTTTTTATTTAAGAAACCTATACATTTTATATAATGCAATCTACTAATTTTTTTTCCTACATAATCACTAATTTTGTTAGAAATAAATTCCTGCCTACGGCGTGTATTAACATCTTTTATTCTAGGAGTTTCTTCCAAGCTTTGCAATTTTATATACGATTCTGTTTGAAAATTGTTTAAAACGTTTAAAAAAGTGAACAAAGTTGGATGATAATAAAATACTTATCTTTTTTGGGATTTTTTAATGGTGTACTTTAAATTATACAATCTAAACGTTTCGATAACACTTACAGTTATCTTCGTCAGTAGTAATGTTTGTTAAAAATTGTTAAAGATGTAGTAAACAATTTTGTCAAATTTGACAAAATTGTTTACTACATCTTTAACAATTTTTCAAATTTTTCAAATTTCAAAACGATAGAAGCATTCACAAATATAAACATGACATCAAATAAAATAATCCAGTTAAATCTAACAAAGAGATATCTTTATCAATAAGTGCAGGTGTTATTAGCAATGAAAAGCATAATGCAGAACGTTTTTTGTAATTTTAATCTTAATTTTAACTACTTATGTTAAATGTGGTATTTTACATATAGTTGGTACAGCATTTGCTTCAAGGTCTCGGAAAAACACAGCAAAAACCTAGACATACCAAAAGTTAAAATTAAAATCAAAATTAAGACGTATCATTATGCTTCTTTTTAATTATAAGATGCCAAAACCTATTTAAACGGAGATTTTCTTCTTGTCTATTAAAATTATTAGGGTGTTTATATATTTCAATAGCTTCATGTTCTAAACGAACGTAATAATGAGTTTGTCTGGACAATATTTCCATATTGTCAAATTTAATTAAAATACACCATTAAAAAAACCCAAAAAAGATAAGTATATTACTTAATGATATAATTTATCGTTTGGATATACGAGGGGTGGTTTTTATATTCTCCGACTAGGCATGATAAGAGTAGATTGGAACAGCAACAGAAATTTATTTTTCAATATAGGCCCCTTTCTTTTCAATACAAGTATTACATCGTTTCAATAACATATTTAACCCATTATAAAAATATTCTTTTGGTTTGCTCGCAAAATGGCTTTCAACAGCCGCTATAAGTTCATCATCGTCCCTAAATTTTCTTCCCCTTTTTGAGATCTGCAAACAAAAAATAGTCACTGGAGGCTAAATCTGGACTATAAGGTGGACGATCAATTTCTGTAAAGCCACATTTAGCAACGGCAGCTTTTGGAAGTCTTGACTTGGTGCATTATCATGAAGCAGCAGGACACTTCGCGTTAGTTTTCCGCGTCTTTTCACTTTAATAACATCTCTGAGGCGATGCATTAAGCTTGCATAATACTCTCTTGTGATTGTACCACCCTTCTTCAGATAATCAATCATTAAAATTCCTTGGCAATACCAAAAAAGAGTTGCGTTATTTTTCCTGCAGAAGGGACGACTTTAAACTTTTGGGAGGGCTTGAACCCACTGCGTCGGCCCTTGTTTTGGGGATCATCATCTAGTGATTCTCGGCCATGTTTAAACAATTTTGACCATTCACAAATGATCGACTTGGAAGAGCAATTATCCCCGTATAAAATCAACATTTCTTCACGAATAACTTGTGGAGATTTTCCTTGTTTTGTAAGAAACTTTATAACACCTCAATATTCAAGTTTGTCCATTTTGAGACGTTACAACAGATATTAGAACTAATAATGTTGCAATTGTTTTGTAAATTGTCAAACACGTTACCATGGTATATGTGATTTAAAATCAATAGAATGAAAAATTACATTAGTCCGGGAATTTAAAAACGACCTCTCGTGCACATATACAATTTTATATAAGGTACATAAGAGACTTACTACCAAAATTCAAATCCCTCACACCCTCACCTGTCGCTGTTTTTGGTTCAACTTATCAGCTTTATACAGAAAAACAATTGAATATTTCAGATTTGTATTGGGCTTTGATGCATTGTCCTTTTTATGAATAATATCAAATATACCGTGTTTTTGCTAATTTTTAATTTTAACACAAGGAGTGACTGCGGGTTTGATTCAGATTCAAAGTTGTAGATCCAGGTTTCGTTGTCAGTGATGGAATTCGTTGTCATTGATGGAAACTGCTTTAATGGGCCCATCTTTATTGAATTTTTTAGACTTACTATATAGTTATACACTAATAATTGGGAAAAAATGGTGTGAATTATTTATTTAGTCGCTAACGAATAAATAAATAATTCACACCATTTGTTTTCCACATAAAGCGTTATGAACATGTCAAATGGTGAAAGAAGAGACTTCTAAATTTTAGAAAATAATATACTATATAAGTGAACCTGATGTTTTAAAATTTAGTAATAATATAAAAAAAATTATACGATGTAATCCACTGTAATGTAATGTAATACAATATCCGGTACGTGTAGTGCGGCACAATAAAAAAAAAAACAATACCATAGAATACAACAAAATGTAGTATAGCCCAATCTAATATGCAGGGCGTTATATCAGTGCGAAAGGTTTTAGGGGTGGCTGCCGAAGTTATTTTATGAAAAAAAGTTCCTATAAACTTAGGTCGAAATATGCTTCTTTTCCGACGTACAGAGTGGTTAAAGTTTAATTTTTTATTAATTATTTCAAAGAATTTTAAAGATATTGTCTGGAAATTTGCAAAACGCTTTGGGTAGGTTGGTATCAATATTTTTAAAAAGTGTTATTATCTAATATAGTAACACTTTTAACCAAAACAAGAACACAAAGCAACAGCAATAAAAATAATTTTAAATAGTCGCAAACCTAAAACAGATATTCAAAATGTATTCCCTGAAATATTCCTTCTGTATTCTAAGGTCATTTTCGACGAGATTGTAGTAAACTGATGACCTGACTAAACCCCAAATGCAAAAATCTAAGGGATTTAATTCAGGAGAGCTACATAGCTAATGTTGCGTACCTCCCCTACCTATGCAACGATTTGGATGTACTGTATCTAAGTGGCGACGTACATTTAAGCTAAAATAGGCTGGGGCACCTTCGTGCATAAACCATACATTTTGTCTGAAGTGGAGAGGAATTTCTTAAAAAAGAGCGGGTAACTCTTCCTGTAGGAAGTGACTATAAGGTTCCATGTGAATTTTCATCAGCCCATAAGCGATTGTTGTGATAATTTCATACACATTCTCGAAAACACTTGCCTCGTCAGTATACAAAACGCCTCTTAAAAAATTATGATTTTGTGCGGTTACATTGAAGATCCATTGGCACAAAACTAGACGCGGTAAGAAGTCACGAGGTAGTAGCGCCTGTACATGTTGCGTATGAAACGGATACAATTACTGCTCTTTTAGAATTTTAATTACGGTGAAGTTGCTTACATTCAATATGTTGCCAATTTTTCGAGTACTTGTTTCAGGTTATTCCGAGTATTGCTTCTTCTAGTTGCATAGTTCGTACTTCTCCAGGGCGCCCACAGTTAGAAGTTCGTTTTATAAATGTACCATTTTCGCGTAAACGTTGGTGAAGGCGAGCAAATATTGTGTGATGAGGTATCCTACGTTCTCCATCAACTCAGCATACAGTCATCGAGCTTGCAGACCATTTCCATTACTTCGACCATAGGCAAAATCCATATCTGCCATTTCCGCATTCTGTATAACTCATACAGAATGTCCCACGACGAACTACCGCGATCGATTTTTCGGAAAATAGACTTTGGAAAATAATGAAAATTTGGCAGTTTGCAAAATTATAGACATATTTCATGTATAATCTCCTATACCTAAGTCTAACTGTTTTTGACATACTTAAAATCTTATGTCAAAGATGGCGTTTGTAGGCGTGAGTTGGTCAACTTCTAGAAGGGGTTTATAATTTTATATGATTTAGCATTAAAAATAAGGATGACTTTGCATAGGGTCGTTTATTCCAAAAAATTTGTTTTGGAAATATTGGCAATTTAACATTTTTATATTGTAAAAATGCCGACCTACACAGTGAAACAAGTTATTTTAATAAATATTCAAAGTTTCCGCCCTGAACTTGTAATTTTAAAATAAGCAAGAAGGCATCCACTTCCGGTATAACCGGGAATGCCACCATCTTGAAAATATTTAATGAACGCAGCAGTTCGTCGTGAGACATCCTGTATATAATATAACAATACACATCGTATTACGACTGATGAATTTTACTTTACCTATTTATAGTTTCAGACAAGTGGATTCTAGACAAATTTCTGTACAGTATTAATCTTGTTAATTATTGAAATAAAGAAAAATGGTAAACGGTAATACATCAGGCTTGATCACATATGTATAATATAGTAATTGAGGCTATATACCAGTACAACTGTTAAATTAATTTCCAATTAACTTTTCTTGCATGATTTAAACAGAACTCTCGGGTGTTATTCCAAAACATGTTTACTGAATCTAACAAATTCCTAAGTTCAACTCTAGTTTAGACTGTACTGCACTATCTAACAATATGCTTAATTATAGTTTAAATTAAATAACGGATTAGCTAGGCTGAATTCCTTTAAATTAAGAAAAACAGATTTTATAATGACCGTTTAATTGAATTAATTTTCAAATAATAGCAACCATCATGCAAAAAGATAGGACTTTTTAGTAAAATTTTACATGACTATGAAATATATGTTATAAAAGCACAACTTAAAGGTGATATACATTCACGATAATATTGCTTAAGCTAATGACCAATTATATCAACTTGTACCGAATTGATACGTTGCATTAGCAAAAAGCTTTCGCATATGCAAATATAAATTATCTTAAAAAAGAAATCCAATTACGACTAGGATATGAAACTGGAAATACCTGATTTTTTTGTAATGAATTCTTGGTATTTTGTACAGAAGAAGCCACATTTATGGATCACGTTAGGCTGTATGGTATAGGTTTGTTTATAAATAGCTACAGTAAAACCTAAAACGTGTATATATTGATAAAAATGCTTTACCTGTGGCAAGTTTCTAATTAGCAATTGTACAATTTTTGTATTCCCACTATTTAATAGTAATTTTGTAGTAGTAATAATAATAATAATATGTGTAATACACGGAAACGCTGCAAGCTACACTCATGAGAATTTAATATAACGTGAACTACATTGTTACCTATACTTTTCATTTATTCCTACGTACACCTTAATTCATGCCCAGAACAGATATTGAGACAGATTATAACACATACAGCATCATCGTTATTTATCAACCAACAGATAATTATCTAATTTTCTAAAGGTAGTCAACGATCTTTATAATGTGCTTCTCGTGAACAGATAATTATAGTTTAAAGTAAAAGGATAAAGAAGTCATCGGCCGTTATACACAATGAGCGCTAGTGGTAATAGGTATTACTGAGATAATTTTTTTATTAATGAAATAATTATTAAGCATAACGCACTTTTTTTTTGTACTTGGTATTCGAGTATGGCATGTAGATTTTTTTACTTCCTTCCTGTTAGCTACTATTTTAGTATTTTGTAGTTAGATCAGGTACGAAATCGTAAATGGTCTATTAAATGAGCAAAGCTTTCAAAATTAGATGGAATTCCTTTTCTGGTTTTAATACACACGTATTGCAAATTAAACAATCATTACCAAGTGTGTATTTAAAACTTCTTGAAAGTGTTAATAAAAATCCTTTCTTGCCGTTTTTGTTTTCTCATATTTCAAACTTTCACGTTTCTATTACGGTAGGTAGTAGTGCTTGTCTTTTATTTGTTACAAAACAAATCATTAAAGTGTATATTAAATTTGCCATTAAAGTTAAAGTGGATTAGTTAAAATATAAGGTATAATTGAACAATTGTACAAATAAGGTCGCGAATAGGACTGTTCTTACAGTGGAGTAAGTCAACAAATAAAACAGTTTGGCATGATCGGTTGTTCGGATTTCCGAACGAGTACATTGGATATTAATAAAGCAAGATGCCTCGTATTGCAAAAGTTAGTGGTGAAGCCACCATCAAATCTCAAAACAGCCTGGTTGCAAACATCACACGATAATTTTAATAAGTCCCCTTTATTACTAAAAAGGTTTAATTCTTTTATACCGTTGAATATTGCTTCACCACTAACCATTGCAACACGAGGCATCTTGCTTTATTAGTATCCAATGTACTCGTTCGGAAATTTAAACAACTGACCATGCTAAAGTGTTTCATTTGTTGACCTATTCTAATATAAAAATAAGCGGCTTTTCGAAAGAAAGATAACACACTTGCAGCGCGGATATACAGAGATACTGAACAATAGGTTGCTCTACGGTGTTTGTAATATGACTTGTTTATTGCTTACAGACAATTTAATTTTTCTTTCTCGATAAAGTTATATCTTATATATTAAAGTTATATCTTATATACAGGGTGTCCGCGGGGGAACTACGAAGAATTCGTATACGTATTTTTGGAACAATTTTAAGCTGATTATATGCAATTTTTTCCAATTCCTAACACCTAAGGAGATATGGGCGGCTGAAGAGAAATGTAAAAGTAAGTAAAGAGAATACTCTTAACAGATGCTTAAGTCTTAAAATATCATAAAACAAAACTTTTAATAACAATTTCCTTTAACAAATTAACAAGAACACAACATAACACAAAAATGCACATAAAATAATGAGGTGATAAACAAAAATAGTTACAGTTGTTCAAAATGAGATTCACCAACCTCGTGGCCCATATTATATAGTCAAAATTTCAAAATTAGTTTACATATCTGGGCACCCTCTAATTTTTTTACTACTAATAAAACAATTATTTTGGCAAAGTTTGAAGATAATATTCCAATTGGAAGACAGTGCTCAAAGACATATAATATTAAGAATAAAGTTGAAAAATCGGTAATGTTGAGGATTGTTTGAAACTAAGTACAACTAACTGAGAAGTAATAAATTAGTTTATTTCATAATATAATAGTATAACAGTATAATATTGTTGAATAATACAAAAATCTTATAGGAAAGTAGTGACTGGTGTAAATAAACATGCTTTATTGGTTTAATCCTTTGAAGTTGACGGCTCCAAACTTTCAACAACTGCTTGTTTTGTCGTTTTGGTCGGAACCCACTTTCGATTAGCTTCAAACACTTGCAGGAGCAACTGTTTTTCTTCTTCATCATTAGTCAGAAGCTTATTAAACTCTTCAAACAGTTTGACACTACGCTCAGCTATATCATTAACCAGTTTCAAATTTTTTATGATTTGTTTACCACTAATGTAATGTTCATTGCTGTTCCATTCATTTGGATGTGTGGTCAAAAAAAGTGAATTTATTTTTAACTTGTCTAACAGTTGCAATGACCTTTTATTGGCAAAATCAGCCAAAATGGCTTGGTCAGTTAAAAGTGACGAATCTCCCCTTACCTTCCGGTCAGTAGGTTCACACTCCAACTTCTTGACAATTTCCACCTTTGCCTCATCTAATACTTTGTCTGAAAATAAACTTAAGCCAAGTAACTCATCCCAGAGGTACCAAAGATGAGATTTCATGGCCTTTTTAACCATTTCACTAATTTGAGGATCAATAACTTCATAATTAATCATGTCCTTCCACAGAGAGAGATCTGTCCAAGCAGCATTTGCAGCCATATGGGCTTCAAACCAATATTTTACATATACCAGAGCTCCAAATTTCACAAAGCGACGAGCATGGTGTACTGCACCTGGAGCTCTCCAATGAATTTTATCTGGAATATGGCCAAGAGCTAGTAGAGGCAGCTCTACTAACTCCATGTAATCGTCTCTGGGCTGGTTTTACTTCGTAAGGCAAGTACTAAAGCATTTACTGCAGTGAGCTTTAAATGTTCACTGTCAGGAGCTTCTTCCAACGGTTGATATTTTCCTTGGTGTATAAAGGGCCATGCTGCCTAGAATCTTTTGAATAAAGGAATGTCAGGAGAACTGGATGGTCCAAAACAGAGAGTAAATACCTTACTGAGAATAATCTCCAAAATGTGGTGCCTGCATGCTAGCCATAATAATTCTTCTCCAACTTTATGTTCCAGCATAACACAAGCTCCATTTTTCCACCCTGTATTAACAGATGTAGTGTCAAAACACATGCCAACAATCTTATTTTCCAAACCCCATTCCGTTAGTACATTATAAACTGCAATTGCTGCGTTTGCACCAGTACCACTTGCAAGTTTTGGCACTCCAAGCAATTTTTCCTTACCATCTGCTGATACTAATACGGGCAAACGATCTACTTTTTCATTGCTCAAAATATCAGGAAGAATCTTCCCGTCCCAATGAACAATAACTGGATCGTCAAAAGAACCAGATTGGTTTATTTCTTCAAAAACAGTTTTTCTTCCTTCTTTCCTTTTGCATTGGATAGTGTTTCGTGATAAAGGCAACGAACTAGGGTCATATCCCAATGCTGCTGTAATAGGGACCATTAATATTAAGGCTTCCCTACCAGACACCTTATTGCGATCTAATGTGCTAATGACGTGTAGAAAATAAAGATTTCTTTGCAATTGGTTCAGTCTGTGAGTCTGTTTGGGATTCCCTTCTTTTTAGAGATGATGATGGCTTATATACAAATACATCTTCTTTAGCTGAATCAGAATGTTCTGCGGATTCATCTTCTGAATCTGAAACAGTTACAGTTGGAGATATCAGTGAAGAGGAACCTGGGTCTTTCCCTTTTTCAAGTCTCTTTTGTTCTTTCATTTTTCTTTGAAGAATTCTTTCTTGTTGTATTTCTTGTCTTCTGATGAAATCATCATATTCCTTTCCGTCCTCTGATCAATTAAAAACTCTCTGTCTTCATCTGCTTTGCACATAGCAAGTGTATCACTGTGAGCAATGTCAAATACCATATCTAGCTGCTCTTGAAATAGTGTTTTACGTTTCTTTTGTGCATCAGAGTTTCTTCCTTTATTTTTTTTTCAGAAGCCATTCAGAGTGTAATTTTTCAAGCTTATCAATACAATGTTTTAGAAGTCTAATCGGGATAGCGGCTTTTTGCCACACTGAAATTAATTCTTCTACAGTGTTATGACTTGCATTTCGAACAGATTTTTTTTCTTGTACGAAATAATGGAATCTAAGAAGGACTTGCCTTATAGTTGGTAATTGATTAAATCTAGATATTGGTTCTAAATCTTTGACACCTATCAAGAATATCGTGTCCGCTTGACGTGTTGAAGTTGATGACAAAGCCATATTTTCACAAAAAAGGCCAAAACAACCACTTGTATAAAAACAGTCCTCACAAACCACTGTTGATAGTTCTAATTTCTTAACTCCTTATTATATTTTTCTTGTAATTTCTTTCATAAAAACAGCATCTGGACAAAAGAATAACCCACGGAAATTAATATGTAAAAAATAAGAAAATAACAAAATGTTTAAAACTTTATAGACGTTGAGCACTACCTTCTAGTCCACCTAGGACATTGAAATTTTGGCACTTTACTACTATCAACTGAAGTAAAAAAATAGTGGGGTGTAGAGTAAATTTAAAATTTTTGGGCCACGCTACTCCACATATAATGCCACACGCCTTCGCAGCTTTCTTTTCCATTCGATATTTGCGAAATTGTTACGAATGTTGGTAAATTCATTTAATCAATTCTTCTCTTGAAGATGGTTTACTCCGCCCGTACACTAGCGACTTAACATGGCCCCATAGATAAAAGTTTAAAGGTGTGAGATCTGGTGATCTGGGCGGCCAGTGTACAGGTCCGTTTCTACCAATCCATCGGAAATTTTCTGTGCAAAAACTCCGTAGTGTGCAGGAGACCCATCTTGCAAATACCATATGTTTTGACGTACAATTAAGCAATGCTGGTAAATCTTCCAAGAATTGTTTGTACATTTCGGAGTTTAACCCTTTCAATACTAACGGGACATATACGTCTCAGTGGACTTTAAAAAAATTCTGTTGGTTTTAAAACGTGTTAATTTATCATTAGATCGTGTCCCACCCGTCATTTATGTTGTACTCGAGCATTTCCGACCAGTTCCGCATCGATTAGGTCATTCTGTACCATTTAGTTTGTGTTTATTCTTAAGCGGTTGTTCACCTAATCTATAATATTGTGTTTTTCGTGTAATTTGTAGAGTATTAGTGGGAATCTTTCGACTAAGATGCAATTAAAATGTACAGTTAACATAATTTTGTTGAATTGGCTGCATATATTTTACGTACAACTTTGTTATCAGTAATTATTAGGTCGGGAACGGACCTGGGATATACGTGTCCCACTAGTCTTTTGTAATGGTCTCATATGTCCCATTAGTCCTAAGTGAAATTAATACTTGTTTTCTACGAATGAGTAAACGTCTTTCTGAAAACGAGCTACTTGAACTGGCTGAAAATTCATCTGAAATTGAAGACCCGTTTCATGATAGCGACGATTACGACGATCAGGATTTTGTGCCTAGCAGTGATAGCGACTTGAGTGCAAGAGAATATGAAAAAGAGGAGAAAAAGAAAAATCCGATCTCGTTCGGAAAGTGCAGGAAACTCCTCGGCTGAAGGCGAATCAAATGACGAGACAACCAGGGATATTCAACAACCACCCAACGAAGTCATTTTATGGAATAATTTGGATACGATGAATAATTTTAAACCTAGAAAGCAGATCTCAGCGTTCAAAGCTCCAGTGGTTTTAGCCAACATTGACAGAAGTTGCTCAAAGCTTGATATATTTTTGAAACTTTTCCCAAGAAGTTTACTTATTTATATTGCGCAAAATACGAATATCCGACTAGTAATGTAAGGGGATACGAATAAAAAGAAGATTACGTCTACAGATGCCTCTGAAATCATAATTGTATTAGGTTGCACGCTTATCATGTGCTATAATGGTTTACCGCAATTTTCCGATTATTGGTCAAGCAAGAGAAGTTTAGGAAATGTACTTATCAAAAGTGCCATATCCAGATATCGCTGCAAGTCATTACTTTTTAAAATGTATTATACAGACCCACAAAAACCCACTGATTGCTCCAAAACCTATTATGTGGACGATGTTGTCCGCTGTTTGAAGAAAACATTTCAAGCAGCCATGAGCCCAAGTTCTAACCACAGTATCGATGAGTCAATGGCAAAATTCAACAGAAGATCAAGCCTCAAATAATATTTGCGCTCAAGCCTATAAAAAGAGGTATAGAAATTTGGGAAATATGTGACTCAAAAAAAAAACTGTATATGTTTATAATATGGACATTTACTCGTGTAAAGAGCTTGAAGCAAACGTTAACAATACTTTAGGCGAAAGAGTAGTTCATAACTTGATAGACTGTATTCCAAATGATGAGATGAAGTGAAACTTAGTAATAACTTGCCATTTGCTGCAGTTGGTACGTTCATGTGAAACCGAAAAATGTTCCAAAATTTGAAGGAAACATGAAGAGAGAGGCGAGCACACAACTATGGGAAATACGTATGGCACAACTGCCTACTTGTGGAAAGACACGAAAGAAGTTCTTGTATTGAGCAACTGTCACGTTAGAGAAACAACAGTTTATAGGAAAATAAAAAATGGAGAGAAAAAAGTTATTAACAGCCCATCAGCGATTGCTTTCTATAACGACCACATGGGGGGAGTAGATCTCTCCGATCAGCTTACAACTCTGTACGACTTTGATAGAAAGTCGATTAAATGGTGGCGAAAAGTCTTCTACAAACTCTTGATGACTGCGATTGTAAGTGCTTCCATATTGCACAATAAAACAATACACAAGAAAGAACCATTTATAACGTTTCTCATCGATCTTGCTGAAGAACTAATTGGGCGTGGTCGTGAAAATGCTGTTGTAAGAAAACGTTGTACTGGAAGGCGATCAACTTCATCTCAGCTATTACTAAATGTTGGTGACCATCTTCCTGTTGAAGGAAAAACCCGTCGCAGATGCAGTAGCTGTGCAACACAAAAGTAGAAAAACGTACTACTACCAAGTGCCAAATGTGTAACGTGCCACTATGTAAAAACTGCTTTGCAAGTTACCATACTTAACTATTACTTTTCTTTGATTTTGATAAGGTTTTTTTTAACGCATATTAGTATGTTAGTGTTTTAGTTCTTCAAAAAATTTGTTTATTTTATGTAAGAACTTTGTTTATTTTATATTCAATAAAATTCGGCTGAAATATACTGTCTTTGTTTATGGGACTATTAGGATTTATGTGTCTCGGATAAGAAGTCTGGTGGGATGTATCTGTCCCAGACCAAAATTTCGAAAACCGAATTTTGAAATAATCTAAAATTACTATGGTGTTGTCCTGAATGTATATTAAGTCTATTGCATACATAATATTTGCAAAAAACAGTATAGAAAAAAGTCGCCTTGAAGGGGTTAAGTGCCCATTAAAGATGTGGTGTCCAATAATCCCGACCCAAACATTTACCGTGAAGCGATGTTAAAATCCGGTAATAGTAATTTCATGAGTATTTTCATCTGACCAAACGTGCTCATTGAGACTATTGTTCACTCCATCTCGAGAAAAAGTTGCCTCATCACAAAAGAGTGTAAGAGGAATGTTATCATGTGTGATCATCCATTCACGAAACCGAACTCTTGGAGCCAAAGCGCCGGGAAGAAGGTGCTGAACAGGTTGAAGGTGGTAAGGATGCGTTCCATTTTCGCGAAGAAATTTCGAATAGTGGTCCTGCTTCTACCAGTCGCCTATCGATTTCAACTTTTCTCAGCACCTTTTCTGCAAACGTCGTGGAGATTCTAGGTCACTTCGATGCGAAAGGAAACCTTCTGTTTCTCGAGCGCAGCGAAAAGTCCGGGCAATCGTTTTGTCAGTAGGATCACGACGATTTGGAAAGCTGTTTTTGTACTCTGCTACTGCTGCATAACAATTACCGTTAAACAAGCCGTAAAGGAATACCATATCACTGTATTCCTCATTTGAAAATTGATAAGGCATGATTTAATTGTAATTAAATTAATTCTAATTGTTACAAAGCAGATTTATATTTACATTCAAATAATGTTGGGTGCAAATGACATGAAACGTCAAATAAAGACACATTTTCTTAGTTTATTGTGGTAATGTTTGCTATGCAACCAAAATTGCTTTTACGATTTTTACAGTGTGGATCTCATTTTGAACAACTGTAACCATCTTTGTTTGTCACCTCGTTATTTTATGTGCATTTTTGTGCTATGCTTTTGCTGGGATTAAGATGTTTTTTGGATAGTTGAACTAATTTCAGTACATCTTTACTACCATTAATACATGATGAGTTCATATGAAACCAAACAGGGGCATAAATCTTTATTACATATTCATAAAGTAACTTTAAACTGTCAGTGGCAATGTGTGAGCGCGTAAGACGATTTTCCGTTGTCACCAACCTCGAATCAGACATCTTGCATGGACTCCCTTATTGGCCAAACTGTCACAACTGAAACCAGAAACGATTGCAAGATACATATCTAACAGGTACTTTTGGTCAGTTGACAAATCGTTTTCCTCCACCTGAAGTCTCCAGCTGGTAAGAAGATTACTACTTTCAATTTTTGCAGCTGGTCAATATTGCGCCAATTGGTTAATAGTAGTCAGGAGCACCGGTTGTAGTAGAATCTAAGTGTTAAGACATTGACATATAAATCGTAGGAATGGTTTACTATAATGTTATTCTAGTACACCACCTTTTTATTTTATCCCGTACATTACATCCATTTGCAGAACGTATGTTACAATACATTCCTTTATGCTGATCGTTGAGCCACATTTGGGAGTGACGTAACCCAGACATTTTCGGCCCGGTTCTTCAAGCAACACGTATTATTCCGCTATTATTTATTTCCTATAAGGTGGGGTTACTTGTTTTTTAAAATGAAAATTTTGTTCACTCCCCCATCAAAATATTACATCTTTTGTAATATCATTTCTTATTTTACGCCTGTGTCTCCTTACTTTATGACAATCGACAACATTGGAGCTGTCGACTGCTTAAATTATCCCAACGTCTTTTAATATATCACAAGCAATTAGGGCCACTTCTGTTGGAAACGCCAGTCTTCCCACGCGCCAAGAGTGTAAATCTACCTTCATCTGCTTAGATCAACATTTTATCAAACTAGAAGCTTTTAAATTTTCACTGAATAATCTGATGATCCATCGTTTTAATTTTAACTCCTCAGATGGTGAGGGTGACAACTTTGTAATGTTTTTAGAATCTTTTTCCCCAATTGTTTAATAATTTTTCTGGTTGCAATTATGTTAACCTACCTAATAAACATTTTTATTTCGCTCTTTCATCTACGCCAGTTCCTGTGTTTATCTGGGAATCGTATTTAAGCCACAGAAAATACTTAATTCTCTTTTTATGTTGATAAAGCTTTGTATTGAAGTTCTTGACGTGCTTTATGAATTTGTATTCCTGAACAGGATGTCATTATTCAAATATAATTAATTCGGCAGTAAATTGATTAACCAAGAAGCACGTGTGACCTTCTGAAGGTTACACTGTCGTACATATTGTAACTGCGCCTGCGTACTACCACATTATTGTCAGAAATTGGGTAACTACGTATACAAGATGATACTGTCTTTTAAAATTAAGATGCACTGTGACGCGGGAGGAAGTTACAGTAACCAAAAAAATTGTTTACATTTAATAAACAGCTTCAAAGGCAGACTGTTTTCACTATTGCGTATTGGTTAACTACATTGCGCTTTTTCGCTCCACTCTAATAAATTTTTGTAATTATGAGCATAAATCGTGAAAGTTTACATTTTCATACAACAAATCTAAAAATAAATAATGACAAATTAAAGTAATTGTGAAATAATCAAACGGAAACACCTTCACAGGTTATTTTTATTATTTCACATTGACCACTGAGTTATTTGCATATTTTTTCTTGATGTATCAAGTAAACGAAAAAAATTGCTGCTGAATGTTTGTTATTTCAGTATAACCAGTAAAAGGTTTTTTCACTATTTTATGGTTTAAAGAATTAAGTGATTCAAATGCACATATTTGTATTCGGCGAAAAAAGTCATGAAATATTAAATGTTTATATGATTTTCAAACGACGTATGCGCAAAAATAGTTAAAAATATGCAAAACAAAAAATAATGATTGCATTAATAAACTTTTAAAAATTGTTTAATAATGATCTTTGTACTACGTCTATTACAATATCATTAGACAAAGAAATAAAATGCAGGATGTTGCACAAACAGTTTATAACTTAATAATTAAGTGTAAAATGAAATTTTAAGAATATATAAAATTATTTAATTAACGTAATAACTACGAGATAAACTAGCAAGCGAAAGTGGTTGTTATGTCACTAGGGATAATATACACTGTTAAGTGTTATCCCTGTTACTACAATAGCTTTCTTTTTATAAACGTGTTGCACTTCCATGAACTTTCCAAAATAGTAATTTAAAGTAGGGGACTCTTCAAATTTGCATTAATGTTCATTATGAAGGATATTTCTTTTTTGTGAATCTTGCTTTTGACTGGGGTCTCGATTGCATTTTTTTACACATTTACATTAAAAAAAATTTAATGAGAAATTAACTAACTAAAACCTGTTTACTTCTTCAACCAAGCTAACCTATCAAAACTGCGCAAAATAAATTACCTAAATAATCTTCAACATGAATTGCACCACTGAAGGTTAGTTGCACCTAATCTTCTACCATGAATTGTACCACCACGTTTTAATGACATTTAAACGATTTTATGTAATGTAGGCATATTATGAATGTATTACATACAGGGCGAGGCACCTAAAACAAAACAGATTGAATATCTTGAAGACACATTTTTTTGAGAAAATGCAAAGCAGGTCGATTTTAATTTCAATGGGTACCTCTTTCGATCACTGTCACTGTCTTACATCCCACCCCTTCCCTCCGTCACTATTACCAATAAAATTTAAATAGGGAAAGTACTAAGTGCGACACATTATTGAAAAGGTAATTTTATAAGGAATTTGGCTATGTGACAGTTCACTATGTAAGTTTTAATTTTCTGCCATCTTGCGGGAACAAAAAGTGCTCCGTATTTCAAATAACGGTACTTCATTTGAAAGCCAAATTCAACAAATTCATGCACAATTCATAATACAAATGAAAAAAGTGTGCAGTGTATGAACGTAAAAATTAAATTGGAAAACCTATTATAACTCTAACTTCAATCATTAAAAACTAAACTAATTTACCGTAGATGCTCAAAGCCTTCTCCATAAACTGCCATACATGAATATAAATTATATTCGAAACGTTTTCTAACGTTTTGGAACGTTTCTGGGGTTATTTGGCGACATTCGGTAATGTTCACGTAACTCCTCTAATGAACCTGGCTAGGTGGCGTACATTTTACTTTTCAAATAATATAAATATAAAAAGTAATCTAAGGGGGACAAATCAGGAGATCCGCTACAGCAAAATGTGGAGGAGCTCCGTCATGTTGAAATATTAGATGATTTTCAAGGTATCGCTTATCGTTTTCCACTATGTTTGTTAACGGTGTCTTCGAGTAATTCCAAATACACATCCCCAGTTAAATTACCTATTAAAAAAATGGGCCAACAATACGATCACCAAATATTGGGTATTGAGAATGTACTTCATGAAATGCTCTGGGGTTGAAATCTGACCGATACCGACAGTTATGTCGATTGACAGTCCCGTTGAGATAAAAACTGCATTCCTCCGAAAAACAAATGTTAAAAAGAACATTTGGATCTTATGTAGCACACTAACTCATGATTTCGCAAAATTATAAGCGTCCATCAAAATCGTCTTCGTTAAGTTCCTGCACCAGATGAATTTTATAGGGATGGAATTTATTGGCTTCCAAAATTCGCCCGACGGTACGTTGACTTACTCCAGATAATTCTGTAAGCTTTCTTATACTAAGAGTTGGATCCGCAAGGACTTGTCCTAAAACGGCTACCTCTACCACTTCGTTTCTTACTGGGTATTCAATGTGCCGTTTTTATTTTTTACAGATTCTGTTTGTCGAAATTTTTTAATTAGTTCCAAAACGTAGCTACCATTAACGTATTTGTTTGGATGTCACTAATTGAAAATTGTACAGGCAGTGTTAGCACATTGATTATTTTTAACTAATCTTCAACAATTTCTACTCTTTGCTGAATAAAATAAACCATTTTTATGTTTTACTCGTTAATAGCCTTGTAGTACTAATGACATTGAAGGGAAAAACAGATGTTATGGAAATGAAATCCTCTATTTTTATTTTAAGTTGTTGCAGTGAATTAATTTAGTTTTGAATTATTGAAGTTAGAGTTATAATAGGTTTTCCTAATTAATTTTTATGTTCATACATTGTACACTTTTTCCAATTTTTTCATTTGTATTATGAATTGTGCATTAGATTGATGAATTTGGCTTTCAAATAAAGTATTGTTATCTGAAATACAGAACACTTTTTGTTCCCGCAAGATGGTGGTAAAATAAAAAGTTGCGTAATAAACTGTCACATAGCCAGATTCGTTATAAAATTACAGTTGGGGATATGGTCGAAAGGTGTCCCCATTTAAATAAAAATCGACCTGTTTCGTTTTCGGTGCCTCACCTGTATATATATATATATATATATATATAATATATATATATATATATATATATATATATATATATATATATATATATATATATATACATGGTGGCCACCACCAACGTCGGTCTCTAGCACCCAAACGACTGAATTTTTTCAAAATCTGTTTGGGCGAGAATGTGTAAGCCTTCTAGGACTACAATCTAAAATTAGTTTGATTTATACAGGGTGATCTACAAACTTGTTACTTATCAAAGTTATATTATTTTAAATGGAATACCCTCCTTTTTAATTTTTTTTTGAAATAAGGTGTAAAAATAAGGTAGACTTTCATTAGAGTTCCCTATACCTAAACCTTACAGTTTCCGAAATATTTAACATTTTTTGAAAATGTAGGGTTGTCAAAAAATTCAAGTAGTTTTCGATTCAAAAAAGGCTTTTACAAACATTTCGAGCCACCAAAATCTAATAAAAGTAAACCGGTAACTGGCAATGAAGATAGTGAGTTTTTAGTATTAGGATATATCGCTGAAAATTCCCACACTAGTACTAGAGTAATTGCTAGACAAACAGATTTAAGTAGAGGAAGTGTGAGAAGAGTTCTCAAAAAACACAAATTTTATGCTTATCACATAGAAATTCATCAAAATTTGTATGGCAATGACTTTCAACAACGAATAGATTTCTGTTTGTGGGCAATTGAAAAATAGGGATCAACAAGATTTTTAAATTTCGTTTTGTTTACTGATGAATCAACATTTCACAACAACGGTTTGGTAAATAGACATAATTTTCACTATTATGATACCGAGAATAGGCATGCTTTTAATACTGTTGACAGCCAAAATCGTTGGAGCATAAACGTATGGGCAGGAATTATTGGAGATCAGGTTTAACACATTTGTATCCTTTGTAAATCACAGAATTCTAACTGATCGACATGAGTTAATGGCGTAATTTCTAAAAATGTAGCAAATATGCAAATTTCTCGAAAAGTATTGAAGTTAGGTATAGGGAACCCTAATACAGTTCGAACTAGTCAAAAGACTATTCCATTACGATAAAAATTTCTTGGGCGTTGTATTTAAAATAACAAAGACTTTGAGGTTTGTTAACTTTACGCGTTATTCTTTGTATTTTATAAATTATGATTTGAAACAATAAACAACAGAATACGTACTTCCAAATATCCTTATTACGATGACCTAGATTAGATTGTCTCATCTTTTCTGAATCGAAAAATACTTGAATTTTTTGACAACCCTACATTTTCAAAAAATGTTAAATATTTCGGAAACTGTAAGGTTTAGGTATAGGGAGCTCTAATGAAAGTCTACCTTATTTTTTCACCTTATTTCAAAAAAAAATTAAAAAGGAGGGTATTCCATTTAAAATAATATAACTTTGATAAGTAACAAGTTTGTAGATCACCCTGTATAAATCAAACTAATTTTAGATTGTAGTCCTAGAAGGCTTACATATTCTCGCCCAAAACAGATTTTGAAACAATTCAGTCGTTTGGGTGCTCGAGACCGACGGGTTGGTGGTGGCCCACCCTGTATATATATATATATATATATATATATATATATATATATATATATATATATATATATATATATTTATGTTAACGAAATTCAGTCGTCGTCTGCGCCGCATTAGCGTATAGGCTATGTGCATTATTTGTTACAATATTGTACAGATGTGCATATGGTTTTATTGGTGCGAACATATATTGTGTTTACGAAATTTAAGTGATTGGTGCTTACTGTAAGTTACTTTGTTATTAAATTCTGCAATTCCAACATATTCATATCTATAGATATATTCCAACCATATCTGACACAGAAAGAGATGACACCGACAGTGAAAAAACAGTTAAAAATCAAAATATAAACGAATATGTATCTACCGTCGGGAATGGGAGAAGGCCTACCTTTTTTTGAAAAAAGTTGATGGTAATGTTCACAAAGCCTCTGCGACCTATGTAGAAAATCATTTATGATATCATACGAAGGTTTAAATGATATTAAACGTCATATTGCAGTTCCAGAACATCAACTCGAAAAAGTAATCAAACGCTACAACAATTTTTAAAACGCGATGAATTGACATCTGAGGAAGAAACAGTTTTGGCTGTAGAATTAGTAAAAGTTTACCACGGTATAAAAGATAATATTTCGTACACTTCGATTGACTGTGATTCAAAATTATGCCCTGTAATATTTAATGATTCAAAAATCGCCAACAAAATTACACTTGGTAGAACAAAGGCATCATCTCTGGTTTACAATGTTCCGGCATCAGCATCTATTGCCGATGTAATCACAACGTTAAAATCCGGCGTGTTTTATAGTATTTCTCATATAAAATTATTCCCGTCAATCGTTAGATTTTACTCACCGGACGGTGGCATACGCACTTGCCTCATTGACTTTTATGAAGACTCGAACGAAAAAGCTGTTATTTATGATAATATAAAAAAATCGCTTGCACAATTTAGATCGGAGTTAAAAATCGTATCTGCGTATTCAGCAGATAATGCTAATGTTAACTTTGGAAATATAATTCTGTTCACAAGTTGCTTCTCAATGATAACGAAAACATCATACCGTCAGGATGTTCAGCTCATATGCTGCGTAATGTAGTGAGAAATGCCATGGAGAAGTGTAAGTTTGACGTTGAGAATTTAGTCCTAAGAGTATCATATCATGCCCAGAAAGCTCAAAAATTAAAAGATTGCTTTGCTGATGCTCATATAGAATATCAGAATATAGTAAGACACGTTAAAACTAGATGGCTTTTCTTACATCCCGCCATCGAAAAAATTTTACGCGGAATTCCTGCTCTGAAAGCATATTTTTTGTCCCTGGGAGATGATTGTCCTGTTGCATTAAAAGAATATTTTGATGATAACCATGCAAAAAAAACAGAATGCTACCTTGGTTTGTTGATAATGTTCTTAAAATTTTTCAGAACACCATTACGCACCTAGAAAAGATAACATCTTATCTTGTGAAATTTACATTTTAAAAGATTTACGTCATAAAATACATCAAAGGATCAGCGATGAATTCTTTGGTTTCATTTGCACGAAAATTATGACAAGTTTTCCAGATGATGAAAAAGATTCGATCAAGCTAAATCTTATTACATGGTATCAAAATATTTTGAAATATCTAGAAGATTTTTCGTACTGTAACCACTTGACTGTCACATTGGAAAGATCATTTACTTATCAAGGCATATCTGCTTGCTGTGAGAAATTAGCGCTCACACCATGACTGGATATGGCCAACTTTATAACGAGTTTTGCACTGTCAAAGAAACCATCAACCAAATGAAAAAAGTACCCTTATGAATTATGGTATAAATTATTTTGTGCTAATAGAAACATTCCAATTTTGTTAAAAGTTTTTCAGTTTGTTGTTTCCATTCCAAGTTCAAATGCAGCAGCAGAAAGGGTATTCTCTCTTTGTGGTAATGCCTGGACTGAATATAGAAATAGACTAAGCGTGGATCATTTCAAGGCAGAATTACAGGTTAAAATCAATTTTGAACACCAATGCAATGATTTTTACGATTTTATACTAAAGAATAAAAAAATTCTTAAATGTGCAAAATCACAAGAAAAGTATTCTTTTTAAAAGTGATTAAATTTCCCGCCTTTCTATACTTTGACTGTTGGATCCCGCTTTTTTTACCCATGCTTCGCCCTTTGATTGGCAATTTCCCGCAAACTCGTGTACTAAGGTCGGCAAGCCTAGAGAGAAGTGATACTTGGGATGCTGCTATTACGCTAAAGGTCAAAATACTTATTCACGGTTAACTTTATTTCTATGAAAGGTCCAATAATGCAATTACCAATTGCGTCGATTCACACAAGATAGTTCTTCTAATAGATTAATGTAGTGAATAGTGATAAGTAGAGAGATGTGAGGCTCTTTGGCTCATGCTCACTCTTCCGCACATGCTCACAATATGTAGATATCGACAAAAGTGATCGATAGAAGTACATAGGAGTAGTAATAATGTGAACTAATAACAAGGTATTTTAAATAATCATTATTGTTCCCCATCTACCTGCCGGAAGTTGTCAAACCTTCAGAATCAATCTCACGTTGCGCAATAAAAATATAATGAAAACCTTTTCGAAAAATAGGGGCATAAAGTATACTTTTGAATATTAAATATAATTCTTGAAAAGCTTAACGAATTTGCATTCATGGCTGTAAGCTATTTTATCGTGGATAAAATTTGTCTTTATTCACTTATACCATAAATACCTCTTTTCCAATTTCTATTATCCCAGGATACCAGAGAGGAATACATCTTGACAACGACAGATCAGTGGCGTAAAAGCTTATACATACTATAAGGTTTGTAAAATATAGAAATCTAGAATTTTTAATACACTAAAATCCTAACCGGACGTCTATGAGTTGGTTGATCTTCAAACGAATTTTAAAGGGTCGTCTTTTGTTTGCCATTTACCTATACGGTCTTTATTTAACACAATATTTTGCAGGCAGCACATTTATTTATAGCATCTTCGTTTAAACTAACCCGGTTTGCTACTGATTTCTGTTTGTCGCTTCCATGCAAAAAAACGACACTATTTCACTATTAACATGATTTATTACTCTCTGATATTCTGGGACGTACTTTAATAAAATGGCCATTTTGTATGTCAAATCTCATTATTAAAACAATCGTTTAATCAAAAGGATGAATAAAATGTTTACAGTAACACTTTTATTCACACTGCCATTGACAACGTGAATAAAGTAAAATAAAATAAAATCCGCGTTACCTTTGAAATATTCGTTGCTACGGACGACTTTTTTGCAATTTGCCGATATAGAAACTGAAAGCGTGTTTGCAATGGCAAATAAACCGGAAAAAAACATACCACAAGATGTTCTTAATGAAGCTGTGGCTGCAGTTTCCAATTTATTGTTAGAAAAATAACAATTAGTTTATGAAAATGAGTACAAAACATTTTGTGAATGGACGACAAAAATTTGGAAACTGTTAACGAGGAGGTACTGTTAGCGAGTTTCTTTAAAAAATCGAAGAAAGTAAAGGTGTTTACCTTGTGGTGTCTGCTCAATGCTGAGAGCAAGGCTGTCCATAAATGAAAATATTGATATTTCCAAGTAAGTAAACCTAAATACTCTAAATTAGAGTAAACTAATTTGGAGTTTTTCAGGATTTCGCGACTCATCGCTTTTATAAAAAGACAGACTTCAGGTTACGAACCAAAAAAGTACTCAACTCTTGAAAAAACGGAATTCTACAAATTTTTATCCGAGGCTCCTAATGAAGTATACTTATGCATCATGCAATCATTCTTGGACTATATATATATATATATATATATATATATATATATATATATATATATATATATATACACACACACACACACACACACACACACACACACACACACACACACACACACGAATCCTATATTAAATTCGTGCCTGCTCAATATTGGTAATTTTTTATACAGGGTGATCACTACAGCCGTCCAAATTTGTGTCAACGGCATACTCCATATATTATGATTCTGTTTTATTAAGGTTTTATTAAGGTCTGTTTATCACATTAATGAATAGTTAAAAATGTTGAGTGGTAGGCATCAAATTTATATTATTTTAATTTGCATGGGATTGGCAATGGGTACATTGTGATGAGCATTCAAGACGTATATTTTTTAAATATAGCCAGTTTCAGGGTGTAAACAAGTCGTTAACATTTACAAAAGTTGGTTGTAATGTATCTTATTATCGTATTGGTAATTAACATGACGTATTAGTAAGGTAATATTTTCAGTTGGGGCTGTGGTAACGCGACGGGCTTAGCGGGAGGTAATGGATTCTATCCCCGTTACCGTCTACCCTGTCGGAGGTTTCTTTAGGGGGGTTTCCTCATACATATATAGCGGCATGGTAAATGTGTATGCACACCATGTCCGGCTATTTAGGCGAATGCTGGGATCGTATCTTCCCCCTCAGAACTCTTCCGATCCGGTCCTGACCCCACCTATCCTTAATCCCACCATGAATACATACTTAATGTATGTATATTGAAAAGCTCAATCAATACGCCCTCCCCCTTAGGGAGGGAATGAAACACGTGGCCTTTGTCTGTTTCACTTTGATTAATATAAGTAATGGAATGTATAATATTCTTGAATTTTATTATTTTTTAATTGTACAAACCTTGGGTACAATTATTGTGGAGTATACAAAACTTACGTGTAGCCCACGCTTGAGTTAAACTTGAAATGAACAGGTTCTCAGGAGAGTACCTAATTAGGTGGTGGGAACAAGATCCGTTCGCGCTAAATTTGAAACTTAGTGAATTTGAGGGATATTGTCCCCAACAGCCTTTACCTTTTTTTCTGGGCCCTGCTCACTGCATTTTCGGTGTGATCGTTGACATCATCGTCTTCTGTAACCACGGGATTTTTATTTTCAGGCACAGTGAGAGAAAAACAATTTTTTTTGCAGCTCAGATTCTTGCAGCTCAGATTCTTGCACATATGATTGGACGTGAGTGGACTCTTCCAACCGTCAATTCTTTTAAGCTCTCCAATATATTGCCGCCCTTATTGACCAAAACTGTTGCGGAACTACACCTAAAAGAGAGACAGGCGTATATTTCAAGTTCCGACGTCCCAAGAACGATGCAATTAATTTATGAACTGAGGAAGTATGCGCAAATACCTTATGAAGTATCGTATTTTCCACGGTTGCAGAAAACAAAGTTGTTATGTAGGTATGTTGCAGTTTCAAATTCTTATATTTTAACATATCAATATGATTAATCGAACCCACAGGGACACTAATTTTGGAAATTGGAAAAATTATAGAAAATGTACATGTATGGCAACCAACTTGTCTTTTACAGTCACACTATTGTCAGACTTTGTGATTTATGCATATTCACGAAATGTAGTAGCTGGTCATCTGAGACCGATTAAACCTTGAACATACCACAGATGTGAGAGCCTTGTCCGTCTTAAAAAAAACGACGAATGGTGCCGTTTACATTCTAGCTATAATTTATATCATAATCTAAATTGTGATATTGATTTAAGAACCAATTAACATATTCAAATAAATAATTAAAAATATTTGATGTATTCGTACTTAGACGTCTGCGTTGTTCGGTTACCAAATACTATTTTTGAGAGATGCAAAATAGTCTTTGAAATAGTTGATAGCCAGATATTTAATTATTTTGTTTAGGTCAAACGATGACCAGCGACCAGTGAGAAGGTGTCAAATTACACATTCAGAAGGTTAACCATACAGAGGTCATTGTGCTTATATAATAAAAATAATGTAATAGAATGACATTACTAATAGTAGTGGTTTGAGTAAAAAACATGCCTTCACCCAAGAGGATGAGCACGAAAGCGTTTTGTTAAATTCATTGAAATAATCAATTGTCAAATATCTGGTGTGGAACAACACACTACCTTCCAACCTCCAAAGTGGAAATTAAAAGAAATGAAACTATTTTTTAATGTTCATAACGACATTGTGAAAGCAAAACAATAATTGGTCATATGCACGTTTAATTTTTAATGTCAGACAGAGGTTAATGGAGATATAGTTACTATAGTACGTCCCAGAATATCAGAGAGTAATAAATCATCTTGGCAGTTACAGGTCAGTGGCGTAATATACTATGTTCACATGTCAGTTTCTTATGTTTGTATAAAGTATTTAAAAAAATATATACTTGTAATTGTAATTATAACCTATTAATACATGCAAAAAGAAAAAAAAATTATGTGATTTAATATCTAAGTCTTTGTCTAAGTAGCTTGCAAGTTTTTTTTTATCAAACCAAATAATGTTTGTTAACGTGTTTCAAGTTTCAGCAGAGAAACCGTTTGTGACGTCATTATCATGTTTTTGTTTTCAATTTAGGTATATCAATTTAGCAATTAATTTAATAAGATGGCAGCTCTTTTGAATCAGATGAGGATGCTAAAGACTGATTGTTAGTTACATATCGTATTTGTATCCAAAACCTACCACCTTTATGACAATCTTTAATATAAAAAAATAATAGAAAGTACATTTATAATTATTTTATATTAATCAAAACATCGGCATTTTGAAATAACCACATTTAAAATAAATGTTTAATACAGTTCGCCTTTCAATTGTTTGATAATTAATGTACAATCTATGAGTTGTCTGATCTTCAGGTTTAAGTCGAATTTTAAAGGGCCGTCTTTTGTTTCCCGTTTACCTGAACCGTTCTTTATTTAAACTAGCCCGGTTTGCCACTGATTTCTGTTTGCCGCTTCCTTGCAAGAAAACGACACTATTTCACTAATAACATGATTTATTAGTTGATCTAAATCACGATTTATTTTATATTCTCAAACTTGAGAAATTTTAGTAACAACAACCGCAATACGTCTTGTGGTAATTTATGAAACTGCAAAATGAAAGTTGCACTGATTAAAAAGTTGACAATTTTACTTGTTATCTATTAGTTACTATGGACTAACTCTGAATAACAGTTTATTTATAAAAACCTAGTTGATGAAAATAATTTTTGTTCATGGTCATTGTCATGGTTATGCCAAATATCAAGTATCTACGTCAAACCATCCAGAGAAAAATGGCTAGGATGTGATAGTTGTGCCCGATTGGTCCTCGTTTTAGCGATCCTGTTCCAGCAACCTCCATTTTAGCGGTCATTATGTTTTTCTCGTTTTGTATCTGTTCAGAACTATTTTTCTTTAATTTAATAGTTAGAAATATATAGATCCATAGGTAAATGATAAATAAAATCGTTTTCGATAGTAATCTACGGTAATACATTTTTTAGTCAGCATTTACAGTTGTAGATTTTTTATATTTAAAACTGTTTATTACTATTTTGTAAAAATAGTCAAGATTAGTCACATTATGACCACCCCGCATTTCCTGTAAGATTGTCGCTGTTGCAGCTTTTGTTCTAAAATCAGTTTGTTAAGGAATTCATATATATTGGGGTAATATTTTCCCACAAATTTTGTAAAACGGCTATGCCAACCCTTCGTATCGTTCTTGGTTCATCTACTAATGCCATACATATTCCATAACGATGGGTCAGTGGCGTGTAACCATTGCGTACGAAAATAGCATCATCTCTTGACTCGTCGAAAGTAGTTTCAATATGATTCCTGGGAACAAATGCTAGTATCCCAATATCAAAACATTATTACATATTGCATTGTGATGATTATTTTATAAAATGGATACACTTCTTAATGTGGTTTTAAAGTATAGAGAAGATATATACTCCATTGGTAGTAGTAACAGCACTTAATTGGTAGTTCAAGCAGATTTATTGTATTAACCTAGCACTAACCACAATTTTTAGGTGTTTTAAAATGTGAATTTGGGTAAACATTTATTGATATTGTTAATCAAAGAAACTTTTAAACGCCATATAAGAACATATTGTCACTCTCTCTACTTTCATTTTAGAAAAGTGAAGGACATAAAGAAATAACATCGGAAATACCGTTTATGGATGATGCAAAAGATTTGATACATTCTCAATTTAGTAGATTGACAGTTCAGTGAATTAATGATAGTTTGTACAATTTGCCAATTGCCTCTCAAATATAAAAGATAAATTTATTATATTTAATAATGCATTATAAGCTTTCTGTTGCAGTTAAAGTCATGTTTATTTAGTACATAAAGCATCAGTTATTAGATAACTTTGGAAATGATTTAATCTAGCAATATGTTGCATCAAAGTATATGTATAAAGTTTAAACCAGATAGTGAACAATATAATACAACTTTTTGTTGTATTAATTGAAATAAAACTATAAATATGTTATTAATTTCATAAATGAGGTGGTAACGATATTCAGTATTTATTATAGAAGACATTGAACATATTTTTAATTGTAATGTAACCAGATAATCATTACATTTAGGTTATATTAACTTGTGGTATTACTTCCACCACCATTTTAATCGTTTCAAGGGGTAATCTACTGACTTAAATAACACGGAGTGATAAAATGTAGCAGAAAGTTGAATTGACAATTCTATCTTAAATAAAGCTTCAACTGCCACTATAATTTAGTGCATAGAATATATTGACAGCAGTGTGTCAACATTAAAACCCATATATGTATCTAAGCCCTAGTCTAAGATCTAAGCCATTTACTTCAGTTTTAAATAGTCCGTTATAAAATGAAAAAAATTTTCAGTAAATTTCAAGTTTGAAATACAAAAATATATACCACCTTTTAATAACAGTTTGTAGTACATTTACATTTATTATTACTTTAGAGCAATAACTTCTGTTAATAAAATAAAATTTTATACCATTGTTAACCATGCAAAAAGTGAGGTTAATTTGTTTAATTTCAAGTTAACTAATAAAATCAGTGGCGTCAACTAGTTCTATATATCTTAGTTCGAATTTTTCGAACTTTTAATGTGGTAATTGAAATAAGCGATACAATCATATAATACATTTATACAATAATGTATTTTTATAGGATCGTTCATTACAATATTAGGTACGTGTATAAAACGTCCAAAGATCATAAGAATCTTAATGAGTGGTAGTTACATATTACACATACGTCACTGTTTTTATACTCTATAGGAGTAAAAAAAAGCATAATACACAACTCGTGTGGTAATGCCTCTTACGCACTCGTGTAAACTACAACACTCGTGCGTAATTGGCTACTTACCACCCTTATTATGTAATATACTATTACACGTAAGTTATAATCCACTGCGCTAACAACTGTTTAATTGTGCAACCCTCATTTTCATAATGGATTCGTTTGTAATTACATTTATTCTAAATATTGTATTATAATTATGTATTTTTTTTATATCAACTTGTGGAGAGAAATAATAAAATTAAAATTTGTAAAAAAAAAAAAAAAAATGTAACGATATTTTAGTATTAAACGGATTAGATTGCTACGTCAACAACTTTTCCTCTTTGTATCATCATGCAATTAACTTCCTTTTTTTCCGTTATTTTAAAGAAAGAGCCTGAACCTAAACTAACCTAGCGACCGCGTTTGGCTTGGCTTTGTTTAGAAATTTGCTTTTATCTAAATAAAAAAAAATTAAATCTATAGTAAAATAATGACCTTTTTATGGTACACCTTACAAAATTTGCCATGTAACCAATGGAATTATAGGGGGCCGCTGAATCAGGGATATTCCTATGTGACAGACGGCGGTGAGTGGATCTTATAAGCCTTCCCAAGCTTCTTTTTGGGGTACGGGACTATAAAAGGTACCATTCCATTGTTTCAAAAATGATCTCTAACTAGACAACAATAAATCGGATGTATAGTTTCATCAAAGATTATTTTCCTTTATCCATACATGTAGGTATAATTAAATTGATTAAAAAATCTTAAATTACAAAAGTAGACAAGAGGTAATAACGATAATAAAATTTTTATCGCTTGTATTTTCAATCATTTATGGAGGTGCAGAACATTGATTTACGATTATATTGTCTCATAGTAATACCACAGATAAAGTAACACTTGTTCGAATTCCTTGTTAGAAATATTTGTTTCATTTATGGAATATAAAATTTAGAATATTAAATCAAAAAATAATAACTTTGTTAAAAACGAAAAGGTAAAAAATATTAATTTACTTGCAAGTCTCTTGTATATGGTTTATTTATTTTATAGTAACGTCAATTTGAGATAATTAATTACTCCTTTGAAGTACTATTTTATTCACTAATATCGTTATGTAATTTAGTTTACAATAGAAATATCAAATTGGTTAATTTATCCTAAATGTTAAATTAATGTATGTTAACATGTTAACATGTTTGCGGAATTATTTTATCATAACAAAATTAGATGTGGTTATTATCGGTAACTAAAGAGGTTACCTTTTCGGAGTTTTAATACACCCATCAATCTTCTCATCCAATTAAAAATAGTATAGTTATTTGCTTATTAGTTTATTACATAAATAACATCCTTTTTTTTTATGTAAATGTATATAAAATTGTTTTCGAAACTAATCTTCTTATTTACACAACCCCTTACAGAAATAGCCTGTTAATTAACAGTGTTAATGTACGTAGCCTTATTTTTAATTTATGAGTATCATCGCTTATATTTAGATTTTATCTAATAGTTGAAGTGTTAATTATTTATTATTCATGACAGCTCAGATAAAAAATACATCATTCTGTATATCTAGGGTTTTTGATACCCTCACACTATCTTTGAAGTAAAGGGTTATTGTTATAAAAAGTTCATTGCTGTTAAACCATTTTTATAACTAAAAACTGCAAATTTTATTTGGGAAATATATATATATATATATATATATATATATATATATATATATATATATATATATATATATATATATATATATATATATATATATATATATATATATATACAGGGTGATTCACGTCGATGGTACTTTAGACGTTTACGAAAAACGAAACGTGGGACCTTTTTGAAAATTTGGTCACTTGCATAGATGGCTCGGATCTATCGATCTAAAATATTTTCAGCGTTGCGACGTTGTCGCTTATGTGGAAAAGTGACATCACCTTTGATATTTTTAATGAGACGCCCTGTATATCATTACATTTTTGGGTTCGCTATTACTTTTAAATTATTTTTGCCTCGCACATTACTATGCCTATCTTTAACCGTTTTTGAGTAATTAATTAATTTTCTTATGTTGTAGCCAAAACATGGTTCCAATCGAATGTTCATTATTGTGGTGTTTGAATTTGTAGAAAATTGAAATTCTGCATGCACTCTATGAATAAGCTGTTCATCAGTTCTGAGTAACGAAATTGGTTCCATAATTTGCGACCAATGGACAAAAGAAAGTTTGTACGATTATACAATAATTTCACTAATTATTAATACCTACCTTTATTTATAAAAAAAGAATGTCAAATAACAAATTCAGTTAAACATGAATTGCAATGCAAATAATATCAAACAATAACTAACAAAAGTAGAAAGCATTTACAATAAATTTTCAAAATAACGACCGTTGGTGTCCAAACATTTCAGAATACGAATAATCGTTGATCAAATTGTGGCCCGCCTTATCTCTGTGGGATCTAGCTCTTCAATGCTCGTGATAACTCGTTGACGCAGGTCTTGTTTCGTGAGTACCGGTGTCATAAAAACCTTCCTCTTCAAATTACCCCACAAGTAAAAATCAAGATGTGTAAGGTCGGGTGATCTGTTTAGGTGTAGGAACATGATACATAATTTTAAAAGGGTACTTCAATTATCTATCAGAATATTCGATAATATGCAGAGTGTCCCATTTGAAATAATAAACTTTTCTGCATTTTTGTACCTTGCGGAAACGTAACGAATTTCGAACGACCCTGTACAATATGGAACCAATTTCGTTACGCAGAACTGATGAACAGCTTATTCATAGAGTTCATCCAGAATTTCAACTTTCTAAAGATTCAAACACCACAATAATGAACATTCGATTGGAACTATGTTTTGGCTAAAAAATTAGGAAATTAGTTAATTACTCAAAAACGGCTGAAGATAGGCATAGGGATGTGTGATGCAAAAGTAATTTAAAAGTAATAGCGAACCCAACAATGTAATAATATACTGGGTATCTCATTAAAAATATCAAAGGTGATGCCACTTTTCCACATAAGAGACAACGCCGCAACGCTGAAAATATTTTAGAACGATAGATCCGAGCCAGCTATGCAAGTGACCAAATTTTCAAAAAGATACCACGTTTCGTTTTTCGTAAACGTCTAAGGTACCATCGACGTGAATCACCCTGTATATATATATATATATATATATATATATATATATATATATATATATATATATATATATATATATATATCTATATCTATATCTATATCTGATAATATCTTTTGCCTCGCCCACCCTTGTGAAATTGCGAAAAAAAGAACATCTAGAATGCTTGTGCCAATAGTGGGCAACAGTTGCATTATAAAAATTATATTACCAAAAATAATTTTTTAGCAATATGTTCTGCTTCCCCGCGCTGGTAAAATTTGATAAAATGTAAATGAAACACCCTTTTTTTGCAAGTATGTTGGCACCAATCTGGAATTCTACTTATTTTGTTTGTTGGTCCAATATAGCGCAGTAGTTACGACCGTTGATATGTTAACTTTCTATAATATTTTATAGTAGGTTATTATTATATAAAATTAAGAATTTGCGACACATTTTCAAATAAGCAGTAGGTGATGAAAAATATAATTATATAAAATTTCAGAGAACACTAAAAAAAACACATACATTGTAATAGAAAATGGTTTAATTATACCAATGTTGAAAGAAAAGTTCAAACACAAAAAAGAAAAATATGAATAAAAACATTCTTCTCAGTGAACAGTAGGTATTTAGGCAAAAAAATTATAAATATGTAAAATTTCGTGGGACAATTAGAAAAAAGCACTATCATGCATTGTAATATAATAATGGTTGACCGAAAACTTAAAAAACTAATACGAAAACTACGAATAAAAACATTCATACAGTATCAAATTTGTAATTTATTTATCCGACATTTGTCCGACTTATAAATCCATCCCTAGCTGTAAACCCACAAACGGAAGTAGATGCTGGAGTCACTCGACAGCCTGGGTATGGCAAGGGTATTTTTTGAAGATTTCGGATGCCAATTGTTAAATAATAACGTTTTCAATAGATTATCTGAGGTACTTTTTGTAATTGTAGGTTCTGTAGTCTGGACCTCCTGTCAGTATATCAAATTAATATAATCAGCAGCTTCAAAGTTGAAAGAAGGGATTGTAAATACCCTAATTGGACGTTTGGATGACTGGATGATTGGATGACTCCTTTCTTTCATAATGCGTCGAACTCCAAGCTCTCGTGTATGAGCCCATCCATCAGACAACATTGTAAGTATTACATTTACCGGGTATCCGAAAAACCCATTCCTTTGTACAACCGGATGGATTAATAGTACGCCACAGATCTTCTGCACCCTTGTAACATGAAGGGTTGCACTTGATATGAAGCCACATTGGTATACACACTTTGATTAGATATTCGACGAGGGTCTTCAACTCAGTTGAGGGATTTTCTGTACTACTATATAAACGCAAAATGCGGTTCGTCGTCGTAAGTCAACGCGAATGGACCATGGGTTTCGTCTGGCTAAACTTTGTGAGCAATCACCATTAACCACCGCGTACCATATTTAATTCTAAATTAAATATGTTTAGTTTTTCACACTATTCTAACATCCGCCCAAGTGGACCTTAAAATCCTCGGGGTCCAGAAGTTTGGCCTTCTAAATCTTAAAAATGGTGGCGAAGGTGTACCTCATTTCCGTGCAGCATATAGACTAACCACTGAAGAGTTCGGCTACAATATTCCTCCAGTAATCAAATTATACCTCCGATAATGCCAGTGTTTACCACAGCTAACTGGATAATGTCAATTTCGTTATCGTTAAAAAAAGCAACGATACAACACAATGTTTTTAGCAGAACCCGAACTAGGTATGACATGTCCTAAATATTGACCCTCAGGTTTTTGGATTAATGTTATGTGTTCAACTATGGATTGGCGGTAATATTTGGCATCTTTTTTCACATGCGTCAATGTTTTATCTTTACGTCCATCAAAGTATAGTCCACATAGGCTAGTAGAAGAAAGTTTATCCTTTAACTGCAAGCGGTTATTCTGCCGTTCTCTTATTACAAAGGTTTCCCTTTTACTTGTTGTTTTATTAAACCTAGTGAAAGCGTAAAATTCGGCTGCTATCCCAAAATCAAAGCAAGTAAGAGCACAGCGAGTTGTTACACTTGCTACTGACATTATTGCAGTTGAAAATCGATAACAGAAAGTTACAACATATATTTTTATTATTTTTAACCTCAATGATAACGATACCACCGCAAAACTAAGTAGATTATACTCGCACAAGACAACACTTTTATTTTTTATTATAAACACACGTAATGGACCAAGGTCTAGCCTGATTGTAAGGTAACTATAGTCTGCGGTTGTTCCATACCATATATTTGGAACTCGTGCACGTTATTAGATTAGCGAAGTTTTAAAATTTAATATGAACTACTGATAAGTGGGCTAAAAGTTAAATTATTTGTTAAATATAAGAATAAATTGAAAAATCGGCGATAGAAACAATGTGTCACATAGATGCTAATAATTGTGCTGCATTGGATTCGAAAAATAATTGTTTGTTTAACAGTTATCGTTGACAGTGTTTAAAACGTATTTATTTGTAAATTTAAACGTGCCTTTAATTATTCAAGATTAATATTGATGGTTTTACAAATCAAGAAAAATTAGATATGATCTAAATTTATGGGGAATGGCGAAAAAATCGCCGAAATGCGTTAAATGTGTATCGACAGCGTTATCCCGGTAGACGCATGGCGAGCGTTATATGGTACACCCGCTTAGCATCTAATTTATCTACAAGTGGATCCTTCTACAAAAAACAAACTGTTTTTAAAAGAAAGACTGCTACTGATGATGGTCACAGTGCTGATATTTTAGGAAGAGTTCTTATTGATCCACACATTTCTATAAGACAAATTTAAAAAGAATGCGATATATCACGATCTTCCATACAACGAGTTCTAAAAATTTACAAATTTATACCACATAAAATCCATCTACATCAAGGACTAGAAGAAAGTGATTATAATAGAAGACTTAATTTTCTTTCGTGGTTAACGACAGCACAAGAAGATGGTGTAATTAATTCAATCTTGTGGTCAGATGAGAGCTGGTTTAACAACAATGGAATAGTGAACCGGCATAATTGCCATTACTGGTCTCAAAATAATCCTCACTGGATACGGGAAACTGATTTTCAAAGAATTTGGAGAAATAATATATGCTGTGACGGAGTTATAATTGGACCGAAATTTTATGAAGGTACGTTAACTGGTAATAATTATTTAGAATTCACAAGACGATTTTACTGTGCTGCTGTTGGAAGATCTTCCACTTAATATGCGTACCAACATGTACGTTCAGCAGGATGGAGCACCCGCACACAATTCTGCTATGGTAGCTGGTTATTTAAACTAACTATTTCAAAACCGGCGAATCGGCACATATGGACCACTAAGGTCTCCCGATGTAACACCATTAGATGTTTTTTATGGGGTTGTTTGAAGTCATAGTATATCAAACGCCACTTGTAGATTTAGATGATTTCAAAAATAGAATAACTAAACAAGATTGAAGCACTTAATGCTGCTCCGGAAGTATTGAGATCCGTAACGCCTCGTAAATTTTTACGTAGAGCAGAATATTGCCTGGAACAACAAGGAGCGCATTTTGAACATTTGCTTTAAAGTTTAAGAATTCAATGTTACGTTAGAACTGTTTCAGTATTACATAACATGAGTTTATAGCTGGGTCAAATACAGTAATTTAATATTTTTTTAAATTTGATTTATTCATTACTATTAAGCCTTAATGCAAAGTATGATACACCATTTAAAAGGAAATTTTGCGTAGAATTGAAATTTCGAATTAAATATACAGGGTGTCATCTACATTTCAAAAGTTAGGCGCATTTGCGGTCAAACCGGAAGTGGCTGCATCTTGTTATTATGTTTATTTTTGAGGACGTTAGGTGTATATAAAACGCTTAAAACTTGGATTTTTAATGTTTAGGAACAACGGAGATATGACGTTGGAACAACACCTTGTATATATATATATATATATATATATATATATATATATATATATATACACACACAGGATGTCTTTTTTTCGTGTTAACAGAGATTCGGTTACATGAACAAAAATGATCTTCGATTTAATTATAATTAGGATCACAAATCAAAATTTACATTACTTTGCCGTTATTGAAATACGGGGCAAAATAACAAAATGGCCGATTTTAATTTTTGGCTCTAGAAGCGTTATTTACAAAATATACACTGTGTCTCTTGAATTTCTGGACATAGGAAATTCCCATGTTAAAATAAACTATTGTAAATATTGGCTCCCCTAATTATTTTACAGTAAAATGCCAAATGTAAAACTTCTTAAGGAAAAAAGGCTGCTTCTTATGTTACAATTGCATTTACATTTGGTTCATCCGTTTTCGAGAAAATTAGGAAAAACTTAAGGGCTTTTTCGTAACTGGTAACGTTAATAAGCCATGTAAGTGTCCGGATAAATGCAATAAGGAGCACAAATAAAATAAGTCTGTTATAAACAAGAAGATGATATTGTAAATAAACAAATTAATTATGAAAATTGGAAAATAGCTGAGTACAAATCTCTGATATTTCTAAGTGAATTGCCAGAGTAATGCCATTCAATAAATTTTACTTTTTCTCCAATGGTGTAATAATTCATTTTTATAAACAAATTTTTCTTTAAAAAGTAATAATCTGTCCCAAATAAAGTTTTAATGATGAATGAATTGTTTTTGAACAATGAATGATTTACAATTACAATTAATAATTATTGTTAGCATTGTCTGTCTAAAGCAAAGCAACCTTGACCAGTTACGAAAAAGCCCTTAAGTTTTTCCTAAATTTCTCGAAAACGGATGAACCATATGTAAATGCAATTGTAACATAAGAAGCAGCCTTTTTTCCTTAAGAAGTTTTACATTTGACATTTTACTGTAAAATAATTAGGGGAGCCAATATTTACAATAGTTTATTTTAACATGGGAATTCCCTATGTCCAGAAATTCAAGAGACACAGTGTATAAAATTCTGAAAATACATTATTAAGACAACTTTTAGGTGCCGTTTACAAAAAAATTTACAGTTTGCTTGTTATCTACACTAATTTTTGTTTTTCTTATGGGAACTATTTTATATTTTTACACCATTGTAAAAAGCTAAGAAATTTGGTTTCAAAAATGTATGCATGTGTAATTAAAACTTTATGAATAACTTCAAAAATATATATTTTAATTATTATAGTAGAAAGGGGGCACCATGCGCCATCTTGGATTTTGACGTCACAAGCGCGCCCACGTGGGGGGCCGGTTTTTCCACCCTTATTTTTACTCGCTTACGTGTAGGACGTGTTTTTTCACCCCTATTTTTACACATCCACGTGTGAGACCGGATTTTCCACCCTTATTTTTTACACGCTTACGTGTAGGACGCATTTTTTCACCCCTATTTTTGCACATCCACGTGTGAGACCGCATTTTCAACCCTAATTTCTGCACATTTACGTGTGAGACCGCATTTTTCCACCCTATTTTCAACCCTAATTATTTTTATACGCGTACGAGTGAGACAGGATTTTCCACCCTTATTTTTACACATCCACGCGTGATACCGCGTTTTCAACCCTAATTATTTTTACTCGCTTACGTATAGGACATCTATTTTCATCCCTATTTTTGCACATCCACGTGTGAGACCGTGTTTTCAACCCTAATTATTTTTACTCACTTACATGAGGGACCGTATTACCCTTATTTTTATTATTTCTTTTGGGGAGTCTTATGGTTGTATTAAGGACCTTTTGACAGCTAGGACTTTTGCTAACGTGAGGACTGGGTGGGGCTGGTCTTGGCTTGGATTTTAGGGGTGGGGCTGTATGTAGAGCTAGGGTTGGAACTTAGGGCTGGTCTAAGGATAAGTCTTAGAGTTTGGTCTTGGTGGTAGAGCTAGGGTTTAGAACTGTATTTAAGGGTAGGGCTGTATGTAGAGGTGAGGATAAGTCTTAGGGCTGGACCTGTAGCTAGGTCTTAGGGTTATCTTCAGCCTTAATTAAGGCCCTTCTGGTTGTAACCCCGGAGGTTGCACGCGCATACAAAAATTGTATAATTAATAAGATATTATTATTTAGTCTATTTAAACGAAGCTGCTGGTGGAGTATCTGTTAGTATCGTTTAGCGATTCAAGATGGAAGGTCAGTTTAAGCACCCCTTTTCGGCTATAGTTGCAGGTCCGTCGGGATGTGGGAAATCGTATTTTATCGTTGATTTTCTAAAAAATATCGAAACAGCTTGCGATACAGGTTTTGAAAAAATTATCTGGTTTTACAGTGAGTGGCAGCCTTTATTCAAAGATCTCTCTGTGAAGTTTCAAAAGGGTTTACCTGATATGGATCAGTTTGACGGGGAAAAACCTGTCTTAATAATAATTGACGATCTAATGCGCGAAACTAACGGATCTGTGGTTGATATTTTTACAAAGGGTTGTCATCATCGAAATTTAAGTGTGTTTTTCTTAACGCAGAACATATTTCATCAAGGACGAGGACAGCGAGATATTTCTCTCAATGCACATTACATAATTTTGTTTAAGAACCCACGTGACAGAGCACAGATACAGCATTTAGCAAGACAGATTTCGCCGGACAATCCAAAATTTTAGAAGCCGCGTACCAAGATGCTACTTCAAGCCCACACGGATATTTATTGTTCGATTTAAAACAGAACACCCGGATGTGCTACGTTATAGAACAAACATATTCGGGCCTCAGGGTATTTGCCAAGTATATATAGCGAGAAAAGGGTTTAAGTCTCACAGTCATAAAGATTACATCATATATGATGGCTGACGTCTTAATCGAGAACACTGATATCCTACATGCATTAGCCCGATTAAGTAAAAGTCAACGTGACGCTTTATTGAAGTGTTTGGATAGTAAACAGGTAGAGTGTATTTGCGAGTGTGCACATAACATTTTAAAAGGTCGTGTACCTCTGTCAGCTGATCAGAAGCAGCGACTCTCTCAACATAAGCACACTTTAAGACGCCTGGCACAGAGAGGCGAATCTATAAAAAAGAAGAAACAGTTTCTTGTACAGAAAGGTGGGGCATTTCTACCACTCCTGTTAGGACCATTACTTGGCGGAATTCTGGGTAATCTGTTTCAATAACCATGGACCACACTCTGAAGAAGATGATTATTCTACCGATGGACTTTATACAGCGCTTACAGGCACCAGATGTTACACAAAACAACATTTTAACGCAGCTGGGTAACGATATGGATAAAGTTTTAAAAACTAAAATGACCGATCATGACAAATGGCAGCAGTACAACCAAGTTCTTCAAAGGTTTCTACACTTTTCCAATCAGTTACGTCAGCCCACCAGTATAACAATAAGCGGTGACGCTGCTGCTGATGATATTAGAGATTTACCGCAACGCAAAGGTCTGACAGACGACGAGATAGTATCAACGCTTCCGCCTTCATATCAGAGAAAAGGCGCGAATTTGTTACATATACTGAATACGAACAGCGATGTTTTTTGGGATAAAAGGGGTACTGTCACAATAAAAGGCGAGATCATACCACATTCCAACATTATCGATCTGGTTCACGAGACGTTAAGAAAACGAAAACCACAAACCCGCGCGGTTGGCGTCAGTTTGCGACGTACATTAAACAAATAAATACACCACGGGTGTTTATCGGAGATACGCAAAGGTATGATGTTTCTGTATCACCCAGTGCTGAACGGACCCTCACAACTATAGGTGAGAATTACGATGCTGATAATGAAACGCGAGAAACACCAAGAAGAATCTCTCAAAGAAGAAGAGGACTTTCACTAGATTGGGATTCGTGGCGGTCATAACATGGATGCTGTATACTATGATCCCTCTCATCCAGCAGGGTTCGCTGGTATAACACCTTTAACTAATGCTGTAAAGGGTAGATATGGTGAAGTAAAAAACTGGCTGCAGGCACAGGAAGCTTATACGGTACATAAACCGGTCAGAAAAAAGTTTCTACGAAATAAATATATTGTGAGTAACCTCTACGAATTGTGGCAAGCGGATCTTTGTGATATGCGGACTTTAAGTAAACACAATAGCGGATACAACTACATACTAACGGTAATTGATGTATTTAGCAAGAGGGCATGGGCGAGAGCACTTAAAACGAAGACAGCCTCATCTGTAATTGAAGCATTCGCGGATATTCTTAAGGATTGCGACAATACTCCGGCAAATCTACAGACGGATAAAGGCAGAGAGTTTGTGGCAAGCAGTGTACAAAACTTTTCAAGAAACAAAATATCAATTTCTATGTAACAAATAACCCTGATGTAAAAGCATCTGTAGTTGAAAGATTTAATAAAACATTGAAAACAAGGATGTGGCGTTATTTCACTTACAAAATTCCTACAGATATATTGATGTACTCGAAAGACTTGTGACTGCCTACAACAATAGTCCTCATTCAAGTATAAAGATGGCCCCGCGGCAGTAAACGATAAAACATTTTGGAAGTGTGGAATAACCTGTACGCGAAAGGTTTAGGTCCAGTACGCCATCCTAAATATAAAGTCGGTGAGCATGTCAGAATCGCCAGAACTAAGTACACCTTTGAGAAGGGATATGAAACGAATTGGAGCGAGGAAGTTTTCACAATTAGTGCGGTGATAAAAAGAAGACCACCAGTTTATAGAATAATCGATCTTAATAACGATCCTGTTGAGGGCACCTTTACGAAGAAGAATTGCAAGTTGTTACGGTTGATAAAGATACTCTATTCAAAGTCGATAAGATTCTGGCAGAGAAGGGCCGTGGGCGAAATAAACAATTCCTAGTCAAGTGGCGTGGATACAGTGACAAATTTAATAGCTGGGTGCTAGCTTCGCAGCTGAGAGATATATAAAAATGGAGTTTTATCTTACCTTATTGAGTAATAGCTCTATGACGTATTTTCCAGGTAATATGACGTCAAGTTTTATTACGCAGTTGCCAAAACGAATAAGATTAACGGGGTCGTGGGTTGTAGGGATATCGGAAATTCAGTACCCATGTTCTTTTGCCGCTGTAAGTGCAACAGATAATTTAATTTATTATAGAACAGAGCCACCTGACGACGAGAACATGTTAGAAACGATATTAAAAAAAGGCCTCAGAATATTTTCAACTCGACAACGAGAAGATCATTCATATTGAAGATGGCTGGTACGTGATACGATTCGCTTCGGGAAATTACGCCAGCATAGAAGAAATTATCAGTGAGCTAAATGACCATGTACTAATAAGTAAATTGCTAACAATCGAGTATCATAATCTAACTAAACGCGTCACCACGAAATTAAAAACTCGGCTCTCGCTATTCGGATTCTCACAACGTCTAGCCTTACAACTGGGTTATCGACCGTATCAGAACATAGCTATGGAAGCGATACCCCCTCACCCCGCTAGCATATGGATAGGCTTACCAACTCAGATGTTTGTTTATTGCGATATCGTTGAACCGCAAATTGTGGGTGATGTTTTATCTCCGCTTATGCGTATAATAAACATTACTTCAGAAAACTATGCTTATGGGGGACATAAAGATGTGGTTTTCTCGCCTGCACACTACATACCGGTAATGACGCGGGAATTTGAAAACATCGAAATTAATATAAAAACAGATACGGGTGCAGCAATGCCATTTGAGTTTGGAACGTCGTGCCTGAAGCTACACTTTAAGAAAGTACAATAATGGTTTGCCCTTACCAGCAATATTACATGAATCAGGCCGGTAACGGTATCGGATCTATTTACAGAGGTGTGCCCTATCAACGCGGTCATGGAATAGGGAGCTGGTTAGGCGGTATATTTAGAAGCATAATACCGTTATTTAAGTCTGGCGCAAAGGTTATTGGTAAAGAAGCTCTTAGGACAGGTGCTAATATTCTTGGTGACGTCATAGAGGATCGACCTATTAAGGATTCGTTTCAAGAAAGATTTCACGAGGCCGGTAGAAACCTTAAGCGTAAAGCCGACGAGAAAATCGATAAAATGATGGAGGGTTCGGGTTATAAAAAGAGTACGTCTGACTGATAATAATCAGTCTCAACTGAGAGCCGCTGCTAAGAAGAAGCCTGCTTACGACGATATATTTTCAAGATAATGGCCTTTCTACATGCTCAATCGTGTGAATGCGTCAAGTCCGAATTGGATTTGTTCGCTTTACCAGCGACGCAGACAAGTATCGAGAGTGGTGAATGGATATTTTACAAGCCCTTATCAGCTCTGAGTGATGACGCCCCAATAGAATTTGTAGTCCCCGGAAATGGAAACGATTATATAGATTTAAGCCAGACTATGCTATACATTACAGCTAAAGTTCTAAAGCATGATGATTCAGCACTTACAGACGCCGATGTTGTAGCACCGGTAAACAATTGGATGCATTCGCTTTTCTCACAGGTGGAGGTTTACTTAAATCAGAAGATGGTGTCACAACCAAACAACACCTACGCCTACCGTTCATATATCGAAACGCTGCTAAATTATGGAAAGGAGGCCAAGAGTTCACATCTAGGGTGTACCTTATGGCACAATGATACAGCCGGACAGATGAATACGCTGGGAAACGCTAATAACGGTTTCTCGAAACGTCAAGCACTTGCGGCTACCGGTAAACAGATAGAGATGATTGGTCACGTGCACTCGGATTTATTTAATCAAGAAAAGTTTCTCATAAGCGGTGTTGAGTTAAAGACTAAATTTGTACGATCAAGAGATACCTTTAGTCTAATGGCGGCACACGCTTCAAATTACAAGACGCGAATTATAGACGCTAGTTTACTGGTGAGACGTATGCGAATCAATCCAACTATTCTAATAGCGCACGCTAAAGCTTTAGAAACAACAGCCGCAAAATATCCTGTTACAAGGACCGACGTAAAAGTGTTAACTATACCTGCAGGCATACAGCGAAAATCATTGGATAATGTTTTCCTGGGTCAGCTACCTAAACGATGCATCGTAGGCTTTGTAGCAAATAAAGCCTTCAACGGTGACTACCCCTCAAATCCGTTCAATTTTCATCACAGCAATATTAACTACATGTCATTATATATTGACGGACAACAAATTCCTTCGAAGGCCTTACAACCGGACTTTACAGCTAATGGTTTATACGTAAGAGCGTACCACACCTTATTCTCTGGTACGGGTATTCATTTTTTGAATGAAGGTAACGATATATCGAGAAGTGATTATCCCAACGGCTACTGTTTAATGGCCTTTGACCTAACACCTGACCTGTCTGCAAACGCTAGCACGCACTGGAATTTAGTTAGAAACGGGTCCCTTCGGCTGGAAGTCGGGTTTGAAGAAGCGCTCACCGTAACCGTTAACTGCTTGGTGTATGCAGAATTCGATAATGTGATCGAGATCGATAAACATCGAAATGTCGTTGTGGATTTTAGCTGTTAAAAGTGGTAGCTCTAACCTGCAAGCTTCAGTGTAGAGCAGCAGCCGATAGAAGATGGACGCATACTTGGACATGCAAGGGTTTAGCGGTGTTAACAACGAATTCATACCGAAAGAAATTGCCGTGGTTACAGATCAGGGTCGTTTATCGTTGATGCTGATAAAACCACCGCGAGGCTACTTTATATCAGGATCCATGTCACGACAGATAAAATTTATGGAGGATAATTATCATGGCTTGAAATGGTGGTGGGGTCATGTACATTACAATAATTTCCGTGAGGAGCTGTTGAGAGTGTTGCGCCCATTTAACAAGATTCACGTTAAGGGTAGTGAAAACAACAGTTTTAAGGTTTCTTAACAAACCAATAGTAAACCTGGAGGAGAGTGGTTGTCCGTCGATTAAACAGTTGAAAAAGGAAGCAAAAGCGTATAGCTGTTTAAGTCATAACATCACTGAACCTATGTGTGCACTGGAAAACGCATTACTATTGCAAGACTGGACACATACCAATTCCAAAGATGTATGCGGTACAAGTGTTGAGATGCTTGAAATCGATCACCAGCCACAAGAAGAATGTGTTTCGGCTTGTATGTGCTTCTAATCAATTACCGAAACACGCACCTCGACCGTGTGCAATTATCGTAAACACGGATCCTGCAAACAAGCCAGGTCAGCATTGGACCGCTATCTACATTGACGAGAATGGCAATGGCGAGTATTTTGATTCCTTTGGGCGAGCACCGCAAGGATATCATTTACATTTCCTAGAGAAGAATTCCATATGCTTCGTATATAATAAAATAATTCTGCAAGACTATCATTCGGATGTGTGTGGCTTTTATGTCTTAGTGTTTCTATATTTTAGATTAAATAGTTTATCAATGATTGATTTTGTAAATAAGTTTTTCACTACATGTTTAATTCTAAATGATGAAATAATTAAAATATTGTTTAATGTATGTTATCCAACCATTCTATTCCGATAAATAAAAATATTTTTTAGTACCTTACTTTTTTAATTAAGAATTGCGTAATACATACTGTTTTTTCTTTTAATTCGACTTGTGTTTTTAAAAAGAAATTATTTATATTATATTGATTTTTTAGACTATTAAATTTAACAAAGTTATATAATTACACGGTAATTAGTAAACACGAACAGTGATTTCTTACTACATATTTTAAAACATTCCAAACATTTAATATGGTTTTATAAAACAATTTGTGTACAATACGAATATTTTCAAACCGATTTATTTTAAAGAGAAAGGTTAATACGCAGCAGTAAGTGCGATAAAGATAATAAAGGTTGTTTGTGTACTTTACATTCTAATTATGAGTGATTAATAGCTAGTTTTCACACAACTAGAAAGTTTTAGTTGACAAGTAAACACAAAGCGGTGACCATCACTCAGTGCCTTTAAAAACGTTACAGATCTGGTACGTGTGGTGTTAATCCTTTACTTATTTACAGATTTTTTTAATTACAGTTAACATCTAAGCATTAAGTTTCTTTTAATATTAAGGCGTACAACATTCTTAGCGGACGTATGGATATTATTTTCAATGCAGGTAAAACCATGTTTTTAATAATCGTTTAAGAAAACACAAACTGTTATGTAATTAACTTAATAAACAAAAATTTTGTTTCATTAGGAATGGCAGTAATTTTTTTTTCTATAGCTCACTGAGGGTTTTTTTAATTATGACTATAAAATAAGTGTTCTATAATTAAATTTTACTGTCATTCAAATTTTCCCATGTATGATTAATCCTAATACAACTGCTATTTTACATCATTATTAGAAACGTTTTCTCAAATATCATTTAACCCTTTTAAAAGCAATATACTAAATAATAATATCTTATTAATTATACAATTTTTGTATGCGCGTGCAACCTCCGGGGTTACAACCAGAAGGGCCTTAAATACAGTTCTAAACCCTAGCTCTACCACCAAGACCAAACTCTAAGACTTATCCTTAGACCAGCCCTAAGTTCCAACCCTAGCTCTACATACAGCCCCACCCCTAAAATACAAGCCAAGACCAGCCCCCACCCAGTCCTCACGTTAGCAAAAGTCCTAGCTGTCAAAAGGTCCTTAATACAGCCATAAGACTCCCCAAAAGAAATAATAAAAATAAGGGTAATACGGTCCCTCATGTAAGTGAGTAAAATAATTAGGGTTGAAAACACGGTCTCACACGTGGATGTGCAAAAATAGGGATGAAAATAGATGTCCTATACGTAAGCGAGTAAAAATAATTAGGGTTGAAAACGCGGTATCACGCGTGGATGTGTAAAAATAAGGGTGGAAAATCCTGTCTCACTCGTACGCGTATAAAAATAATTAGGGTTGAAAATAGGGTGGAAAATGCGGCCTCACACGTAAATGTGCAGAAATTAGGGTTGAAAATGCGGTCTCACACGTGGATGTGCAAAAATAGGGTGAAAAATGCGTCCTACACGTAAGCGTGTAAAAATAAGGGTGGAAAATCCGGTCTCACACGTGGATGTGTAAAAATAGGGTGAAAAACACGTCCTACACGTAAGCGAGTAAAAATAAGGGTGGAAAAACCGGCCCCACGTGGGCGCGCTTGTGACGTCAAAATCCAAGATGGCGCATGGTGCCCCTTTCTACTTATTATTATTAAGGTTAATGCGTTACCATATCGAGTTAACCGTGTAAAACAAATGAGCGTTGCCTTTACTATTAAACAATATTTGCGATAAAGTCGGTATGTGGGAGCAAGAGCAATAAAAATTTACAAAGAGCAAGTTAAATTATAATTGAAAAAATGTTATCATCAAAAGTTCTATTTGATTTCAATTCTTAAAGATTGAATTTAAAATAGCACATTTATAAATTTGTTAGTTTAAGCTAAAGAAAAAAATTTATGAACTAAAAACTATTAACAACTAAACTTAGATTTAAAAATTATTACTAATTACAATGAATTTAAACTATGTATTACTATTTACACAACTATTAATTAAAACGAATTTTCAACTATTAAAACTATTTGCACATCACAATTCACAATAAATGTTCAAATTGACTTGGTTTTGCAAACACAGCAAGCACCTTTTGAGAACATGTTCTGAAAAACGTCGAAGATGAACTCTTAGGACATTTCTGCAAGCAGTGATAATTCTTTCTCTTAACTGCTCAACGCTGTTAATATTTTTCGCATAAACACTATCTTTCACGTAACCCCAAAAAATCTAGTGGAGCTAGATCCAGAGACATAGCCGGCCAAAATATAGGTCCATTTGTTCCTATCCATCTGTCGGGAACTTTTCGATTTAAATAATTTTGAACTATTGCGGCATTGTGTGCAGGGGCCCCACCTGGTTGAAAATAAATTGAATTTAGTTGATTTAGTGAAATATCGTCGAGAAAAGTTTCCAACTCGTTTTGTAAAAAGTGCAAATATCTCTTTCGGAATTTAAATGACTTTCATATACGAAAGGTCCTATTATCGTACTATTAAATATTCCGCACCAAACATTCAAACTAAACCGAACTTGAGGTCTCATCTCCATAAATCGTCTTTGATTTTCTGTTGACCAATATCAATGAATATTAAAAATACCTTTATTTGTGAATCACTCCATATTTGTTTTAAAATCGTAGGATTATTCTCATATTCGTGGATAAGTAATTGACTAAATTCCATCCTTTCATGTAAACTATACAATAAATTTATTTTATAACGATATTTATTTTTGCGAAGTATTTTCCAAACACTAGAATGAGATAGGTTTGTCATTTCTCCTTTTTCTCTTGTCGATAACGATTAATTCTCTTCAATAAATAAAACAAATCTCTTGCTATATGTACATTTCTGTTGTACTTAAAAGACACTTCTAGCATATTAACTTTATCGTTATTAGCAAAACTGTCTGACATTTTATTTGCTCTCAAATGAACGAGAAGAAAACAAATTTTACCCGAATGGCAATTATGGAATTGTTAAGGCGATTTCACTTGTTTTGCACGGCCAACTCGATATGTTAACGCATTATTCTTAATAATAATTAAAATATTTATTTTTGAAATTATTTATAAATTTTTAATTACACATACATTTATTTTTGCAACCAAAATTGTTGTGTAAATAGTAACCCATAGTTGAAAATTCGTTGTAATTAGTAATAGTTTTTAAATCTAAATTTATTTGTCAACAGTTTTTAGTTCATAAATTCTTTTCTTTAGTTTAAACTAATAATATTATAAATGTGCTAAATTTAAATTCAATCAAATAGAACTTTTGATGCTAGTCTTAATTTCGAACATTTTTTCAATTATAATTTAACTTGCTCTTTGTAAATTTTTGTTGCTCTTTATCGCAAATATTGTTTAATTGTAAAGGCGACGCTCAATTGTTTTACATGGTTAACTCGATATGGCAACGCATTATTCTTAATAATAATTAAAATATTTATTTTTGAAGTTATTTCTAAATTTTTAATTACACATGCATACATTATTGAAACCAAAACTTTTAGCTCTTTACGATGGTATAAAAATACAAAATAGTTCTCCTAAGAAAAACAAAAGTTAGTGTAGATAACAAACTAATGACTGTAAATTGTTGTAAACGTCACCTAAAAGTACTCAAAAAGTTGTCTTAATAATGTATTTTCAGAATTTTAAATATTTTGTAAATAACGCTTCTAGAGCCAAAAATTACAATGGGACATTTTATTATTTTGCCCCGTATTTCAATAATGGCAAAGTAAATGTAAATTTTGATTTGTGATCTTAATTGTGGTTAGATCGAAGATCATGTTTGTCCATTTAACCGAGTCTCTATCCGTACTGATAACCGAGATCCCTGTACTTAACACCAAAAAATACATCCTGTATGATATATATATATATATATATATATATATATATATATATATATATATATATATATATATATATATATACCAAGCTTTCAGACAGATACTCTGCCTGACGAAGGACAGAGTATTTGTCTGAAAGCCTAGCGAATAAATATATATAGACGATTACACCATTTTTTCCCAAATAAAATGTTAATTATGTCAAATGTTCAAAGTTTCATTCTTATAATAACTGCAAAGCTTTTACTTATGTGAAATATAATTTTCCTATGTTTAAACAGTACTAATGTTTCCTTTTTTTTTGCAGGTGAGAGGCAGGAATCGTGTAACATGACCAATCAGTGAACTAATTCCTTGGTGAGTCGGAAAATTATGTCATGAATTAATTTGAAATTCCTATGTTACAAATTTTATATCTATTGCAATACCTAAGTGAAATTTCAGTGTTGATAAATTGTTCTGGTTCAAAAATTCTTGAATTGGTGCTTAATGTGTTGTGAATGTACATAATGTAAATGTGTTCATTGAAAAAAGGTTAAATATTTATTCACCGTAACTATTAAAAGTTGTGTAAGAGATATTCCAACAAAAAATAAATAAACTGAATCTTGTGATTTTATCGAAAATTCATGAAGTACATCTTTCATTGGCACGTCATACATGGTACAATACCTTTGGTGCTTCTCTGAGAAACCATAACCAGGTTTTGTTTTATACGGATACGAAAAAGGATATACCCTGTATTTGATAGATGGATTCTCTCTAAAGTTAAATTAAGTATTAAATAAATCGTTGATTAGAACAGAATTTATATCACAATATGGTATTTTTGTGTTCGTTTGTTTCGATACATAAAGTATTTTTGGTTTAGACTCTAAACCATTTTTGGCTCGTCAATGTTTAGCAAGGTCCCACTGGCTTCAGGACACGTTCAACTTCCTGGTACTGTTTCACGTCTGATTAAAGCTAGTTGGTGTTACTCCCGGTATTGGAAAGTTGTGGTCTTGCCTCGTTAATATAAACAGAATGATATAAATAAAGAATTTAATAAATTTTAGTTTCTTTCAAAAAATTTAAAGAAAAATTTTGTCAACAATTGGGGTTATCATTACCTACAGGGTGGTTAAAATTTATTTCCCCACAAAAAAACAGTTACTTTTTTGCTAATATATAAAAGACAAAGACAACTAAGTTATAACAGTTGCTTAAAATGTAAGTCATTAACACATTTGCGATATCGTCGAAGACTTGAATTAACAGCTAAATAAATTAGATGATTATTATTTTTCAAGCGATTACAAGCTTCATTAATACATAAGGTTAATTGTTCAATATTTGATAGGTATAGCAACTTTCAAATACCCCAAAAATAAAAATCTAATACAGAAAGGTCAGGTGACCTAGGTGGCCAAGAAATTGGTCCCGATCGGAATATCCAGCGCTCAGGAAAATTAGCATCACACCAGCTAGGTACGTTAACTCCAAACTAAGCTGGAGCTCCATTTAGCTGTAGCCAATAGTCTTGTCTTAAGTTAAGAGGAACGTCATTAAAAATCTCAACAATATTATTTTCCAAAAAATCCAGAAATAATGCAGAATTTAATCGACGTGTCAAAAAATATTGGCCGCATAAATTATTATTTACTACTCCTATCCAAACTTTAACATTGAATTCAGTTTGAAATGGTTTGGGACGAATTTCATGTGGATTTTCATGCGCCCATGCGTGTTAATTATGATAATTTATAATACCTCTTCTTGTAAAAGTAGCTTCGTCAGTCCATAAAATCCTTTGGAGAAACATTGCACCTCTATGGACGGAGTTTATAATCCAATTACAAAAATTTTGGCGCAGCGATCAACGATTATTTACTTCAAAAAGATTAAATATCTCTTCTCCATAGCGTTCAGCTCTGGCATCTATATCTATCTCTCTACGAACTTTCTTTAAACCAACTGCCCGAAAGAGAAGATGAGTTTCAGGAAAAACTTGATGACTGGGCTGTCTTCTGTTTGGAAATCTTCTTGCATATTCTCTCGAAGCCTCCAATGCGTTTCCAGTGCAGAAAACTTAAATCAAATTAATGTCGGCGTATTCTTCGTTAGTAAATACATAAGGATTGATGGTAAACTTTGAATTAATCTAGGTTATTTCAAACTACACAACGATTCACAATAAATAACATTAACGTATGACGTTAATGTCAGATTTTGTTATCGGAAAATAACAAATGTTTATTTTCCATAGCTACCTATATTTATGTTTAATATCATTGAATTCATATTTTTAAATTTAAATGATTTGTTTTGAAAATAACAAATGTGTGTTTTCCATAGCAACGTATGTTTTTGTTTAATATTATTAAATTCATATTTTAACTGTATCTGTTTTTGAAAAATATGTGGTGTGGAACACCACACGACCCTCCAACGTAACAAAATGGAAATGTAATGAAATGAGATAATTTTAATAACGTTTTTTTAGTATAATTATGCAACCTCTTTTATAATAAATTCATTACGAAAATAGGCAACATTGTAAAAAGAAAAACAATGATCTATGTTAACAGACGTTTAAAAATTCATGTCAGATAGAGATCAATAGGCATAAATAGGTGTTAATTAAAAAAAATTCCAAATCCGCCCGCTTCTATAAAATATCAATAAAACCGTGTAAAAATTTTCATTCATGTATAATTAATTTTTAGTCTTACTTTGCGTTATATAAACAATGTTACATTCACTTTAAAAAATATGTCTATATCGAAAAAAATTGAACTAACATTTAAATTCTACCTTAGGAATTTTTTTGCCGCTAAATTACGTAATATCAAAAAATTACATAGAAATTAATTAATTTATATGTTTAAGGTCTATATCTAGGTATTTTTATATCTTTGAAATATGCAGCTGTTTTAGAAATATAATAACCCCCCCCCCACTTCCGACACTGGCTTTCTCCCAAAATCTAATCAGCGAAATGAAAACAAGCTTAAACTTAAAATATTAAGTACGGACGTGTTTTAAAAAATGAAAAACCGTTTATGTATTTATAATATGTTTAACACTTTGCATTTTAAAAGCTATTCGTTTCCGTATATATGATTATTAACCAAAAGTAAGTTACTGTTTTTCAGTGGGGAATCTACCAGTAAATTTTTTTAAAAATAAATTCGAACCACCCTGTATATTAAAACAAACGTGGTGGCAGAAGAGATCACAAGTTTGTTGTGTTTTGTATCACTTTTTAATTTTTTTTCTTCACCAGTATACAGGATGGCCCATTAGTGTGTGGAAGTGCAATAACTTACTTAGGATCAAAAATAAAAACAAATGTTTTAGATAAAAGTTGTTATGTTTGCACAGATACACATTTCTAAAATATTTTGAGATATACAGGGTGTTCAGCCTAAGCGAGACAACATGAAGTTTATTTTTTTAAATAGGACACCCTGTATATTTGTTTACCATCGAATTCAGCGTAAAATTCTGTATCTAGCCCTATTTTTATTTTCCCATAAATTGCGACGTTGCCAAGCTGGAGCGAAAAATATGAAGATTTGACGAAAATTGGTGCACTATAAATGCTGCCAAATAAACGTTATCAGTGATATGCAACTAAACTTATTTGGTAGGTACGAAGGTAAAGGATGGCTGAAATGTCTGAACATAGTAGAAGTTTCGTTTGGGGTTCGGGGTGTTTTTTGGATAAGCATTAATTCAGGAGATTTCAATTAGCAAACACTTCATTTGTTTAAATGGAACACCGTATATTATTTTACCATCGTGTAAAACTATTTTATCCCTTCGAATTATGTCTGTATAATGTACTCTCTAAAATTGATTGTTTTTAATGTGTATCTGCGCAAACATAACAACTTTTTTGAAACATTTATTTGTATTTTTAATCCTAAGTAAGTTATTGCACTTCCACACACTAATTAGCCACCCTGTATATACTCAATGGTTCAACTAGGTTTACTATCCGTTTTTTAAATGAATGGATTTATTTCATAGTTCGACGAGCGTGATGACAGGAGAGGTCACACGTTGATGATTCTATAATTGTCAATCTCCTTCACTTCTTGTTAAATTTTCATTTTTTCGTTTGCACGAGTAACTTGCAATTTAGCTTTTAAATTCGGATTTTTGTATAAATTTCAATAGTGTAATTAATGGCACAAACAATTTTAATTGTTCCCGGGGTATGGCAGTCAGTTCAAGTTCTAGGTTTCGAGTTTTTTAATGTCTTTCACCTTTACTCGTGCTGCAGGAGCAGGACCTTTTATTACAGAACAATAATTTCTTACTTATTAAAAATAGCGTATTACAGGTTTAATAAAACTCGAGTTCGTGATTATTTAAATGGTTATTAATAGGTATTGTTGTTCATTAAAGGTGAACACATGTTGATAATAGGAGTAAGCTTAAAACATCTTGTAATTTTAACACGGTATATCTGTATAATTTACGAGGTTTGCTCGATGTATATCTGGAATAGTAAATGAAAATTAAGATATATCATTAAAAATGGTTTTATTGTTTTTCAAAATATTCTCCGCGATGCTCAATACATTTTTGCATACGTTTAAATCAATTTTCGTAGCACTTGTACATGCATTTTGAACGCATCAACCTCTTTTTCTCGCGTCGAAAAACATTGACCATAGTAGAAGGGGGGCACTTGCCCCACTCCTTTTTTTTACGTCACAAGCCCCGCCCCCTTCGCTTTTTTACACATCCACGTGGGGGACCGGTTTTTCCACCCTTATTTTTACACGCTTACGTGTAGGACGTGTTTTTTCACCCCTATTTTTTCACATCCACGTGGGAGACCATATTTTCAACCCTTATTTTTATATACCCTCGTGTGAGACCGGATTTTCCACCCTTATTTTTACTCGCTTACGTGTAGGACGTATTTTTTCACCCCTATTTTTTGCACATCCACGTGTGAGACCGCATTTTCAACCCTTATTTTTATATACCCTCGTGTGAGACCGTATCCTTTCTTTTCGAAGGCCCTTTAACCCTAATTTTTTTTACCCACTAAAGAGTTTCACCCTTTTTTGTTGGACCCTTTTTATTTTTTTACCCTCGGAGCCATTTTAAAAATTTTTACAGTTAATAACTTTTTTTATTTTTTACAATCCATTAATTTTTAATAATTATAGAAAGGGAAACCCTTAAATTTTTTTTATGATTTCTTTGGGGTTAAACCATCGATTAAGGATTTTGAAGTAATTTTTAACGGAGGAAGGGGTTTTTGGTCTTGGCAAACTTATTTGGGTTGGACTTACTTTAGGGTTAATTTGGGATTTTTAAACCCTTTTTTTTAAAACATCCCGGAGGTTAAAAAAATTTTAAATTGAAAAATAAATTTTATTAAATTTACCCTATTTTTAAAATGGTACTCTTTTTTTTTACCAAAATTTTTTTTAATAAAGGGGTTTTAAGTATTAATTTTTATTTCCCCCCTTTATAAAAATTGTTTTATTCATCTTTAAAGATAATAAATTTTCTTAACAGAAGTGAAAACCACCCTCTTTCTTTTTTTTTTTTTCTCCACAAACCAAAACCCAAAAAAAAAACAATTAATTAATTAATTCCAAACAAAAGTCGAAAGTCAATTCAAAATCAAGTTATGTCTAATTTTCGGAAACAGAACCTAAACGAAACATTAATTTAATTAAAATGCGTAAATAATAAAAATTTCTTAAAAATGTTTTAGTATGGTAATCCTTAAAAGTCACCATATAATTAGGAAAAATCTGAATTTTTCGTTTAATTAAACAAAAACTAATTTAAGTTTCATTAAAGTTAAAATTAAAATAATAATTACTTTTAAACAAATTAAATTAAAATTAACCTTTTTGAAACATTGAATAACGGAAATAAAAAAAATTTTAATTTTATTATTTTAGGGAAAACAATAATATAAGTTTAAAACCCGAATTATTCTATTTTTGGGTTCTTATACGTTATTATAAATATAATACATTTAAAAATTTTATGATTTTGTTACAAACAAAAAAATAATTTAAAATAATACCCATTTGAATTTTTTTAAGGTTCTATTAACTAATTTTTAAAATAATAAAAATTTTTAATTGAATTAAAATTAAGGCAAAATTTGAAAGTTACAGAAAAACCTGAATTCATTTAATAATTATTTTATTACAAAAAATTTAACCAAAACACAAAATTTTAAAACGTTTAACATAAACATCATAATTTAAAAACCATTTAAGTATTACAATTAAATTTAAAATATTAATTTATACACAAATTTATTAATAAGGATATTATTTTAAAATTTAAGAGAAGATTAAAACACAAGTTCAAACGTTTTCCCCGATTAAAAATATAAAAATAAATTACATACAGCATTTGCAACTTTTGATTTTTCGAATTTTGAATGAGAAGCCCGAGGTATTTTTAAAAGATAAATTACAAGCAAAAATTTTGAGATAAATTTCATCCCACACCTTAAATTATTTGTTTCAAATTCCCTTTTTGCAAACAACCCCAAATTAAATGGAACCTGTCAAATGCACCACAAAACCGTCTGCTGGAAGTTTCCGCACTTTCTTCAATTTTATCTGCACCTGGAAGTACGTTTTTCTAATACATAAACCGAATCTTCAATACTGTGATACGTGTAGCAGCAAAACACATTAGCTAGTTAGTTCACCTCTATTTTTTAACAATGATCTTATCATAAAAAATACATCTGTCAAAAAGCAATTAAACATAACTCCACGGCCAGGGTATAGCAAGCAACGCTTAATTATAGCTCTTAGTCAACACGGGCCCAACAAATACAGGCGACTAGCACTGCTTTAGCACGAGGATCAAACGAAAAACACGCACGCACCCACGTAAACACACGTTCGCACGCACGCACGCACGCAAGCTCGCACGTTCGCACGTACGCCGCACGCACGCTCGCACGTACGCACGAACGTACCGCGCTCGCACGTACGCACGCTCACACGTACGATCGTTCGCACGCCCGTACGCACGCACGGGGCCCCCAACCACACACACACACACAACACACACACCAAACGAAAACACGAAAAAAACTTGTAAACTTGCAAACATGAATCAAGACGGTGGAGCACCGCAAAAACAGGTTTATTAAAAACCGAAGGAAAGCTTAACGTTTTGAAAAAATATTATTATTATTATTATAAAAACATCATTATTATTTAATAACATGCTTTATCGGTTTTTTTCTTGAACCGTGAGTCGTCCCCTCATCATCATCATGATTTTGAGATTTTCCTTCCCCTCATCCTTTCTTTCTTTCTGTGAACCATCATCTTGGAGGGATACACCCAGCTCAACCACGTCATCGCCTTCATCATTATCTTGAACGGTTATGTTGTAATAGTTTTTAACAAGTCAAAAACTCGCTGATGTTCTCAAACAGGAGAATACATTATAGTTGCTCACCTGAAGTTACACTTTAAAGAGCGAAAACAGAGAACCGGTTTTTTGCGTGTAAGGGGTCGGTCGAAAATCCACCAACAACCCCTGGGAGTTTAAATCTAAACGCCTCTTTATGGTCGAGGTTTTTCTAAGACGCCAGAACGCAGTTAGCCTTTGTCTTGTGGCAAGCGTGCCTCGTTTAGAATCGGACATCTTCGGGTTTGTCTGAAGTAAGACGGCGTTTAGGAGAAAATACCTCGACCATAAAAGAGGCGTTTAGATTTATAAACATATCCCAGGGGCTATGTTAGAGGTGGTTAGGTCAATACCCACATCCCCGAAGATGTCCGATTCTACCCGAACATTGACGAGCATTGCGCACAAGACCAAAGGCTAGGCGTTCTGGGTCTTAGGAGAAAATACCCGACCATAAAAGAGGCGTTTAGATTTATAAACATGCCCCAGGGGCTATGTTAGAGTGTGATTAGGTCAATACTTCAGACAAACCCGAAGATGTCCGATTCTACCCGAACATTGACGAGCACGCTTGCGCACAAGACTAAAGGCTAACTGCGTTCTGGCGTCTTAGGAGAAAATACGGACCATAAAAGAGGCGTTTAGATTTATAAACATGCCCCAGGGGCTATGTTAGAGTGTGGTTAGGTCAATACTTCAGACAAACCCGAAGATGTCCGATTCTACCTGAACATTGACGAGCACGCTTGCGCACAAACCAAAGGCTAGCTGCGTTCTCGTTTCTCGTGTGTTTCGCTCTTTAAAGTGTAACTGTCATCGAGTGAGCATTACTATAATGTATTCTCCTGTTTATGAGCCAACATCAGCGGACATTAGAGATTTTACTGACTTGTTAATAAACTATTACAACATAACCGTTCAAGATAATGATGAAGCGATGATGTGGTTGAGCTGGGTGTATCTCACATCCAAGATGATGGTTCACAGAAAGAAAGAAGAGCGATGAGATAGGGGAAGGGCAAATCTCAAAATCATGACGATGATGATGATGAGGACGACTCACGGTTCAAGAAGAAGAAGAAACCGATAAAGCATGTTATTAAATAATAATGATGTATTGTTGTTTATAATAATAATAATAATATATTTTCAAAACGTTAAGCTTTCCTTCGGTTTTGTTAATAAACCTGTTTTTTCTAGCGGTGCTCCACCGTCTTGATTCATGTTTGCAAGTTTACAAGTTTTTCGCTTTAGCGTGTTTCGCCTCTCGGTGTGTGTGTGTGTGTGTGGCGCTGTGCGTGCGTGCGACGTACGTCGCGTCGTACGGTGACGTGCGTACGTGCGAGCGCGCGTTCGTGCGAGCGTGCGTGCGTACGGAGCGTTCGACGTGCGTGCGTACGTGCGAGCGTACATGCGAGCTTGCGTGCGTGCGTGCGAACGTGTGCTTACGTGCGTGCGTGTTTTTTCGTTTGATCCTCGTGCTAAAGCAGTGCTAGTCGTTGTATGTAGTTGTTGTAGGCCCTATTGTGTTGACTAAGAGCTATAATTGGAAGCGTTGCTTGCTATACCCTGGCCGTGGAGTTATGTTTAATTAGCTTTTTTGACAGATGTATTTATTTATGATAAGATCAGGCTTGCATGTAAAGTAATATAGAGGTGAAACTAACTAGCTAATGTGTTTTGCTGCTACACGTATCACAGTATTGAAGATTCTGTTTATGTATTAGAAAACGTACTACAGCTTCGAAACAGAGTGCAGATAAAATTGAAGAAAGTGAATACGGTACAACTTCGGCGAGCAGACTTAAAGGTTTTAAGTGTGTACAGCATTCCCTGAGCAGCGTTGAAACCATTTAATTTAGAGCTAACCTCGTGTCCATGTAATAATGTCTGATAAACTATTAGGGTTATTAGCTTTGCTTTATAGGTTACAATATAATCGTTCAAGGTGAGGTGATGAGGAGATTGTATCTCAAAAATCTCGTTTGCTCTCGTGAGATGTGTATGCTTTTCTTAAAAAATACCTGCGAGGCTGTCTCATTCAAAAAATCTCATGCAAAAAAAACATCAATAATCGTTAGCAATGTAGCTGTATCCGATATTATGCTTACTTAATGTATCACTTAGTATAGCTTTTTTGATATCGAGAGAAGAAGCAAGATTTCGAACGGTGGTAGTATTTCCAGAGCTCTATCGAAATCAATTAAATTTAAGAATAATCCCATCTCTATGTAATAATAGATGTAGTATAAAGTTACATATTTTAAGTATTTAATTGTAATCACTGTATAATGAGTTTTATTATTATGATGCAATATTAGTGTTATTAGACGTTTTAAAATATTTGTGTTTTGAATGTAAATTTTTTGTAAGTACAACATAATTATTAAATACGAATTCAGGTTTTTCTGTATTACTTTCTAAATAGATAATGACCGTATGTAATCGAGTGTTTTATATTCAGCCATTCACAAAAGCGTGTTTTAGTGAGGTACGTTGTATAAAAATTCAGTTTAGCATATGACAGCTCTGAAGGAAAAACTTCTAAAGGTGAGCGTATTATTTTTAATCTATGTTTTTTACCTGATATTGCTAACAAAATCCTGATAAAGATTTTTAAATGTATTATCATGCTTATAGGATAACGTCATAAGAACCGCTCTACAAAAATAGTAAGTACGACGTGATTTAAACTTATAGTTATTGTTAATTCACCTATAATAATAAACCATTAAAACCTTTTGCCTTTTATTTCCGTTATATCAACCTGATATTCTTAAAAACGTGTTAATTTTAATTTAACTCTATGTTATATATAAGTAATTATTACTTTTAATGGGTTTTTACAGCTGTTAATGAACACGTTACAATGAAATAGTTTTTGTGTATGTAATTAAACATGCAAATAAATCAGATATGATGTTCCTAATGTATAGGTGGTGACTGTTTAGAGGATCTACCTATACATAAAGCATCATTCCATTAGGGTAGAAATTATTTATTATTTCACGTCATATTTAATTAAACTTGAATGTATTCAGTTTCAGCTGTAATCTGATTTCCGCAAAACTGTACGACATAATTTCGGTTGATTGGTTGAGATTGATCTGGTGATCGAGCGTGCTTTGTTTGAGATTGATTAATTAATTGAATTGTTTTGTGTGTGTGTGTGTGTGCGTGTGTGTGAGAAAGAGAGAGGGAGGAAGAAACAAGATAGAGTAAGAGAGAGGTGTGCATTATCAGCTTCTGTTATAGAAAATGTTCATTAGTCTTTACGCCACTAGATGACACTAAAATCAATTTTTACTCAAAGGGGCCAGGGGCGAAGGCCTGAGAACAAGTTTGAAGCCCTACACGTGTCGCACAAGAACCTCCTTATTAGAAATACAACATTTTAGGTAAAAGATCATCCATTAGCATGTGACCATTTTAAAGCAATAGGGTCGATAATTTTAATAATATCTTATTAATTATGCAATTTCCAACATTGTATGCGTGTGCATTTGCCTAACCTCCAGGGGCACTGTTCTTAATATAGCCAGAAGATCCTTAATACCACCAAATAACCCTAAGATTAACCCTAGACCAGCCCCACCCTAAGCTCCAACCCTAAATACAGTTCTAAGCCAAGACCAGCCAACACCCCTGTCCTCACGTTAGCAAAAGTCCTAGCTGTCAAAAGGTCCTTAATACAGCCATAAGGTTTAACCCCAAAGAAATCATAAAAATAAGGGTAATACGGTCCTTCACGTATGCGAGTAAAAAATAATTAGGGTTGAAAACACGGTCTCACACGTGGATGTGTAAAAATAGGGGTGAAAATACACGTCCTATACGTAAGCGTGTAAAAATAAGGGTGGAAAATCCGGTCTCACACGAGGGTATATAAAATAAGGGTAGAAAATGCGGTCTCACACGTGGGTGTGTAAAAATAGGGTGAAAATACACGTCATATACGTAAGCGGGTAAAAATAATTAGGGTTAAAAGGGCCTTCGAAAAGAAAGGATACGGTCTCACACGAGGTATATAAAATAAGGGTTAAAAATGCGGTCTCACACGTGGATGTGCAAAAAATAGGGTGAAAAATACGTCCTACACGTAAGCGAGTAAAAATAAGGGTGGAAAATCCGGTCTCACACGAGGGTATATAAAATAAGGGTTGAAAATATGGTCTCCACGTGGATGTGAAAAAATAGGGTGAAAAACACGTCCTACACGTAAGCGTGTAAAAATAAGGGTGGAAAAACCGGTCCCCCACGTGGATGTGTAAAAAAGTGAAGGGGGCGGGGCTTGTGACGTAAAAAAAAGGAGTGGGGCAAGTGCCCCCCTTCTACTGACCATGTTTTGGTTGATCAAATATTCTATTGTGTAAGCCGCTCTATGCGAGCTTGCATTGTCATGATGAAGAATGATCCTGCATTATTTGTTTTTTTTTGTGGACTTAAGTGGACAAATCGTCCACAACCGATTGGCGTTTCAAGTATATACAGGGTGTCCTATTTTCGATGTAATTGGGGGATTTTAGTTATTTCTCAAATAGATAGAGTAAAATCATGGTCGGGACCCTTGGACCGATTTTTGAAACAAATTTAATAATCTAAAGAACATTTCAATATCTCGACTCGTTTGAGAAATATAGGGTGTTTTTCGTTTTATGCCGTTTTCTTTCAAATCCCGTAACTTTTTTGTTTGTGAATATTTAAAATTTTGGTAAAAACATCTTTTGTGCCTTTTTGTATGTGCAATTTAGTGGCGCACTCGATTTTTTTCTAACTTAATTTTTTTCCGAGTTACAGATCAAAGTTGCATTTTTTTAAATGGTAACCGTAGTTGGCTATGACTCCATTAATTAGAGATTTCTTTTAGCTTTCTGAAAATATATAGTTTCATATATTTATCTCGGTAAATAAGAAAATTATAAACGATTTTTTGAAAAATACCTCTTGATCAAGTCATCTCTGAACCTTTGTTTACTGCACGCATTCGTTGCTAGTTATTTGACATTTCACGCAGTTGTTTCATATAAATAAATGGTGGAAACGTAAATGTGATTAGATTTATTGTTTCAAAACTTTGCTTAAATAATTAATTATTCAAGTTAATAACTTTTTTGTGATGGCTGTCAATAATACGAAGTATGAAAATTTTGAAAAGTTAGATATGATTGGCATATACTATCAGTGTAATTTTAATGCAGATCAAGCTGCAGAGGCATATTTTAATAGGTAGGTTGTGCGTTTAACACTTTAATAATGCTAGTATTTATAAAAACGCAAAATAATAAAGCTACTTCATTGAAGATTCCCTGAACGAAGACATCCCAACAAGAATATATTCGCCAGATTAAAAGAACATCTATTAACTTATGGATCTTTTGAGAAGCCTAGGATCAAAAATTATGCAAAAATGAACCAACAAGTCAACGAAATAACTGTTTTAGCAAGAGTTGAAGAAAATCCTAATACCTCCTGCCGACAAATAGAAACAGAAGTTGGCGTATCTAAATCAAAAGTACAAAAAATCTTAAAAAAATATAATTATACTCCGTACAAAAAAAGAGTAATTCAGCACCTTAATGATGGTGATTTAGAACGGCGAATTATTTTTTGTAATTGGTATTTAGAACAGATTAGACAAAATAGGAATTTTGGGCGCAATATCATTTGGTCTGATGAGAGTCATATTACGAGTGCAGGAATTTTTAATCGCAACAACAATCGATATTGGTCAAAAAATAACAATTTTGTAACATTAGCACGCCAAAATCAAGGTAGATTTGGTTTTAATGTATCATGCTTTATTTTGGGGGGTAGATTTGTTTACCACATTTTTAACGGCAACCTTAACGGCGAGAGGTATATGGAAATATTAAACATTTGTCTTCCACAACTGCTAGATGAAATTCCATTAGCGCAGAGGGTAAATGTTTATTTTCAACAAGATGGTGCGCCTTGTCATAATACTGTTTTAGTCCGAGATTACTTAAACCGAAACTTTAACAATCAGTGGCCAGCAAGATCTCCATATCTTTCAATACTGGATTTCTTTTTGTGGGGATTTTTAAAAAATAAAATATATCATACTCGCCACGAAACATACGAACAATTGGTCAATTCAACCAGGGCAGCATTTGAAGATTTAAGGCATACATCTATTCATTTCATTAAGGCAATTGAGTGTATTTCGCGCCGATGTGAAGTTTGTTTACATCATAATGGACAATTCAACAATACCTAAAATAAGAAAAACTGTTATAAAATAAAAATGTTGTTATTTTAATATGGCATAAAATACTATGAGGACATTTTTATCTAGTTTTAAAATAAGTTCTGCGCATAGTAATATACTTCCTTTTGAATATATGAAACTATACTATACATAAGTGATTTGATCAAGAGGTGTTTTTCAAAAAATCGTTTATAATTTTCTTATTTACCGAGATAAATATATGAAACTATATATTTTCAGACAGCTAAAAGAAATTCTAATTAATGGAGTCATAGCCAACTATAGTTACCATGTAAAAAAATGTAACTTTGGTCTGTAACTCGGAAACAAATTAAGTTAGAAAAAAATCGAGTGCGCCACTAAATTGCACATACAAAAAGGCACAAAAGATGTTTTTACCAAAATTTTAAATATTCACAAACAAAAAAGTTACGGGATTTGAAAGAAAACGGCATAAAACGAAAAACACCCTATATTTCCCAAACAAGTCGAGATATTGAAATGTTCTTTAGATTATTAAATTTGTTTCAAAAATCGGCCCAAGGGTCCCGACCATGATTTTACTCTATCTATTTGGGAAATACCTAAAATCCCCGTTGACATCGAACCGTTTTGGTTATTAATAAGCCAAATGGGTTGAAATATTACCTAATATCGAATTGAGAGGGGGAGGAGGCCACGTGTTTCATTCACTCCCAGCATACGTACGTACATTACGTATATACGCATGGTGGGATTCATGATGGGTGTGGTCAGGATAGGATCGGAAGGAACGGAGTTAGGGTTCTGAGGGGAAAAATACTACCCCAGCATTCGCCTAAGTAGTCGCACATGGTGTGCATATACGCAGTGACCATGCCGCTACATGTGTATGAGGAAAAACCCCTGTCTGCCGTCTACGAGGTAGACGGTAACGGGAATCGAACCAATTACCTCCCGAATGCTAAGCAGGTCGTGTCTCCACTACGCTACTAGCTCGGTCAATTTCTAATTGACAGTATACAACTAAATTTTTTATTTTATTGTAAATTTAGATAAAATACACCATTCTAAACCTTTAAAAATATTAAATCTGGAACCTAATTAACGGTTATTTAAATCCAATTTAATGTTCAATCGATCTACAATCTGAGAAGTTTGTTACAAACTGTACAAAAAATGAAACTTTTCAAAATGGGCTAAATAAACTTTCACTCCTCGTTAATGGAAATATGGTCCTTAATGAATTTTCTAACTTATCCTTTACCCATATTAATATGAAATACAACGTGGAATTTTCATTACTTAAAATTTATATGTTTAAAGTATAAAATATAGGAACAGGATTCGAGTTCAATGCCTGCGGTTTCTCTACCTCAGTCGATCGGAAATATGTAACATATTTAGTTTAAATTCTTTTCTCCTAAGCACTTGATTATAACCAACTTTAGAAGTTTAAAATTATATAATCCACATATCAAAGCTAAATTCCGCACTTTTTTGTTACGTGAAGAACTGGATATAATTAAAGTAGTCATAAATTTTACATCAGTAACAGTGCAAACAAATTGATTCTGGGAAAAAAATGAATGATTTACAATGGATTTATCTGTAAAGTATACAGTAAGTACTTTATCAGATTACGTTTTCCTGAAAAATACTATTTGACCATTATTATTTAAATGAGATCAGTATCTGCAAAACAAGCATAGATGTGAGTACACCGAGTACGGTACCCAATTACCCATACTGAAACTATTCAGATTAATAAAACTTTGTGGACATCAAGGTTATGCATTTGAAAATTTACAGGACAAACTAAACTAATAACATTATATGACTACTAAAAAAATAGTTAATTTTACTTCCATGACCTTGAACCTATTTTTATAGTGGTCGACAAAGATGTGATTGCAAAAGTATAAAAAAGCAACGTGAAGAATTTACGGCATTAATTTCCTTAACACGTGTTCACCATTTTTAGTTTCTAGGTAGTTATTAAAAAGATCATTAACACTATAAAAATGAAGTAAACAAATTAGTTTTATTTACGCATAATTTTCGTGGGGTATCGATTTCGGGGGCGCCGGACAATTGCACACAACTAATTACAGTTCTCTTTCAGGTAAAAGTAAAAGTTGGACAATTGCACGCAACTAATGACCCTCATTACGTGATTATGTCTCTATCTTAAGAGATAGAAATAAAAAGGATAGAAAGGAACTTAAAATCTACTATAACCTAGGAGAGCCAGGCAATCAAGCGGGCGTGGTTATAAAAATTATTTCTAATTATTTTGATTAAAGCTACATAAATATGTAATATAATGTAAGTAATATAATTGAAGGTTTTTTCAAAACAGCCAATGTCAAAATTAATTAAATATATATGTATTTTACAGATTTGAAGATATATTTGAATGTTATATCAGCACCAGATTTTTTGTAAATTTAGAAAAAATCTGACATTGGCTGTTTGCCCTGAAAATTTAAAACAAGTGTACTAAAACTTTACCAATTCTGTATTATAAGTGTTTTGTAACTGTGGTTTTCTATTAGTGGAGTTGATCGGCCTATTTCCACAGTTTATGCTTTTTAAGCGCGACGTTTCGGAAGCGGACTCTGCTTCCGTCATCAGGCTTAGTCCTGAGAAGGACTGTTTTCGCACTTGAGTCGAACTCATATTTTTTTCCAAGCACTTGACTACTCTCAGATTCTAACTTGGTACCTTTCACTTACTAGCCTGACACCTTTACCACTGAGCCACTGAATAATCCAATATATATTTTTAGGACATATATATATATATATATATATATATATATATATATATATATATATATATATATATATACATCATTCTATCATTTTTGCGTCCATCTATTTGGCATTTACCATCAATCTGGCTACACTTTGCATCGTATATGGACGCCAGATTACAATCCTTAATAATTTTCTTGGTATGAGTGTTAGAGAAGCACCGTTGACAAAAGACAATTCTTATAGAATCCTATAATACTCATTCTCAGTATGGGGCCCATTCCATACTCCTACGTTGAGATTTTTAAAACTTGTCGACGCCAAAATCGTGTAATTCGGAAAATTGTATACAAACTTAGTTCAGCACTTTGCCGTCATGGCGCTATTTCTAAATATACTTTTATTGTATTTATTCTATACATTTACAATCTTTCAGACGTCTTTAAATGGCAACACTGTAAAACCAATTTCTAATATTCTTTCTTATTTAATTTGAAGTAATTTCATATTTACGGTCTACAGCCTTCTGGCGTCATTCTACCTAGATATACAATTGATATTACTTAACATCGTTATGAACTCACACATGCATTATTTTGTAAATCATTCTGAAGTCATATATTAACATATATACATACTGTTTATTCTAAGCAAGATTAGCTACCTCATGCACCTCAAATACACCATTCTATGTACACACCCAGAAAATAATAAAATTTACAGATAAATGTAAAAATTAAAATGCAAATTGGTTAATATGTTTTACAGTTTTGTCATAGGTAGATAACTACGACGGTTGTTTGCATTAGTAATTTTGCTTGGGACACCCAGTTGATTCGAACGTTACCAGATGATATAATCCAATGCAAAATTTACTTATTATTAACAGTTGAGATGAGATTATTACCCTTATTTTAAAAGGGTGACCTTTTAAATCGCATTTCGATTCGATTCTATATTTGTGTGTGTACAAATATAAAAATCCGTTTAAAATTAATTAAATAACTTTGTACACCAAATTCATAGTCTTAATCGACACTTCATAGATTTAATTTTGAAATAGTATTTGTTTCAATTCGTAGAGGTAGATAGTTTAACCGACAGTTTTACCGCGAAGTATATTCATCCTTGATTTTGCTTAGTAAACCTCTAACGAACTGCAGAATGTAGATTAAGAAACAAGTGTCTTAATTTTGAATTACGTAGTAACTTGTTACGATGAGACCGTTTATTTATCAAAATTATTTTTCTTAGTGCGACAAAGTTAAATTAGTACCGTTTAGGGCGTTTAGAAACCAGTTCTATTATTAACCTCGTGTCTGCGCATGCGCGCGTCTGTGCTTGTGCGTCAGTACATGTGCAAGCATGGGTGCATGTGTGTTTATCGTTTAGCAGGGCGTCCATGTCTCTGGCGTATTTGTACTTTTAGAACTAAAGTTGAGTACTTTGTGTTATACTCAGAGAGGTATAATGAGTACGACACCCATCCATGTCCATAAACAGCACTACTAGTTCCTAATAATAGGGCGACACACAAACTTTCAAAAGGCGGGGTTTTATGCAAGGCTGCTCTACATCTAATTCACTATACTTAAAAAACGAATGTACGAAAAAGGTCGCGGACAATTGGTCGCGCGAAAAATGTCGCGCACATTTGAACGCACATCAAAAGGTCGCCAGCGAAAAAGGTCGCGGACAAATGATCGCGTGAGACAATGTCGCGTAGAAAATATAACTATTAAACATTCCTCCACATTTTATCCAGGTTAGGACTGGCAGTTAATAACTGCCATGTTTAAAAGTTTTTTATGTTTTCATATTTTATGATTTTTTTTGTTGGTTCTTGCTTTTCTGCTTTTTATATTTGTACCGAAGTTATGAGCAACCACCCTTAAATACTCCTAATGTGGATGATTGGCATATTATTGACAAATAGTTTTCTGTCGCTGCGCCGTATCTTTACAAATTTTTTGAGTGGCTGTTCGTTTCAGCTATGTAGTGTTCAATTTTCAAACAATGTAAACTTTCCTCTTTCTTTAACGAATCGATAAATTTCTACAAATTTAGATGTGCTGCATTTAATATAGAGGAAACATTATTGTGCCATCCTTCTGCAGAATAATTTGTATATGGTATGACTTCCTCTATGAATTCAAAACAATTCCAAAGATTTCTTGAAAACTGCGGTTGTCGTCTCTGGTGTCGTCGATCCAAACGATCTATACACTCACCTTCAAATTTAGAGTGTACTGAGTGAAATCAACGCCGCGTCGCAGTGTTCCAGTCTGGTATTTAGATAATTGTGCGCGACAATTTTCGCGTGACCAATTGTCGGCAATCTTTTTAGCGACAGCTTAACAAACATCCACGCCTAAAACAAGTTCGAACCAGGGACATTCTTTGGATTGAATGGTGATGAAGATATTATAATTTTTAAATAACTAAAAAAGTGGAGAAAATAAATTCATCAAATTGTTTGTCTGATAATTAAAGTGGTTGAAATAGGCTGATTGTACCAAACTCAAAATTCTAGTACGCACCCATTATTCACTGCTTTCCTGTAGTTTACCCTTACTTGATAAATGTATCTCTTCTACATTGGGAGGTATTTAAATAACATAAGTATTGTATTGATTTTATTTGAACATATATGAATAGTCCTTGGCGCTCATATGCTGTAATAATAACAATATGTATATCTTTAACTAAGACGTCAAAATGATCGGCTAGTTCTTTGGTGATAGAACATATATTTTTCGAATTAGATGAAAGCAGACCTAAAACTGATTGCACATAAACTATTAATTGCAATATGTAGACGCCAATATGTTTGCAACAAGAACATTGTGTATATTTTAAACTAAGACGCCAAAATGAAACATTCATAAAATTTTTGGATAATATGAAAGCAGACGCCAAACTGGTTGCTCACAAATATTAATATAAAATATATTGACGCCTAAATGTTTGCAACAACAACATTATGTATATTCTAATCCGAGATGCCAAAATGATTGCTTTGTTACATTAAGAGGGCATGCAACGCAGCAAGACGCCGTAATGATTTTTAGTGCAGTACTTTAATGTACGGGTTCCAGAATGATTGTCAAACGTACAAAAATTATGTATATAGTAAAAAAAGCTAGAAACATATGGAATACACCATAGAACTTAGAAAAAATGCTGACCTATATACTTCAATAAAATATCAGAGAATACGTCTTGTTCTAGGTGACGCCAAATTAAGGAATTACGCCCCGAAACCCCAAATGATGAATTTTGTAATCGTAACTTTAGCGATTTTGTAGATATTTAAGCGTTCCGGTACTTTTTCCTAACCCTGCATACTGAAAATATACTATAATATGGTTTCTGTTTTGCCCAGAACACCCGTCGGTAAAAATGACTTAATAACTATGTGTTAAATCTTTATTTTTCAAGTACTGTAAAAACATGGACATCGTTAGCACCTTTTCTTGCCACATCCTCTGTATATACATTACATAGCAGCTGAATCATCTGCCAGGTCATCGATTTCGAAGACTTAATACCATAGTTGACTTTTATAAAAGACGTCACTAGTTCTAATGTGTAATAATGTCTCCAATTTGTAATGCTTTTTTATTTGCGCGAACTTCTCGGCTTTTTGCAAATGAAGATCGTTTTCATTAATAACTCGTTCTTTTTCGTTAACATCAAGAGCAGAGTTTATTTATAACGTTAACTCATCGCATTTAGTGCAAGTGTCGGTTCTAGGAATGCCGAACGAAATACTGAAATCATTATTAAAAACTTGGTAGTAAATAAGACAGGAGACGTTAACTCTAACTTCCAGAAGAAATAATTTATGCATTTTCCTGACATTGAGTTGTTCAGGCAAATATATTTTTTTGGATTATCTCGTCGTGAATAGTATGACTGTCTCTCTCTAAAAGGCTTGTTATGCAGCCTTTTTAATTAAAGATTTCATTGGGTATCGTAGATAGTCCATTAGCATGTCTTCCACGTACTTCACAAGGAGGTTAACCGAAATCCTTAATATAGTCTTGAATTCTTCTAAACCGACCTCTAGAAATGCCATGCAAACTCAAAAATGTCACGCTTCATCTGTTCCAGCTATTCTAACTTTGTAGTAAAAAGCGATATCGTTACGAGCCCGTCTCGGTCTACTTTGCTTTACGTTTTTAAATGAGATCAGACCTGCCAGATAACTATCTTGTTCATTTTTTGAAGAAAGTGAATTGAAGTTATCTAAAACCAATCTTCTGAAAACACTTATAGTGTTTGCATCTGAAATAAAAACAGCTCCAAAATACGGAAATTACATTTTTTAGGAGCAAGATATGAAAAATCACAAAAATTTTAAATAAGCTGGACCTTTTTTGCAAGACCAAATTTAAAGGGAAAACAAAGTCAAGGAGATTCAACCCACACATCGGTTGTTCGCAACGTGGATATTCTAATCCACTGAGCTTTCGAGGCTTCACAACGTAAGCATATTGATTCAGGACAACCATCAGCATAATCAACAGCTGCTACCTCATGTTAAAGTTACTATATGAGCAAAGTGTTGAATATTGAAGCTTACCGATAGTCCGCTCTTGTAGACCTAGCAGGTACATGATTACCCACATGACTTGTATGGGTCGCTCCAACTACTTTCAACTTCTTTATAACCTCATATTTTCTTGTTTTCCTTTTTCCTTTTTTCAAGTAATTCAACGGTAGAATAAGGCTCTCTCTGAGTATTTGACATTTTGTCACTCTATATTAAGTTTTTTAAATTTATATTAACTTTTTTAAATCCCCTAAACGAACACACGGTCACAGGCGACAACATATGAACAGACACTAAAATTCTAGCAAATTCTAAACACGCGGCGTGATTTTGATGACATTGGACTCGCTGGGACATGGGTTGTTTTTGCAACGTAGCCGATATTTCAATCGCATTATTTAGATGACTATGGCATTTTTTGCCACAAGAATATGCAAACGTGGTTTTTACATAGAGTGGAATGAACAGCAACGTATTAAAAAAATGGCATTGGTTGTTTTTGAGAAAACCCTTCAGTTGTGTATAAATCTAAAATAAAAACTTCAGATGTAATTGTTTTTTAGTTTACATTTTCCAATTCTCTATTTCTGTAGAATAAATTAAATGTTAAATAATCAGTCTTTAAAATATAATTACGTGCAATAGTCTGCTTTTATTTCATGTCAAGTTTTGGGATAAAATCCGATGTCATTAGTTGCGTCCATCGACGGATTTCGGTTTACTATGGCTATCATTAGGTCGTAGCTTAAAACGTAAATATTAGGATTTTATTGGAACAGTTTGTAATATACCGTCATACATCTAAACATAACCGTGGAATGTAAATATAAAGTAGAATTATTAATTAGAAAATTTTGAAGGAAAATTGGACATCGAACTAAAAATGTTATTTTCTGTTTTACGTGATATTTAATTTTCGTTTCTTACATTTTGCATATAAACTGCTTTAATGACGCATTATTACTGATGTACCGAGACACCGTTTAGTCGTTTGAACACCATGTGAAAGTCGATGCTAATTATTTACCGTTCAATTTTTGATTTGTTACATTCATTAATAGTTTAAATATCTGCAACACTTAACGTAAGTTGCGATAATAAAATTTATTTATTACTACTTTTACGCACAGATTTCTATAACATAACATCTACAAAGAAATTTATGTACATTTGTGCTTCATTACGTGTACGCAACATTAGATTTTTAAAATAGGGCTACTCTCACATTGTTGTGATCGATGAACTGAAACCGGAGATGTCCGTTTCGAGTCCAAAAAGCGCGTTTTGGAAATTTTGTTAAAAATGTTGGTATGTGTGTCTGTAGTGAATCTGCCGGATACAGTATCTTAACAATTATAAAAGCGATTTAAGTTTTATTAATTTTACATACGTGGCTTAAACCTCAACCTCTAGATCATAGTGAAATTGGTGATTATCGGCTCACCAAGTATGAGTAGTGAATTCAATTAGACGTAGATAATAACCTTTACATAAACGTGTGAATGAGAGATAACAGATATAAAGGAAGTATAAAATAAACCGGTGATCAGCCCCATTGCGGGCCCTAATAGTGGTTTTGTTCACAGAAGATAAACGATAGCGAGATTAATAAAAAAGTCACTAGTAAATGAAGTATTCTGCAACTGATGCAACAATGTTACTAACTGGAAGAATGTACTTTAAGCCAAGAAAATATGAAGGCACTAAGTAACAGATTCCGTACTTAAAGTTACATGGTACCGCGTAGCTCAGTTACATAGGTCATGATACTCAAAACGCATTGCCTAACTCCGTAAACTTTAAAACAATAAAACTGAGGTCAAAGTTAGACACCTTTCTGTAAATGTGTAAAGCATAACATAAACTACATATAAAAACGGTTGCATTCAAGATAGAAAGGCACAGGTTACGCATACGAATCCTTTCTTTTGATGCTAACCCACTCATCTTTATTGTAGCTCACTCTGTAAACTTAATACAATATCTATTCTAAAACTCAATCAATTCTGAAATAAACTCACATTCAAATACTAAATGAATTCAAAATTCATAATCCCAACTATCCCTATTTAATCTTGATGAAAACTGAAGATGTAAATATAAAATATCTTTACCATTTGTATAATCATTTTACGTAGAAGTGCATTATTTGTTGGAATTGTTATGGTTTTACTAAATCTTGGATTGGTATGTTTATACGTTTGTACCTGTGAACGCTCTTACCAGTATGATGTTTTTCACAACTTTTCATTGGTATTATACTGTTATTAAAGTTTGTAAAATTTGCTCTTCATTGTTAGCCTTGGTTTGTGCAGACTGTTTTGGAAAGTCACTTTCAACACGGTTTGATTGATCTAATAAAAATATAGCTATTTGTCGCTACTAAAATAAGATGGCATTCAAAAGTAGGCTTTTAAATACATACACCTTAATGCAACAGCGGTCTTATGTTTTGCCTTTTCATGTAATATATACATTTATTCAATTATTGAAAGCGCCATTCTGTAGTAAATGTTATTGAAACTTATACATGTTGTATAATTCATATTGAAATACACGATGTTATAACCTAAAGGGTTGAGATTTCACCTGAACGTTATTTTTTCTGACTAAAAAAATAAATATAGAAATTTAGACCTGGGTCTAGTTTTAAAATACAACAATCCGTTACATTTCAATAATACTACTTATACTACATCTCATAGTTTTCATTAATTAAAATAAAATTGAAAATACTTAGCTTTTATGGGTTTTTATGGTGTATTTTTGTATTTACATCATAAAAATTACAGTTATTGTCCTCAGTAGTGCTTTAAGAATTATTTAAAATGCTAGAATAAATTTATGAAATGTGAAAATTGAAAACGCAAACAGCCTGTTCTTAATATAAAGTTTGGTAAACTTATAAAACCAGCTATGGAATCTAATTTTAGTAACGAATAACTAGCACCTTAATAAAATTAAATATTATTAAACTGCCTTGAAGATGACAAATCAGAATACCCTCTAACGGTCGAAGGCTAACAGTGAAAAATGTCATAATCAAAGGGCAAATTTAACAAAATTTAATAAAATTATGATGTAAGTGTAAGTGCATTGTGAAAAACTTTAATCTGAAAATGATAAAAGCATTCACAAATAAAAACTTAACATATCAATTAAAGATCTAATCAAATCTAACGAAGACATAGTTTTTTTGTTAATAATTGTAACTGTTATTTTACAATGAAAACACAATGTAGTACGTTAATACCATCTTTAATTTTAATTTCAACTATATATGTTAAATTATTAAAGTGCTGTGGTAACTTAACATATAGATGGTAAAGCATTTACTTCAAGGTCTAGGAAATACGCAGTGGGAAACTTAGACATACCAAAAGATAAAATCAAAATTAAGATGTATAATTGTACCTTTTTTAAAGTATAAGATGCAAAAACCTTCTGCTTGCTTATTCAAGTCATTAGGATGTTTATATATGTCCATATGTTCACCTTGTAAACGAACATGATAATGAGTTTTTCGTGACAATACTTCCATATTATGAAATTGAATGTCATGATTTAAATTATTTAAATCGTGCTTAGCTACCGCAGATTTCTCTGGTTGACCTAATCTGCAAAATGTGATATGCTCTTTACGTATTATATCAAAGCTACGTTTTGTGGTTCCAATGTATACTTTTCCACAAGAACAAAATAACTTACACACTCCGGAAGTTGGGTTTGAAACATCTTTAGGTGACCTTAAATGTTCTTTAATTTTGCTTGTAGGTTTAAAAACGGTCCTAATGCCATGATTAATTAGGATTTTTCCAATTTTATCTGTAACACTGGTTATAAAAGGAAGAAAATCTGTCTTCATGGTTATGTCTAGCAGGTGTAATAACATTATTAATATCTTTATGTGAATATCCATTAGCTTGCAGTGATCTTGTTAAATATTTATATTCATCTTTCAAAAATTCAGGATCATCAATTCATTTCTTCTCGATCAACTAAAGATTTAATTACACACAATTTTTTGACGTGGATGGTGATTTGATAATTTAAATCTATGGAAATACATTTTGACGTCTCGTCTAAACGTCAATAAGCAAAATATGATCAATTATTCAAACAGCAGTAATAGACAATTTTTGATAATAAAAAACAGTTATAAGCCTTTCTGATTATATTTTTTTCAGATGGTGCTATTGAAGCGCTTTCTAAGGGCGGAAACACCAAGAGTAATAATACCTTTTGAAGATATGATTTCTAATGTTGAGAATTCTATTACATCGTTATCTTTTGTTGCTAAGAATTAAGTTAGGTATAAAACCGTTTACATAGTATTAAATATAATACCGTTTGTACACTACGTAAAGCAAAAACTCCTTAGAGTAACTTATCCTTTCGTCGGTACCGTGATTTGTTTGATCTTCAACGTAATGAAAATATAATATTACAACCAGATAAAGGCAATGCAACTGTTATAATTAAATATGAACGACTACAAAATTAAAGTAGAACGGTTGAAACCACAGACTTATCGAGAGCGACCAACAGGCCCTACAAAAATGTTTCTTTTGAAAACCAAAGAACTTATTAAATTATCATCTATTCCGGAAGAAATAAAAAAATAAGCTAGCTCTGAAACTCTTTCACCAAAACTGTCTACCAAGAATCCATAAACCTAATGTTCCTTTAACGCCTATTGTTAGTGCAATTGGTTCTCCTACATACAATCTTGCAAAATATCTTACATTTTTATTACAACTTCACATAGGCAAAGCAACCCATTATATTACAAATTCTTTTTAAAAGAAACTATTGGATATATTGTTCATATTTTTCAAAATATACAATTCTTTTTCAGCACTGTCTTACAACTTATTTTCTGTGGAATGATAAATTCTGTAAACAGCTTGATGGTGTAGTAATGGGTAGCCCTCTTAGCCCTGGTGTTAATTTTTACAAAAAGCTAAATCTTTAAATATGTGTAATAACACAACTTTACAGTACATCATAACATGATTAAATTTGCTCTTTTGATTATGACATTCTTCACTTCGACCGCTAGATTTGTCACCTTCAAGGCAGTTTAATAATATTTTATTTTGCTAAGGATCTAGTTATTCTTTACTAAAATTAGATTCCGTAGTTAGCTTTATACGTTCATCAAACTCTTATCTTGATAGCAGGCTGACACGACTGCGTTTTCATATTATTCGTATTTTATAAATTTATTCTAACAACCTAAATAGTTCTTCAAGTACTACTGAGGACGATAACTGTAATTGTGATCGAAACGTACAGATTTGTATAAACTATAAATACAAAGATACACCATTAAAAACCACAAAAATGCTAAGTATTCTAATTATGTGTAATAATGATGAAAGTTTACATTTTCATAAAATAAAATTTAATCGTGCTTGACAGTAAAATAAGGATAATGAAGTACGCTGAAGATTTATCTATTGTAGCAGTAGAGCAGTGAACAACAGATGAATAAATAAGAACATACTCAATACTCACATAAAATCAATGATTAAGATGGAATTGTTGGAACCCAATTATTGAGACCTTACTTAGTACTTATTAACATAGTAATAATTGTATATTGCGATGTAATGGCAAACTACTCTTGTCGAAAACATTTTTCCATAAAACGGATATCTGCTACCCTGCTTGTAGTGTGTGTAGTGTAAATAATAGTAAAAAGAAGAGCATTTAAAAACCATGGAGTTGTTCGTTAATTAACAAGTGATGATGTCATTGAATGTAATTTTGTGGACTTCATTAAATTTTCTAACCGCAGGAAAATTCTTGTGGCTATTATATATTTTTTCATTCCTGGGGTTGTCATTCCCAAAGTGTAAGCAGAAGCGTTTGGATTCTAAGATTAATCGTTCATCGATATAATTGTATCCTAATATACAGGGTGTCCCACAACGAACTGAAAGTATCGAAGTTTCAAATTTTGAACATTTGTAAGTATATCACTGTTATAACGGATGTTCAACTTCACTGGATTAATTTAAATGCAACCCAATATTTGTTAATATATATTTGAACTATACAGAGATAAAAATATTTTGCATGACATGTCATATTATGTAACATTTTCGGTAAACGGTTAATTTTTTTTAAATTTATTTTTTAATTACGAAGAATGGAACAAAGTAGTAGCGAGAAACTTTGATACAATTTCTACTAGATATCTTGAAAAACGAGCACCGTAATAATTATGTTCAAAACTATTAATTTGAGATTATTCAAGAGTAAATTGGAGAGTACCAGTCATAGATAATGTTGAAATTGAAATTGATATACCTTAATAGTTAACGTAAACGCATAAATATTGCCTAGAAATTGCCTGTATATATAACCCACCCGCACTGTGTTGAATATAAATACATATATATATATATATATATATATATATATATATATATATATATATATGAGTGAAAGTTTCGTGTTCGATTATCTGTCACATAATTAATTTTGTTTTAAGGGGGACACATTTTCATGCAAGCGTCATTCCCATTTATCATTAAACAGGGGTGGGGGGATTAAATGGCAATACCCGACTTGTGACCCATCATTGGAAAGCGGTTGTCCTGGGGAATACGCCACACCTTTGTTTTTTAAAATACGGTGACATTCAAAGCTTTTCACTACTAAATTTTTAACGAAATCTTAATTGCTTATGATAATCGGCTTCGGTCAGTGTGCTTTGGGAAAATCTTGTCAAACTTTGACAGCGGTTAATGTGAAGAGAAAATGTAGGGAAGAGAGATAGAGGCAGTAGGAACACATACTGGTTGAGCAACCTAAAAAAATTGGATAGGATTCAACAGAGGAGAGTTAATTCATACGGTACGGGACAGATGGAGATATGCCATGATGATCGCCAACCTCAGAATATAAGAAGGTAGCTAAAGAAGGGAGTGTGTTTACAAGAAAGGATAGAAATTATTTCTCCTTATTATAAGAACAATCGTTCTGCTATTACTGCTGCTAGAATATTTAATAATGGACATCTCATACGTACATTTCAAAATTGATAAACAAATTCACCCAAACTGGTTCAGTAATTAATAACAATAACAATTCAAATTGCTGTATTGGTTCATATGGCACTAAAGCCCAGAGTAAGTATTCGTCAATTATCATGTGATACTGGTGCGTCCCAGTTATCAGTGTGTTCAATATTAAAATCATAAAAATTTCATCCATACAAAATCCATCTTGTGCATGAACTTAATGCAGATGATGATCGCCGACTGGAATTCTGTGACATGGAAGCCCAAACTTACTGTATTTGTTTTTCCGATGAAAGTGCTTTCTTCTTAAATAGAAATATTAATCTACATAATTGTAGATACTGGAGCGATAGCAATCCTGAAAAGATAAACGGTATGTCACCATATGTTCTATGCACTTAATAGTTATTCCATACTGAAGACAACTATTTATTAATTAGTATAACATTTCAGGTAATAAAATAATTGGTCCACTATTTTGACAATATCTAAATGGAGATAATTATTTAAATTTGTTGCAGGCAATTGAAAATGATCCCAATTATCCCGAAGTTGATGTTCATTTTCAACAAGATGGGGCTTCACCACACTATGCGGTTGCAGGTAGAGAGTTCTTAAACGCAACGTTTCCACGTCAATAGATTGCAGGGGGGGTCCCATCGAGTGGCCAGCTAGATCTTGACACCTCTGGGATGATTTGAGGAATAAGGTTTACTCGACAGTTCCCTGTCCTTTTTAGGAGTTACGGGAAAGAATAGTGAACGAAACTCCAGATATTTTGACAAATGTGCAAAGGGAATTTGAAAGTAGGCATTGCTTCTGTATGGAGGTTGGTGGTGGACGTTGTAAACATTTGATAAGGTGATTAATTGTGCTTTTAATACTTTAAGTTCGTTTAAATGGCCCAGATTTCGTTAAAAATGTATTAGTTTTTGATGGTCATAGAAGGGGCAAACGTCAACGCATTTTAAAAAACAAACGTGTGGAGTATTCCCCATGACAACCGCTTTCCAATGATGGTTAAGATTTTTAAGTGACTAATGACAAACGAGAATGACTTACATGAAAATTCCCTAAAACAAAAATCGACCTGTCTCGGTTTTTTCGGAAAAATCAATTATGTGGCAGGTAATCGAATATGACACTTTTCGCTGACTCACCCTGTATATACATATGTGTGTATACATGTATATATATATATATATATATATATATATATATATATATATATATATATATATATATATATATACAGGGTGACGCACTAGTGTGACAAAGTCTTATATCTCCTTTATTTAAAAAGATACAACAAAAAAAATTAAATGAAAAGTTGTAAGATATGTTCTGGGTGCATATTCCAAAAATATTTTTAATTATACAGGGTAGAGCTTAAAAGCTTAGAAGTAATTTTAAATTTTTTAAAATAGAAAACCCTATATATTATTACATATTTAGATTCTACATACAATTTTAGACACATTTTATGTATAATGTCCTATACCTAAGTCTAACTGTTTTGACAAATTTCAAATTTTTGTCAAAATGACGTTTGCAGGCCAAAACATAGATGGAAATCTTTTCTAAACGAAGCCTTTATCAATTAGTCATGGTTGGTTTCCTTGCAAATGGGGACCTACTCTAATGGGCGGTATTGATATTTTTGTAATACATTCATACAGGGTGATAAAAAATGGACAATAAAAAGTAGATTCAAAAAAACCTATAAAGTCATTTTTTTTTAATGGAAACCCTCTATTTTTTTTATTTTATCTTATTTAGCGTTAAAAATAAGGGTGACTTTGTATAAGAGTGTATATTCCAAAAAATTGTAGTTTTTGAAATAATGACAATTTAACATTTTTTTATTGTAAAAAGGCTATACGGTTTTCAAGTTTTGTTGTTAGTTGAATTAAAAAACCCACTAACTAATAAGTCTTTAAAAACGTGCAATAAATAATTCAGATGTACAAGAGCAGATTATTAAATGAAGTCAACAGAAGAAACAGTTCATGAAAATGTAAATTTTCACCTTTATTACACATATTTAAAATACTTATCTTTTTCAACAACTGAAACAATACTCAAAGATTATAAAATTACTGACAAAGATAACTGTAAGTGTTATCGAAACGTTTAGATTTGTATAACATAATACAAAAATACACCATAAAAAAACCCAAAAACATAAGTATTGAAGAAACAGTTTAAATTAATAAATTAGATAATGCAAATTCTGAAATCAAATTAAAAGAAAAATAATAAAAGATCTATAATTTTATAGTGATGAAAACTTTACATACACGTAGCCTTAGTCATAGAACTGCCAGTCACTACCGTATTCAGATTTTTCCCTATCAGCCAATATTGTATTTTAGAATGTTTGATGATGGACAGAGATTTTATAGGCTACTAAGTTCTAAAATTATGGTTCAAATTAATATGTAAATTGCAAAATTCTTTAAATTACAACCATAAATATTATATTAAGGTAGGAAGTACAGGTGCAGAACAAACATAAACGTGAACATAACCCGACTTTGTAGGTAATCGAAGAGGAGATTGATGGTCTAAGAGCTCTGTTAAATAGAAATACTCAAAAAGGGTTATACAATAATAAAAAGCGTGCTTATAAATATTTAATCAGCTCTCATAGGTAAACGAAGTCATCATCATCCAATTAATTAAATTAGGTATCAATCCGTAAATATTAGAAAAACACCTTAGCATTCTTAAGGAAATGTAGACACATATTTTACTGATTTACTTTAAATAATAGTAATTTCTAAAACCAGGGAAGAAATTGGCGTTTTTTTAACTTGTGCTCACGAGTTTGGCGAGTGTGTCGATTGAGCGAGAGTTAAAAGAACACTTTCTTCTCGTCAATTTGCCAAAACGGAGTATGGAGGAGAAAGAAGGCCAGTTTATGTAGGCTGAAAGGTGAAAATGGTGTATTTCAATATAAATTATACAAATTTTATACGTTTTGATAACAATTTTGCAGAAAAAAATTATAGGTTTGATATCCATCAAACTTATAAAGTATGAAAACGCCTACCACAAGAATTAGATCTAGGTAGGTACATGAAAAGTAGAAACATGGCCGCGAATGAAAGTACAACGTTGAATACCAATAATAACGCTGTAAGCAAACGTACACAGTGTATAAGATGTAATAAATTTGATCACAATAACGATTTGTGAATAAAATTAAAACGAAAATTTTAATAAACGATAATGACGAAACGGATTTTCTTATTACCGGCGATATTGACTACATTGCAGATACCAAATGCATAAAATCAAAGGAAAAAAATTATTTAAAATTACTATTAGGAACAAAAGATGAAATAATATGTGCATTAACTTATAAACATTATTTATTTAAGAACAAGCTAATTTCTATGCAGCATCAAACGAGCAAGGTCATCTTACCGGTAAATAAAATTGATGTAATGGAAGGTCCAGGGTCAAGTGATAATAAGCTAGAACAACATCCTGTTTTATCTGAAAGTATTTTTTCAGAGGTGTTAAACACCAACATCTAACGTTTTGCCAAAACTACCGTGAGACATCAGGGACTCTGCACCAAATGAAACTGGTGATAAAGAGCAAACGAGCGAATAAGTATGATTGAGTCGAAATCAAAAAAGATCGCTATATACGGACGTAATGAAAAATCATATATCAAAGGCATAGATAAACGTATCTACTTACTTATTAATTACATTAAAATAAATTCAGCTGTGACGATATTATACAATTTCTAAACAAGAAGGGTGCAATAAATACAACATGTGAACAGCTCGTCGCTAAATATTTAAACTGACTGAGATCTGGACACTGTTTTAAATGTAGAACTGTGGGAAACGAATATTCTTATATAGCGGTATAAAAATTACTTAAGAAGAGACTGGAACACAAACTAAGATAAAGTGGATGTTTCATTACACACAAATGTATTACAGGTTTCTCACATAAATATTCAGGCATTACGGGGTAAAGTTGATTTTCTAGAATCAATACTAATCTGTAATGGTATAAACCTGTATTTCTGAACACTGGTTTAACACAGAAAAAATTGAGTTTACACACCAATTGAGTATTACCCAGCTGTTATCATTTTCGATAAGCAAACTATAAACAGCAAAAAATTAGAGGACATGAACAAGTTACTGGTTGGGTCAGTTTGTGTTTATGTGATTACAATACTTAGGAGTATATTTGTATTATTCACCCCCCCCCACAGGGATATTTCAATTCCTTTTTGGAAGTACTTGAGAGTATTCTGCTTGGATTAACCAGAGAGCGAAAGTTAGTAATTACAGAAAGTTAAACAATTTAATTTCATCTTATAATGTGGGAGTAACTATAATGCAGACTATACGAGGTAAGCATTACATAGGTCATGTAACATTTTTAAACGATTCATGTATTGTCACTTAAATATTTTGGATCATTTTGGTCAACTAATGTAGGCAAACATAACTAGACATAAAGGAAGAACAACAACACTATCTAAAGTTCACATTAGACCTACAACTCAGTGGGCATTTTCAATTTTGTTAGTTTACTCGCTCCTCGAATTTTAAATTTCCATACAAAAGTGATAAGGTAATGAAAACTTTAATTATTAACGATGTATTGGTTAAAGCCCACGCTGCAGCTTTTCCAATTACATCATTTGCAATAAACCCACATAGCGGTTTGTAATAAATTGGTTCAACAATGAACTACGTTCAATGCGAAAATATGTACATTTTTTGTGTTCATTACAAAGAAACTACAATAACCCGGAACTTCACAACGCTATAAAAAACTTAAAAAGACATTATGAAAACAAGATATTTAGTACAAAGCGACATGTATGATAATTACGTAAAAAATAACTCGAATGCAAACAAAGCTAGATGGAATATTATCAAACAAAAATTAGAAATTGGTGGACTAAAAGTAGACGATTTTAATTACTATTCTGTTAAAGTGACGGATGACACACAATAATCAATTAAGAAAACTAATATAACATATTTTGATCTAATGATATATAGTTTTGCAAATGTTCATTTAAAATTTAAAGAAATATCTCATGTAGCAGTTGGGGACGCGATTATGGTGTTATCAAATAACGCAGCAACGCACGTTCATGGTTTAAATCCAATAATCCGTACAGCAACAAAGGATCTCGCACCACTTACCAGGTTAACAAACAACGGGAAATTTTCCAGATAACCGTTGTTACCCCTCTGTTTAGGAAAGGAGCACTTGAATATTAGCTTACTATACACCATTTTAAATTACACGTATACTCTCAAATGTTTATCAACTTATACTGAGAAATCAAATTATGCTTTACTTTGAAAATATCAATACTATAATGGATGTAGTTGAAAATGGGTTACGTGCTCAAGCTCCTTTTTGGGATCTATGAAAAGCATATGGTAGTATTGATATTGACATTATGACCGGAAAGCTAAGATTTTATAAATTTAATCAAATTGAAGTAAATGTGATTAAATCTTTTTTGACAGATAGGAGTCAAGTGGTTACAATAAATAATTAGGTTTCTGAAACATGCTCACATCACCTCAAGGATCTATCCTTTTTTCAGTACTTTTTATTATATGCGTAAACGACATTTAACCAGGTTTCATTTATATGCAAGTGCGACTAGTAGCATAAATGTTAATAACTCAATCAGCACTCGTAATGCACAAGTGAACATGAATCTAACGAAATTAAAACTTGCTTTAACGTTAATAGATTTGCAATAAATGACTCTATGACTAAAATACTGTCACACAGTCCATGTCAAATGGGTGTAAATAACAATTGTGAGTACACATGTCGACGGTGTTGTCAAAAAGTCCACTAAAATATCTTAGCTTATCAACAATTTGAAAGATTGTTGGTCATTAGAAACGTTAAAGACCGCGTACGATGTAAGCTTTAATCGTATGTTAGCTCCTTTATAATTTGGGGTAATTCACCTTCTGCAAAAAGACTTTTTTCAGTACAATGCAGAGTATTCAAAATACTTGACGGTATTCCTTACACAGAAGACTGCTGGTATTCGTGCATAAAATTGAACACATTAATGCCTTTGTTATTCATTTTGGAAACAGTTACTATGTACATAAAAATAAAGTAAGTCATTTAAATCATTCTGATCTTCATGATCATGATACATACAATAAACATGATTCAAAACTTCTCACCTAGGATTTCTCGAAATGTAAAAATTTTTTAAATTCCTTGGCCCCCATTTACCCCCGTCTAAGGGAGTTACCCCCTTTAAAATCTTAAATAGTAAGAGGTATCCAGTGATAACTCATTTGCAAGGTCCTTTTGATCAACTTCTTCTGGCGTTTATTTTTTTTAAATCGGCCAATTGGTTTTCTAGAAAAGCAAAGAAAACTTTTTTTTCCCCTGTGGAGGTTATCCGTTAAATCCCAAATTCTTAATGTATTATTATTTTTATTAGGAAGAAAACTGTGATACAGACAATACTCATTGCTCCAACAATGGATTCCATAGCAATTATTTCCTTGACATAGGTACCAAGGCATTAATTTAGACCTAAAAAACCAAATAACATTCAAATGTATTTTACTATTTATTAATGGATATTAATATACGGTATCTGATAAATCAAAAACGCTTTTTGCCTTACTTGAAGTGTTATTGTTTGTTGAACAAATATTTTTTTGTTGTATCCTTCTTAATAAAGGTACATTAAGAATTTGGGACTTCCATAGAGCAGAAAAGTTTTCTTACTTTTCTCGCAAACGAAGGAACCGACTAAAAAAAAAAAATAAAGGAACAAAAAGGACATTTCAAATGAGCTATCACTTGATACCTATTACCATGTAAGATTTTGAAAGGGTAACTGCTGCGGGCAGGGGGTAAACGGATGTGATGCAATTTTTAGTTGTCCCCTTCGATAATCCCTTTTACGTATATCAGCGATTTTTTTTAAATCTTTACGTTTCGAGAAATCCAATGTTCCGAAATGAACACCCTGTATATTTACCATTTAAAAGAAATTCTAACGTTCAAAAATGGTAAAAAATCATTAACTTACAATTGTTTACTATAGTATAGAAAAATTCCTAAGCAAAAAAAAATTAAAGTTATAATTCTCCACTAACTGACTCGACTATTATGAATTTGAAGGACTACTACTAAATCATATTTTATTGTAGCAATGATAAATAGCTAGATTTCGAATAAGTTACATATTGTTAAACAATCTTGAAAACGCAATTTTGGAACACCCTTTACGGACGAAAGTTAAAACTGAAAATTGCCACAATAAAAATATCTGGTGTGGAACACCACACGACCTTTCAACCTACAAAATGGAAATTATTTTAATAATATTTTTTTAAGCATAATTATGCAACCTCCGTTAGAAGAAGTTCATTACGAGAACAGGCAACATTGTAACGCAAAAACAATAATCTATGTCTAACAGACGTTTAAAACTTCATGACTGACAGAGGTTAATAGACATCTAGATGCTATCTTAAATAAAAAGAAATGATATAATTTTAATTTCAATTTTTTAGGATAATTATGCAACCTCTTCATTATACGTTCATAACGAAAACAGGCAACATTGTAAAAACAAAAACAATAACCTATGTCAGAATGATGTTTAAAACTTAATGTCAGATAGAGATTAATAGACATAAATAAATACATGTAAACGTAAAAAAAAAAATTCCAAAGCCGCACGCTTCTATAAAAATATCGATTATACATCTTCAACATCTTTAATCATGTTTATTTAATTTTTACATTAAAAAATTTTATAAAGAAAATTTATGTAAAATTAAATTTTCTATAAACAATATGTCTGCACTGTTTCTTATAAAATTAATCATTATTCAGATATTGAAAAAATTTGAACTAACACTTAAATTCTACGTTAGGATTTTTTTGCCTCAGAATTACGCGTCATATCAAAAAATTGTATAGAATTGTTCAAGATCTATATCTAGGTATTTTTATATCTTTGAAATATGTAGCTGGTTTAGAAATATTTGATAAAAACAAAACTGACACTAATAAACCCCCCTCTCCGCCCCTGGATTTCTCCCAAAATCTAATCAGCTCTAAGCCAAATGAAAACAAGCTTAAATAAAATTTTAAGTATGTAGGTATTTTGGTTCTGGAGTTATCGTGGATACTGTATATGAATATGTACGTTGGAAGGTTAAAATGAGCTTTACAAAATGTATTCAAATTATGATACCGGTACAAAGTTGTGAAAAATTTTCATTTGAAAGTGGTATCAGCCATTCACTTGAATGCTGTATAAAGGGTGACATTTTCGTTTTTCCGAAGGTGACCAAGTGTCTAGGAATAGTCCTGATTCACACACCTACTTTTTAGAGAAGATGGCATTGATTCACTCTATGTTACCTAACTTCTGAAAGAGCAAAGATATGTGAATAATTGAGAAATGCATAATACCTAAAAATTATAATTTGTAAGAAATAAGTTTCAATAAGGATGCGATTGTAACACAAACTTATTTCCTCCTAATTACGTATAATGCATCTATCAATGAAATACTAGTAGTAAGAGATTTATACTTTGCGTTTATACTCAACAGCCATGTTAAGGGATTGCCATCATATTTTCTAGATAGTACTACTATGTCTTAAATGTTCTGTATGTATCTCGTTTTATAAGAATGATTAATTTGAAAGATTTGTATAACCTTTCAGTAAAAAAAATAATAATAAAAAACATTTATTCCGTAGTAAACATGCGTCAGATTCAATAGAATTGATTCATATTGATGAGTGTGTTATATTGAATTATTCATTAAATGACCTACGTTTTGACCCATCCTCGCAAAATTCTTACAAGTATATATAACTACGTGCTAATATTTAGAAAATCGTAATTGATTCAATGCAGTTTTCCATCAAGGTTAGAAGTTAATTGTTGAATTTGTAATATCGTAGATAATATATTATTACGTAAGTAGAGTGAAGAAAGAATAATAATATATAATTATACAAAATGACGGTAACTCAACATTACTTCCACAGGAAAAAATAAAGTTTATTTTACGCCCTTGTAAAGAGCATTAACTGTTACTTTTCATCAATTGGCATATTTTATTACGTTAAGAATTATGATCTCTATTACAGATTTAGTAATTTTTGTCTTTATTTACATACGCTTTAAAGGACTGCTTCATAACTAAATTCCTTGAAAAATATCTTAATTTTGTATACACTAAGAGCAAATCAATGCTTTGGTATTGTCACCATATTATAACTAGGCAATAAATATAATTAAAAAATGTATTCAATTGCATTATCAATTAACCTGTACGTATACTTATGCGTACGCTGACTATTTAATTTACTACGTTTGTGTGCAGTTTCACAGAGGGAGGGATTATAGAATAACAGCAATGTTTGTATTTACCGCAAAGACAAACTAATTTTGTACAGCGTTTACTAAAATAAACAATTTAAATGAATACCTAATTTACTTGCATTGTGAAAGTCATTTCTAAGTTAATCGCTAACTCTAACTGACATTTCCATTTTGTACTTTATAGATAAATAATTCAATAACTTACGTTAACGTAGATATTTTTTATGTAAATTATTAAGTACTGAACGATTTAGCTTGGGACATTTTTTTCAGATTGTGATGTCCATAGAGTTTAAATCCATTTCGCCACAGATGTAAATATACTCTTATTATGTCTATACTATACTATCTATAATATTAAACCATTTTCAAATGACATTCCTGGAGGATAATATCCGTGCAATGGTGTCAAGAACTTCATATGAAATTTGAAAACTAATTAAAGATTTAGAAAAATGTTTATGACTATTACAATAATTGAATTCAAAACAGTATGTATACATTTAAATTTAATTTTAATTATGTGTGATAAAACTCGGCAACGCTGTGATGAATATACTTGCTCACTCATACATATTCTAACTCCTTATGAAATTAAACACTCCCTACGGCAAACATAGTCACGTGAAAAATGTGCACAAAAGCTTAGCAAACACTTTTACAATTTAATCCCCATATCGCCAAAATCGATCTAACTTTACTAAAACTTTTCAAAAAGAGAGGGAGAAACACTCTTAAGCTTCCAACAAAATCAACGAAATATTAAAAAACAAAAATTAAAAAAGCACTGCTGAATATACTCAAAAGTATTATAGTTTAATATTTTAGTTGAATGAACTTTCAGTACAAATGTTCTGAATTAAAAATCTTTGGGTTAAAGGTCCTGTAGTTAAATGAAGATTTTACAAACGTTTTAAACGGTTTCAATAGCCATTACAGCTATCGTCTTCAATAAAGACAAAGTATTAAAAAATATTTGATGTAAACAAAACTTATAAAATATGAGAACGCTAAGAATAAGCCAATTATAGGATTTAAAAGCCAACTATTAAATATGTTAATTTTAAAAGTGATTAAGAACTAAATGTTATAGATGAAAAATATCGATTAAATATTATTAAATTTGAATATGACATTTCTCTACAGAAGAAAGCTAACTGTGTAAATTGCAGAACTCTTAAGTTGCACTGGACATAGTTAAATATTCCTTAAAACCCATTTGTCTAGTGCGGGGTGTCCCATTTTGGTTGAAATTGAGGGTATCTCGTTTGGGAGAAAAAATAGAAAGATGCGGTTTTCGCGACCCTGTTCTATTTTTTCGTGAAACAACAGATGCCACGAACAGGATTGTGATAGTCCTCTTAGTATTTGAGATACAGGGCGAAATTCAAAATTTACATTTTAAGCTGCTTTGCCTTGTAATTTATCGAAATGGTGAGAAGTGGGTTGTATACAGAATTTTCCGTAGAATTACTATTACAATTACTACTTTACTCAAAATCCATTGATTACTTTTGTTTATTTTTAAAATTGCCAATGCGATAATATTTTCATCTACATGTAATTAAATTGATCACCTGTTCAGCTATCGCCGCTTCAACTCCCAAAAAAGTTAAAGGCAATACTCAAAATTATGTATTCACTTTTCTCTAAAATCTTGCACTCTTAAGTTTATGCCATAAAACTCTTTATCGTGGCGAATAAATAACTTAATCGGCAGAAGAGGATCTATTAAGTGACCTGCCAGATGTCCGGATTTGACGCCCTTAGATTTTTTCCTATGGGGTCACGTGAAGACTAATGCGTTCAAACAAAGACCACCTAATTTGGAGTACTTAAAGGTACGAATAACTGCCGAAATGTTGTTATACGGAGCTGCTACAGTAGAATTTAAATGCCGATTAGGTCATTTCTTGGCATTCAACGGAGCTCAGTTTGAACATTTGATTTAGTATTGCTGTTTTTTAGTCTACCTTTGTGACTCCTTAAGTATTTAATTTTTTCAAAATTTTGTTGTGAAACTAATTAAACTAGTAGTGATCGAGTTAATAAATATTTTCTCTTCTCGCTAATTTATTTTTTTTCTAAAATTGCAATATTTTGACAGAGTAGAGAAAAACTATGCTTGTTTCAAAACGGTAAAAAAAGTACGAGTACCATTAAAAAAAAACATGTTGGTTGCCATAGCTACAAAACAAAAGAATACATGAATGAGGACACACTTTTGTTCGACTCTGTATTTATACTCGTACTCGTTTCAAAAAATAATAAAGCAATCAATTAAAGCTTGTACTTAGGCATTCCTCTTCATTACGTTTGTCTGAGGTAAATTACTATAAATCAAATTATAAATTATTTCAGCCGGCAAATTTGAATAATTACTTTTTCTACTACTACTTTAGAACATAGTATTCTTACTTGATTTTTAGAAACTGAAAGTTGTAGGTTCCGTTTCTGTTGAAGAATGTCAACATGTATTATAGATTTTATAATAACTATTTGTTTTTTAGTTATGTAATGGATAATCTCAATTGAATCCCATGTGACCTAGAATTTTAACTTAGTAATTCCGAGAAATTGGTAGCAACTTTCATTAAATGAATTATGGAAGAAAATAGAAATAAAATAAATTTGTATAGTGGCTTAACTTCACCTTTTAGCAAAAACAATAAGTGTAAATAATTAGATACTGTATAACTGTTCATCTACGGATATTTTACTGCCAACCTTCAGTTGATATTATCCACTCTGATATGATATATCCACTTGATATGAAACAGTGTTTTATTTTTTTATAAGTGTTGATCATTTCAAAATTGTCACTGGAAAGTTACCTTCTTTGTGAACCATAAAATTTATAAACAAACTTTTTTTAGCAAAAATGACAAATGTAAACAAATAGAATGAATTACTATAAAGTGTAAATTACTACCAACCGTAGTTGAGATTATTTACTCTTGGTTATTTGACACGAAATACTCGTTTTCGACTCGTGTGACAAACATTTCCACTTGCGCAGAAGACCCTATTTCTTATTTATTATATAATATATTATTCTTTACGGTAATGATGCACATTTCATATTAGCATTGAAATTATTTAATACATATTTTCAGTTTCTGGGTTACGACCAGATTTCATTTAATTAAAGAATTAAATGTTGTATCTACTAACATTAATAGTTAAATATAGTTATTTGTATGAACACCAGCATAAACAACGTAAAAAAAGACATAAATTCTGATACACCAAAGTATATGCTAACATACACTTAATTACGAATTATAAATAAATGGACTAAAACCTGAATTCTCCCACACTTTATATTTTTGTATCTTACTTCTTATCCAAGCGGTCACCAAAAGCTATCTTTTGCGCCCGTACGTTTTTGGTTGGATCGCACCAATCTCCTTATAATCTACCTGTAGTATTGTGCAAGTCTCTTAATACTACGACTTCTTAACTAAAGCTATTTCCTTATGGCGGTTAAGGCGACATTGGTGATTTTATAAGCTAAGCTGGCAATCTGTTTTATAAGTTGTACTCGACATCCCTGGGTGAATTAAGGTTTGTTTCAGTTCAACAATATACGTACGTGTTTATTAAATACCGTTTTATTCCATAAATTTAATTGATTAATACTTTCGAATATTAAAAGTTCTCCTTATTAAATGTCAATAAATAAATTAAAGGACGTCGATGCGCGGTCGTCTATGTTTTTATTGTCTATAAATCTTCCGATCAATTTTTACTGTTTTCACTCAATATTTGGACAAATCTTATACTTATAGATTCACAGATTATCTAGACTTATTCAATACACTTTTGTATATACATAATAGAGGTATATTACTACCTGTATTTGAATTATAAACATATATTCAACTATTGCCTTATATTGATCGTATTGATTAGTTTATTTAATAAAAAATAGCGTTAAATTTAAATGTTAACTTAACCTGTTTACCGAACTATCCACGTCAAAACGGGATGTCTAAAATGTTTTTTTCTGTTTGTTAATATTCTACAAAAGAGCAATTTGTCAATTTACAATTCTTAAGGAACTAATCGTCGGTCCAATATTTAACCCAAATTAGTACAAGAATGGACAAACGGTAGATAATTATGATTTCCCATCAGCTTTAAGTAAGCGAAATATGTATATACGCATAACAGTGCTTCAGCAGATTATATTTTTGGAATTATTGTACTTTATCTTATCTTGAAGATTTAGAAAACATTAAAACAATTACAATGCAAAGTCTATTTACTTAATGTACACCACGTACACTCTGTTGACGTCCATGTTTTTATAATTATACAAGTGGATCTGGTTTATTCCAGATCCCGCTAAATGAATCAAAACACTAAAATTATTCTGTGCAGATCCACAGTTCGTAGTGAGTAAAGTTCCAATTATGTTTTAGGTATAAATAATCTTAAGGATTTGTTATAAATTTATACGTTTATAATCTGTCCAGAAACGAAGCAAAGGCATAAATCAACATGTTTGTCAGATTCCAGTGGCGTTGGGTTGCTTTATGATAAAAAATATAAAACTGAAGTAATATTGATTAGATATGTCATAATGAAATTAATTCATACTAATTAAAAGATGGGAAGGAACGAGGTTATTATTTATTTGTAATATCATTTTTCAAATGGAAAAAATGTATAGAACACGTACCTAATAAAAGAGGAACAAAAAATGGGGATACTTGACAATATGATAGAAGTTACCCTAGAGCCTATTGTAATTTTAATAGGGCCAAATGGTAGTTCTTCCGAAGAAACAGATGATTTTCAAATAATTATTATAAATTCTGTTTGTTCTTGTTTAATATAGGTAATAAGGAGTTCAAATATGTACGAGTATATTATATAACAATTGTTGCCTTACCTTAAATTTAAAAACTCTATAAAATGATTTCTAACAAACGAAGTGTTTTATAATTAAATGATATATTACAATAATATCTTTAAAATCACTTTTTATAGTTAAGGTTTCAATAAAACATTGCAATCGTCATTTGTTTGTCTGCAAAACCCATGTGCACGCCTATGATCTTTACTTTAGAACTCAACAATAGGTACGTCCCATTGTTCAAGGATTAGCAGCTATTGATAAACTACTTACGTTGTAACGCTATAAGTATGGAAGCGGTATATCCTAAAACTAGTTTAAGAAATGTATTAAGTACTTAATACGAACAAAAAAGCCACGTATTTCATTCCCCCCAAGAGTGAGGACGGGCTGCTTGAGCTTTCCTAGCTCCTTCAGCCACAATCATGGATTCCCAGCATACATACATTATATTACGCATGGTGGGATTAAAGATGGTTATGACCAGGATAGGATCGGAAGGAACGATGTTAGGGTTCTGAGGGGGGAAATACTACCCCAGTATTCGTCTAAGTAGCCGCACATGGTGTGCATATCCGCAGTGACCATGCCGCTACATGTGTATGAAAAAAACCTCATACAAGGTAGACGGTGACAGGAATCGAACCCATTACTTCCCGAATGCTAAGAAGGTCGTGTCACCAGTATGCTACTAGCTCGGTACTTAATACAAAATCGTGTACCGCTTATGTGTAAACTATTTTAATTTATTCCTTCGCTTCGTTTCTGGACAGACTTTAATTGGTATTAAACTAATAATTGCTATAAACAGTTTTGTAGATTAACAAAATAGTACAGTGCAATTTTTTACTAAAACTAATGTGTACATTAGGATAAATGTGTAAAATATACAACTCATGATTCTAGATAGGACAATGTTTCCTATAAATTGGACATTTTAGTTTATTCTTCAAATAATAATTAGATTCTGTGTTTTATTTAATTTTATTGTACATATACATAATATGAGTGTACCTTTATTTACATTTAATTACATTTTACTACGGTAATAAAGACAATTTATACAATAATTATTAATTTATATGTAATAAATTTAGCAAATGAAAAAATAAAATATCTAATGAAATTAGTAAATTATAAGTGTATATCCACTCATATTATTTCCTCACATACGTACGTTTACATATAACGTAAACTTATGCCCGTTTAATGTGTCCTAAATAATTCCATCTCAATGTATTCACCTTAATAAAAGCGTGGGGCGCTCATATTATAAACATGTGACGGAGAGAAATGAATTATGATGAGCGCTTTTATTTTTAGTCGTGAAGATTTTTGATCATATATGGGTGCAAAGAAAAAAATTATTTTTTCCTTTGTAGTGCACTTTCTACCCGTAAACAAGAGTGCTTTTTCAAAAAGTTTCTTTTTTCATAATATTATTTTTATATCTATTAAAAGTTTTTATGACATTACATTCTCATCCACATACGTAGTACAAAAGTCAATACATTTTACCATTTATTTTAGTACGGCAACTGTTATGATTGTTTTCCGGTGAATATATCTAATATTATATAGCGTGCATATTGAATATACCACGAAGAATTAAAATAAAAATCTTAAAACTGTAAATATTTCAAAAACCCTTGCAGATAGATAAAATTTGCTTATAACAAAAAATGTAGGTCTTTCAATTTTCGTTCGAATAATGTAATAATATACAGGATGTTGTATTTAAGATAAAATAGCTATTTACATTTAAATTATAAAAATTATAAATCTATATTTCTGGTACACCCTGTATAAAAATTAAATAACTCATAATATTTCTTAAAAGATCAATGTCTGCACTAATTATATGCAGAGTTGCAAATTCATAGATTTGGTAGTAACCTCAAAATAAATTTTGGAACTACGACGAAAAAGGATAATTTTTTTTCTAAAAATACAAATATTTCAAAAACGGTCAAGTTTAGCTATACGACGTGTTTAATAGAAAGTGGTTGTTTTTTAGAGTAGAAATGAAATCCGCAGTAAAAACTACACCAATCCAATTAAAATAAGAAAGATAGATTATGTACCGCTGTTATGGAACATACTATATATGCGCAAATATTTTTAGGTTATAGGGTGATTAAATTCACGCAACTTTTGTATAAAACATTGTTTTTACCGTGCACAGTTTAGCCGCAAATTCACTTTGGCCCACTAATGAGCAACCCTGTATATCATTATCAGAAGCTTATTTACATTTAGTTGCGAGTAATAACTAAATCTTAAATTGTTTACATAATACTAAACAATCCTGGATATGAAATATCAAGACGCGAGCAAAGGCTACCAGTGAAAAAATGTCAATCAGGAGACGACAAATCAGTATTACGCATTTTCAAGTGACGTCACAACGTGTGACCTTGCCTGATGTTGCATAACTTTAACATACGTTCTTATGGGATGTGATTGTTTTCTGTCAGTTTTATCGTAGGCGGTGAAAATGTTTCTGTGCTAATACTTGTAGATGCGGAATGTATTGATACAATTCACCAGAAATACGTGAATGAAGTGAACAATTATCCTACATAATATTGAAATGTTCGTGCGATTTTTAGGTTAGTCATCACACTCGTCAAAAGAATTACATTCAAGATAAAGCTCTTTTGGCTATGATATGTTAAAATGTGTATGTTATAGATTCGTTACTACACTGGAATACGAAGTTATAAGGCTTTCAATATGATATTTACAAAATGTATTGAGCCTTATATCAAAATAGCATCACAAGCAGTTACTACAAGTAAGTCCAAACATTTTTTGATAGGTTAAATTTAGATTTTACTTTTACTTGTCATGCTAGAATCCCAACTTCTAGAATTTTCTATTCGACACTAAATGTAATGTACTTTCGACTATGTAAATTTATTCTATGGCCTTAAAGAGATAAATTAATAAAAGCAATGCCACCTTGTTTTAAACAGGCATTTGGCAATAGAATCCCATAATTATAGATTGCTTTGAAATTAAATTGGAGATAAAGTGCACGACTTGTCTACCTGTAAACATCATAATACTATCAAAGTTCTCATAGGGATAACACCAGCAGGCTCGATATCTTATATTTCACAAGCAGATGGTGGAATCACTTAAAGCCATTTGTTCTGGAATTTACCAAACTTTACATGGGCTTTACTTTATTAAACCAAGACACAAAATACATACAAATTTCTATTGCAATGTCGTAAAGGCACGAATACGTGTTCATAAAATCTAACCCAACCATAATATAGGTACATTAGTTAATAATGTTCACTAATTAATTATGAAATATCTTAACATTATATACTAACACTACAATAAGTCAATTATCACGATTTTTCCTGTAGAAAACACTAAAAATTACAGAAAAACACGTAGTTCGTATCAAACGCTAACACAAGTTGTCCAATATCAGCTGTTAGAGGCGGAGCTTGTGACGTGCATGATAATGCCTAATTGGAAGGTATATGCAACTATTAAAGTATTCTCGGTCGAGGGGCACGCGGTACTAAGGTACCTAGAAGATATTAATTAAAGATCTAGTTTATATATTGCTTTATTCAAAACTTTCTACACTGACGAAGATCAATTTGTTCGCTCAAAATAATATTTAATAAATATTGCGACGTGTGCTTCTTTAAATCAAAACTAAGGTTAGATCAAGCCATTTTGAGTATAAAAATGAATTAAGATGCACAATTAATATATGATTGAATGTCAATATTTTAGTCGAAGTGTATAAACAGGAATACTGTGTTCGTTTGATTATATTCTTCTAAATACGGTTTTAGGTTACTCAGTTGTGAATGGTTAGTCACCAAATTTTCACAGCAATGCTGTTCAACAAATAATAACGTTACCGCTACTTAAGATTACCACTAGGTTAGGTTATTTTAGTACTTCCAATTTTTTTTGTGTTTACAGTAAAATCGTGGTCTAGATATCGATATTACATGTTTTGCGCAGTGTAATATGGTTTTTATTATTTTTTGTGTTCTTTTGGTGTAGAAGTTTTCGACGTTTTCTGAAATTTCAAAATGATAATCTAATTAAACTAATAATCAAGATAGCTCTAACTTTGCCGCTCATGATTTTATTGCAAGCGAGATTATATTCAAATTTACAGTTATAGTAAGGTGCGTCTGAAACACAATTTTGTAGTTTACAAAATTGACTGCTACAAAATTAAATCATGGAATTACCTAAAATACAACAAACTTTCATATAATGTTATAAGCTAAGCTTACAGTTATCCTTATTGCCAATATATTAAATTTAATATTACGGTTAAAACCAATAACTAATTATGTAACGATGTTGCCATCAATCAACTATTTTCAGGTCTAGCCACGAAAACAACGGTTATTCTGAATCATATTGTATGTATGGTATATCATTCGTCTCATTTAAAAATCAACCAAGTTGAACATTACCACAATATGTTTACCGTGATGGTGGGAAGTATGTTTGAGTTTTAAGCTTCCCTAATAGATGACGCATTTTCATAATTCAACTTTAGTGTACGTCAAATTTAAAGTAAAAATGTTGGTTTTATAAAAATACTTTTATTGAATTTCAGTAATAGCGTAATTGCAAAAATATTTAAGTAATAAAAAAAACATTTAAAAAGTTAGGGAACAACACTAACAAAATTTGTTGTGGAATATCACACCACCTTCCAACCTACAAAGTGGAAACCACTTTTTAATACGTTTATAGCGAAAATAGGCAACATTGTAAAAACAAAATACCACGCCCCGCAAAAGAAATCACAGTGAAACTCTTTAATCAAATCTTAAAATCTAATTCCCAGCATGTTGGAAGATGTCGACAATAATCGCACTACCCAAACCGGGCAAAGATGCTCACCCAGTAGAAAACTTCAGACCAATCTCTCTGACCTCATTCATAGGTAAACTATATGAAGGCATTATTAATAAAAGACTTGTAAACTTCTTGGAGTAAAATAATCTTATTGGTAAGTATCAAGCGGAATTCCGCAAAGGATACTCCACCACCGACCAACTTGTCAAGATAGACGTTAAAAAATCTTTGAAAAAAGGGAACACGCTATCGTCATATTTTTTACCTCCAAAAAGCATTCGACACAACCTGGAGCGGCGAAATAATAAATAAACTTAGTGCATGGCAACTCAAAGGACTCCTTCCAATGTGCATTCATAGCTTCCTAGAGAACAGGCAATTTCAAATTAAACTAGGCAATACTCTCTCAAAAGAATACCACCAGCGAAATGGCATACCACAAGGATCAGTTTTAAGTGTTACGCTCTTTACCACAGCCATCAACGGTATTACCGATGAAATCTCTGAGTCGGTCATACCTTTACTATCTCTAATATCATCCGCAAAAGATAACGAACCAATGCGAGCAGAGCTGCAGAAGTCGATTGAATATTTAGCAGAATACCGAGCATTAACTTTCTCCACCCCGGAGACAAAGTGCATGCATTTCTGCAGGCGAAGGAAGCCGCTTGAGGTCCAAGTATTAAAATTTTACGGAAAACCCATTCCATACTCAACATCAGTAAAGTTCCTGGGCGTAACACTAGATAAAAAACGGAGTTGGAAGGAACAAACGCAGAGCGTGTCAACTAGCATGAAAAAGACAGCAAACAGAAGCAGTGTGCTGGGGGAGCAAATGCAATTACGTTCCGTAAAATAATGCAATAACTGGTGCTCGCAAAACCAGATTATGCAGTACCAGCTTACGCAACCGCTGCAAAATTCCATATAAAAATTATAGACTCAGTTGTCCTGAGAGCCTTCCGTACAGCCAGTGGGACCTTTACGCCAAAACATCGCGTGTGTCACCCGACCTGCTCAGAGAAAAGATAATACTTAGACATCCAACTAAAATTAGCTTTAATAGAAATCACCCAGTATATACAAAGCTCCAAGACGTAAATCATGTAATTCCAAGACACTCAGTTATCAATAAATTAAAGACCTCTCTCGAAGGAATCGCCGGCCTCCGCAAAGATGAAGACATGCCGATAACCGTCCTTAGGAAGATGAATACTCACCTCTGGTCCATATGATCAGAACAATAGCAAGCAGTGGACTTCTGGAAATCTAATATCTCTCCTACATTAGTGCGTCTACAGTTTCCAGAAATCTGCAACGAAAAAGATACAAATTATTCTCAGATGACTAAGCATTGGCCATACAAGGCTTATCCACGGACACCTATTAATGGGGAGACAACCCCTGAATGTGCCCAATGTGAAGAAGAAATACGGAACATTCCACATATCCTCCAACAATGCCCATCTCTCGCACAATATCGAAACCGTTACCAACTAAAAGGAACAGCAGAGTCAATACGTTCAAATTCCCTGAATTACAGCAGTATACTAACCTTTTTGAAAGTATATATATATATATATATATATAATATAAATAAAATATATATAAATAAAAAGATTGAGTAAGAATAGGTGCCAGTGACTATCGTAGTCGAGTCACCCATAAAAATATATTAAAAAAAATGTATGTCAGATGGACGTTTAATACTTCATGTCAGATAGAAGTTAATACATATATAGATGCTACCTTAAAAGAATTACAAAGTCGTCCGTCTCTAAAAATACCGATAATATAGTGTAAGCATTTTCATATTAAATTATACCTTTGGACTTGCCGCTAAATTAATCGACATGTTTGTTAATATTTTTACATATTTGAAATATACAACGGTTTCAGAAATATTTGATAAAAACAAAAAACTGCTACTAATAAACCTCCTTGTCTGCCACTGACTTTCTCCCAAAAGTAATTTGCTCCAGTCAAGCTTAAATACTAAATTTGAAGTGCGTGCATGTTGTGGTTTTGGACTTATCGTAGATACCAACACACATACACAAATACTCATGCACACAATTATGTACATACACTCACATGATCACGCGCACACACACACGCACGCACGCACGCACGCACGCACGCACGCACGCACACACACACACACACACACGCGCGCACCCCACACCCACACCCACGCAAGCAAGCACGCACGCACGGACGTACGTACTCACGCACGCGCGCGCTCGCCCGCACGAATGCACCCACGTGCACACACAATTATGTACATACACTCACATGATTACGCACACACACACGCACGCACGCACACGCGCACGCACGCACGCGCGCACCCACCCCACACACACATCACACCCACACCCACACACCCACACCCACACCCACGCAAGCAAGCAAGCACGCACGCACGCACGTACGTACTCACGCACGCGCGCGCTCGCCCGCACGAATGCCCCCACGTGCATACGCACGCACACGCGGACGCAGACGCAGACGCACACGCGGGCACGGACACGGGCACACGCGTACGCACGCACCATATCTAATCTCACTTGGCCAAACGTTGTAAAATGAGGTAATAGCGTTAGTGCAAAATTCTATTGCATAACCTTCTATACCTACATATGTATATGTAGGTTGGAAGGTAAAAAACTAAAGTTTTAGTTTTACTATGCCGCTTTTGGACATTCCTAACATCAGATCGTACGACTATTTCAGTTAAAGGATAAATGGTGCAAGATTTTGTAATCTTTTTCCGAATAATGATAACATACCAACTAAAGGTGTGTACCTCCTGTTTTGACCTTGATCGTGTGATACCTACTAGGTGTCTCTGCCGCTCACTCTAATGGTCGAAGTCTAACAGTGAATAATATCATAATCAAAGAAAAATTTTAACAAAATTTAATCATATTATGATGTAAGTGTAATGTTGTGATACATTTTTTTCAAACTAATAAAAGCATTCACAAATAAATACTTGACATCAATTAAAAATCTAGTTAGACCTAACAAAGAAATAGCTTTGTTAATAGTTGTAAGTGTTATTTTACAGTGAAAATATAATGTAATACGATTAATATAATTTTTAATTTTAATTTCAAATAAGTGTGCTAAATTATAGTGCTGTGGTAATGTAATATATAATTGGTAAAGCATATGCTTCGAGGTCTAGGAAAAAACAGCAAAAAACTAGACATACCAAAAAGCTAAAATTAAAATTAAGACGTACCATTTTGTCCTTTTTTAAGTTATAAGATGCCAAAACCTATTTAAACGGAGATTTTCTTCTTACTTTTGAAATTATTAGGATGTTTCTTTATCTCAATAGATTCACGTTGTAAACGAACATAATAATGAGTTTGTCTTTACAATATTTCATATTATCAAATTGAATGTCATGATTTAAATTATTTAAAGCATGCTCAGCTACCGCAGACTTCTCTGGCTGGCCTAATTTACAAAATCTCATATGTTCTTTACGTCTTGTATCAAAGCTACATTTTGTGGTTCTAGTGTATGCTTTTCCAATACACAAGACAACTTATACACTCCGGAAGTTGATAATGGGTTTGAAACATCTTTAGGCGACCTTAGATTTTTCTTGTAGGTTTAAATACAGCCTTAATGCTTCGATTAATTATTTTTCAATTGTATCTGAAGTATTAGTTATAAAAGAAAGGAAAGCAGTAACAACATTAAGCGCTGGTTTTCTTTGTGGTTATGTCTAGCAGGTATAATAAAATTATTAATGTCATTAAGAGTACACCCATTAGCTTGTAGTGATTTTGTTTAGTATTTATATTCTCTTTATAAAATTCAGGATCACAAAGTCGTTTTGTTTGATCTACTAAAGGTTTAATGGCACCAATCTTCAAAAGGTGTTATCGCAAAATTTCAACCCTTAGAAAGCGCTTCAATATCATCATCTGTAAAAACATAATCAGAATGGTTTATAACTTTTTTTTTATTATCAAAAGTTTGTCTATTACTGCTTCATAATTTATCAAATTTTGCTTTTTGACATTAGCATGATATGTCAAAATTTATTTCCGTGCATTTAAAGATTTATGAATTAACATTGGTATTAGTTTTGAAGGCTACGCTGTACTTTGTATTCTTTTGTAATATGTGAGCTACTTTTTCTGATTTTTTCAAGAATATAAAATTGATATGTATTTATATTCTGTTGGTTCTGTGTTAACTAGGTAATTATTTACGATAGAAAATTTGTACTCTTGAGTTTTAACTAAAGTGTTGATTTTATTTGAAATGTAACTATTTGTTTGTGCAATTGGTTTTATAATTGATATTTCCTTATTGAAATTTGTTTGGTTTAGTGCTAAAAACATTGATCTACATACTAATGATCTGTATGCAGCTAACTTATGTGTTTTATGGTGACATGATTCGTTTGGAATTGTAATATCTGTATGTATAGTCATATCTATTTGATATTTTGAAAAATATCATAGAAAGTAGGTTACATATTACAAAAGAACAAAACGACATAAACAGAAAAGTGCCTTTAATGAACGAACACGTTAATTTTATAGACTCACCTTTAATAGATATTTTAAATATAGAATTAAAATTTACATCAAGTTTATTGTTTTACCTTAATGATTTGTTACCATAACTACTTGTTTGTTATTTTACTCTCTTGATAATGATAGATGTTATATTGAAACGCGCAGAGAAATAAATAATTATATAAAAGAAATTGTGGACTTATATCGTGTTTAAAACATTTGTGTTATTACTCGTAAAGTTACTTTATAGAACTTGTTTAATTATATTGTAAATTATACGAATATCTACGGAATATTTCATCAGTTTATTTCAAATGATCTCTCTACCGGCTTTCGTGTATAAATTTCATTATCAAGTTGTCATAGAATATAATGAACGTTGGATTCTCCGAAATTAATGTACAAAATATTAATTTTATTTTATATACACTTATACTAATTTCAAAAATATCGTTAATTTAATTAGTATGTACTTTCAATTCGTAGAACTCTCAACTTTTATACGATTTTTATTAAATTTTAGAAATGTAAATATTTCATGTATTTTTTAGAGCAATTGAATCTGTAGTATACTCCTTCAAATGCTTTTTTTATTTACTATCTTTCCCGGTAAGTTGTACAGGGTTTAGATTACGTGCTTGTATATAATACTACCCATAAATGTATTGCTCCTATAGTTATTACTAAAAGCGGAACACTACCATTTGCTTTACTTAAATAGTTTACATCTTAACTAACCAATCACTCAGTGAATAATATTAAATCTCAAATCAGTAAACTATAGTGCTGTACAAAATAATTTAGCATATCCATCCGATTTGGAAAGTAGGGGATACGATCCACCGTACAATTTATAGATTAGGAGTTGAATGCTTGTTATTGTCTAAGCTTTGTTGTGTGATAAGAAGACAAAGGGAATAGAAAATTATGGTCAGTGTATGCGATGTTATCTTAATAAGTACACTTGATTCGGTAAAACGTAATACACCTTCCTTTTTATTCAATTTGGTCAAAAATCGTTGCATTTTTTTTGCAAAAAAAATTCTTTCAAATTTCAGGTTAATTCTTATTAGTGATTTTCAAATTTAGTGATTAGCGTCTGCTAAAAATCTTGTAATAAGTTGTGCGTGTTTTTTCTAGAACTGATTGAAATAGGCAATATATATATATATATATATATATATATATATATATATATATATATATATATATATATATATATATATATATATATATATACACAGGGTGAATCTTATTTAATCCGCCATAATTAAAGGAGTACTAGAACTCATCATTCTAAGCAAAAAAGTTCATATGTACATGGGTCTGGAAATGCTTCGTTTCCGAGATACAGGGTGTCAAAGTTGAAAAAAGAAATCGCGTTTTCTTCAATATCTTTCGACTGTTTCGAAATAATTTCATGAAATTTCGTATGCGGGGGTTTTTTGGGATGGCAAATTTAAATTTGTGGTCCATTTAGTTGTGGTTTCTAGGGGGCGCCAGCGGCAACCATTTCGCCCCCTTTAAATCGTCGTAATTTTTTTGTGCTACACTGTATACCATTTTAGACTAGAAAAATCGATCTTCCTATCTTTTCTGCTAAAAAAAGGTATATCTTAGTGAAGTCGCTAGGAGCAACCCTTTCCGAGAAAAACGCATTTAAAACTCATGATGCATACACATTTTCGGAGGGTATTCTTTTGACAGGTTTATCAATAGGGATTCTTAATTGTTACTAAGTAACTTACTTGTTTACTTATGTGTCTGCCCTAGCAACTTCACTTTTTTTAGCAGAAAAGATTTGAATTTGTCATCCCAAAAAACCCCCATATAAAAAATTTCATGAAATTATTTGACACCCTGTATCTCGGAAACAAAGCATTTCCGGACCTACCTCATATGAACTTTTTTCCTTAGAATGATGAGTTCTAGTACTCCTTTAATTTTGGCGGATTAGATAAGATTCACCCTGTATATATATATATATATATATATATATATATATATATATATATATATATATATATATATATCAATATTGTAGTTTACAAACAATTTCAAAAAATGAGTAGTAGCGACGAAAATGAAATTACAGTCACGGGGCAGGTTCCTAATGAATTACTCCAAGATGCAAAGCAGCGATTGACAGTTGATTTCCAACAAAATTCAAAGCGCTTTACGAACAAACGTATTCTACATTTAACGACTGGTGCTTTGATAAGAAGGTAAAAGGAATTACAGAAGATATAATGCTAGCGTACTTGGGACAAAAGTCCAGATAAGTAAAGCCATCTACGCTTTGGTCTACTTTTTCAATATTGAAAAGCACATTAAATGTGAAAGAAAATATAAATCCTGGGAAATTTCCAAAATTTGTTACACGTCAAAACCGCTCTAGGCGTCGTGCAGGCATACCGAAGTAAGCGGGTTGCCAAGCCAGCTACAGTGGAAATGGGGGGTTGATATAAGGAGTAAAATGATTGAAAGGTAGTTTCAAACACTTTACACTTACCATAAATCTACATCTCACAAAGCTCAGTCTGGGAAAAATTGTCTCTAGGCGCCACCACAATCTTAAATTTTGCTAAAATAAATAGTCGTAGGCGGGATATTAAGTTATTCCTATCTGACTGTATAAGACAGGATTGCAGCCTACTCAGTAAAACCATTCACTACTCAAATTCAAACACACTTCAAAAGAAATTGATCCAAAAGCTTAACAAAATTTTGAAATACACGGGTTGTAAACTTATTGAACACACCCCGTACATATGAAAATTCCAAGTCATAAAACGTTAATTTGAATCCTTTTTAAGTATCCCTTGTATACCTAGAAATGTATATTTTTAACTCTTATAAAACTTTGAATTAAATAAACAATACGCAATTTAGAAAAGAATCAAAATGAAACAAAAAAAGTCGGGTTAATAATTTTTATCTCAACAAAACGTTAATTACTTTCTGAATGATTTAAAAATAGAACGGTCAGTGCTTCATCATAAATAATATCTTTATGTTTTATTAATACCTTCTCTTTAAAAATCATATTTAAACATTCAGCAATAGGTTTATGTTTCAATACTTCAAATCGGTAATTTATGCTTAAAAAAATATTTGGTCAGTAGTGTTTTGTACCTGATTGACTTTAAAATAATTCAAAGTAGTTAAAATAAAATTTTGTAATCGATCTGGCTCATTACGTAATTTCAAATCGATCATTAAACTCCGAAATAAACAAAGATTAATTTCAATTATCCATATATATAACCCGTTAGGTAAATCTATACGGGATAATGCTTAGATTTTATCTCAGCTGACACAAATAAACAACAAAGTAAATTAAATGCTGGCTGGATATATGTGTATATATATATATATCAATTACATTCTCCAGATCATATCCATAACTTTCTGTGCAAATTTTGTATGTGGGCGATCCTTATTTACGCACAATTTAATCTAAACTACCTCATATTCTAACAACATGCATCAATTTTCAATTATTACGCAATATTACAAAATTTCAACCAACAAAAATATGCATACATATTCCTTCCTGCACGTTAATACAATTTCTTTAATCCAAATTTTTATATTACAGAGTAGCAATTTGGTAGTTTCTTGCCAGTGCCGTCCCAGTAAAAATTGTCCCAAAACATTATTTCTTAACCAAATTTAATGCTTTCAACATAAAAATCTCTCTACAACATTCCAATATTCTTTCATATGATAACTAATGCTTTATTAAATTCCAGTGGAGTATCATTTACACCAACTTACATTCTTCATACACAAAAAAAATATTTTTTTTCGTGCAAACTCACTTCATTTACATTCAAAATACGTTCCATACGTTATCAGAGTAACCTTACAAATTCTTTTCCTACTTAAAAAGTGAGAATGTCGACTACCGTGGCAAAAAATCTGCTATTTTGACAAAGGATGAAATCGAAAAGTTTGTAGCTGAAGCAGACGATCGAAATTATTTGTCGATGAAGGTGAAAATTTTCTTTAACTAAAACTGATAATAGGTATGTTGGTTTACAGACAGTTGTGATTGTCGCAGGCAAGAACTAACAAAAATGACAATGGATGACGTGGACGACATGGTGCCATATTCATTATCAAAGTTGTCGATACCAAAACTCACAGGGGTCGTAAGTTTACAGTTTAAAGATTAGAATACATTGAAATGGTTTGGGACTATTACAGAGTACAAGCAATCGTTTTTTCTGAAGTATACCAAAGTATACTAAATCAGAACGTAGGAATAAATAAAATTGGAGAAAAACCCAGTATTATTGCCGCATTTCTGAGGAAACGAAATCCTAAGAACTTCACAAGCCACTGCTTCAGAAGGTCTTCTACAACTTTTCTAGCCAATTCTGGTGGAGATTTGCTGACCATTAAAAGACACGGACGTTGGAAGTCTTCCTCCGTAGCGGAAGGGAACAAAAATGAAGCCGAAAACAATTTAAAAAACAATATTACAGAAACTGAATCTTTTTATAAAACGTTTAAGACTAGATAATGGTGGCGAATGTACATAAAATCAATTTAAAGATTTTTGTACACAAACAGGGATTAAAGTCGAATATACAGTACTTTACAGTTGTCAAAGTAATGGTAAAGCAGAGCGTATGAATCGTACAGTATTAAACATGATGGTACGGACTAAGATTGTCGATTCTGGAATACCAAAGTTTCTATGGGGAGAAGCAATAAAATTTTCTGCCTATGAATTAAATAGATCCTCTTCAAGTACACTTGAGAGTGGGAAAACACCTTCATCAATATGGAATGGTCGTAACGACTTATCAAAGTTGAGAGTTTTCGGAAGTTGTGCAAGTATTCTGTATTACCCAGACAAAACTTGATCCAAGAGCCCATAGAGCAGTAATGGTAGGATACTGCGGTGGAGGCTACCGTTTGTATGTTTCAGACGAAAGAAAAATAATAACGTCACGTGTTGTTGTATTGTAATGGAATTTAAGAACGTAAAGAAACCAAAAGTAAATAATGTAGATCCAGAAACATATAGATGTAAGTCTAATGAAAAATCTCAAGAAAATGATATTAACAATCATAGTTCTTGTGATGAACGAATTGAAAATGAATGCGATAAAAATAATGAAAGAGAAAGCGAAGTTGAATATAAAGAAAGGACCAATCTAAAGAAAACAGTAAAAGAATAAAAAAAATGTATTAAGCTTATTGTATGCTGACAGCTGAAGGCACTCCTACAACATCTAAGGAAGTAAAAATTTTCCTGATTTGAATGAAGGGATTCAAAGAGAAATGAAAGCTCATGAAGAACTTAACACTTGGACACCACAAGATTTACTTACCCATTGGGGAAATCGCGGTCGACACAAAGTGACCCATTGATAATTGTAATGAATTTTCCTACTCAGGAATGACAACGGTGCACTTATTATTAACGAAAGCAGTGCAAAATAATTGGCCACTAAAACAGGTTGATGTGCCAACCGCTTTCTTGTTTTCTTGATCATGATGTTTATATCAAAACACCCGAGGGAGTAGACTACGAAAAGAAAACTATGAAATTAAATCATGCTTTGTATGGACTAAGGAAGGCATTAAAATGCTGGAACGAGCGGTTTCATAATTTTATGTTATAGTTAAATTTTGAACGCTCTATCTTATGATTTTTGTTTCTATTTTTCTAGAAAAGTTTTTCTAATACTATTTGTTAATGACGCTTTAATAACTGGAGAACCTGACAGAATTGAGAATGTACTACAAACACTGAAAACAGAGTTTAAACTGAAATTGATCAAAAATGCATCTACATTTATCGGCACGGAACAGGATTTGAAGGTAACTCAACCTAAAATAATTAATAAATTGTTAAAGAATTCAAAATGAATAAATTTTGTGCTGTTGCAACACCAATGGATGTTGGTTTTAATATACTCAAAGATGAATCTATTAAGGAAGAACTGCCTTATCGAAAGTTAATATGTTCACTAATGTATTTGGCAGTGACAGGTAGACCTAATTTATCATTCTCAGTGTGATTTGGCAAGATATTTAGATAAACTGATAACATAATTATGGAAAGCTGCAAAGCGTGTTCTTCGTTACCTGCAAGAGACAAAAGACTTAGGACTTGTTTTCAATTCTGGTGAGGCACAGTTAGATGTTATTCGGTCGCTGATTATGCTACTGATTCGGACATCTGGAAGAGTGTGAGTGGTTTCAAACAGACTATTAAACGCTCTAGGTCTATTTTGTAACCCTGACAATCTAATTTGATAATTCCTTTTTTTTACTAATCATTTAATCATCATTAGCCGTGTGAACTGTCCTTCATAATCTAGCTCTTTAATATCATGTATTAATGGGATCAGATCTTCCTTTAATAAATGACTACTAGCACCTGAATCTATTAAAAATCTATTGTTCCCTCTTTACAATTGAGTGACCACCAACGAAACATCAATATCTGCTGAATTAGTTTTATCATTCGTATTAAACTTTGATCTACCTCTATATGTCCGGCGTCTATATGATTGACATCTGTAAGATCGTCCTCCTCGACTCCTACCAGAGTAGTATCTGATTTTGAGTTTTTAGGACAATTCGTCTTGAAGTGATTTTTGTCTCCACATTGAAAACAACGATTCTAATTAGCTTTAAAAGAAGTTTCATCTGTATGAATTTGTATAATTTTTATCTCGATTTGACGAAATTTATTTTGACATCTTTTATTGTTTCTATAGCTGTCACAATAGTGCTAAATCCATCCGGTAATGTCAATAATAAATGACATACTTTATCAGTATCATCTAATTTCTAACCCATGTCTACAAGTTCTCTAATAATAGTGTCAAACTTTAAAAAATAATCTTCCATATTTTAAATTAAGTAACTTACGCCATAACGTCAATTTAGAAAAATCTGTAGTTCTCATAAAAACATCCTTTAGGGCTTTTATCATTAACTTTGCTGTTGCACAATCCGTCACTAAATTGAGATGTTTATCAGAAAGTCCCTCAATAATTATGGCTTTGGCCTTTGCATCTTGTAGAGTAGTTTCAAAACGTCGTGGCACTCGCCCTCCATGCGCATATGATTCAAACGCATAGAAAGTATTCGACAAAAAAGCTACTATTCAACTTATAAATGTAGCCATTCGCTTTATTTACTTCACATTGTATACGTACGTTGCCGCTTGAGTTTATTCCTTCTGTTTTGTACAAAATCTGTCTTTTCAATACACTCTTTATTATTTCATAGTTATTTATTGTCCAAACTGCCAAGTAAACGTTTTGAACATGAGTGGAGTAGTTGTTCACAGTCAAATTCGTGAAATTATTTACAAATTGTACGAATTTATGAAGCGCGAAAAAGAATCAAAAGATATTATTATCACTGCCGATCGAGTGTATGAAAGATTAGCAGATGCAACAGGCATATCCAGAAGAACAATTAAACGCATTACGCAGGAAGGCAGATCGAAACCTTAAGGAACTACATTTGGTTCACCTCGTAAAACAATAAACAAACCAGCACCTAGATCAACCATCGACAAGTTTGACGCAGAAGTTGTTAGAAGAATAATTTACAAATTTGTGTATTTCTAAAAGCAAAAACCAACAATGCAAAATGTGTTCGCAGCTGTCTAAGTAGAAGGGTTACCTTTAAGAGGAAAATTAAGCAGCTTTCGATCGATTGTGAAAAAGATGGGTTTCAAATGGTCGAAGACTAAAGACAGCAGGAAGGTCTTGGTGGAAACTTCCGCAATAAAGGCGAATAGAACCACATTTTTAAGAAATATGAAAAACACAAAGAAGAGGGCAGGAACATCATTTATATTGACGAATCATACTTGCACAGTTCACATACGAGTTCACATGGATGGTATGACAGTAGTGACAAGGGAGTGAAAGCACCTGTTTCAAAAAGACAACACCTAATAACGTTACATTGTGGTGGTGCTAAAGGATTTGTACCAAATACATTGTTGAGTTTAAATCGGGATTAAAGTCAGGAGATTTATCATTACGACATGAATTCTAAGAATTATATTAAGTGGTTGATCAAAAAACCTATTCCTAATCTCGAGCCTAATTCTGTGTTAGTGGTTGATAATGCATCTTACCACAACATATCTACCGAGCCTAATCCAACATGTGCCTGAAAAAAAGGTGAAATTCAGAAGTGGTTAAACGAGCGTGGGATTGCATTTGAACAAATTTGGACAAAACCCGACTTCTATGAGAAAATTAAATTTCATGCACCAGTTCATAAAAATTATTTAATCGATAAGTTGATGGTTGAACATGGTCATTCTGTGGTCAGGTTGCCACCCTACCCTCCAGAGCTATATTCAATTGAAAATATATGGGCTCAAGTTAAAAATTATGTAGAGAGTAATAATATTACGTTTAAATTTGAAGATGTGTGGAAATTAACAGGGAATAAATTTCAATCAATTGGTCGTGATGAATGGGAAGCTGTGTGCAAACATACAGAAAAAATTGAACAAGAATATTTAGAAAAAGAAGGTTTTATTGATGAAGTCGAAGAGCTGATTTATACTATAAATACAGGTGAAAGTGATTAAGAAATTGATTACAGCAGTAGTGACAAATACAGCGACAGTGATTTAGATTCTAACTAATTAAACTTCTGTAGTTATTTATTTTTGTATGTTAATAAAATTACATTTTAAAATATTTGATCAATTTGTGGTTTATTTTACATATTAGTATTAGAATTTGAAATACTTTTACAAAAATGTTTTCCGATCAAACAAGGAGGATCTGATTAAGTTATGTCCTCCTATTAAAAGTAAATCAAGTTATAATATTATAATCACATTGAGAAGCTTCATTCAAGTTTTTATAGTACACATTTACACATACTATTACTTAATCTAAGAATTATCGAATAAATAATTTTTCCCATTTTCTAGTCGGCACAATAAACTAAGAGTGTAAACTGAATAAATACTTGTCGTATTTGTAATAACACTTTCTGACACATATTTTAATGTAAATACGCTAATTGATTGATTCCTGTTGTTGGTTCTTAAAAATATAAATATTTAGACCTGCGATCAACGATGAGTTTTAAGAATTTACCTATTCGATTATTGCTAAGATTAACAATCAAAAATCTTGTATCAGAAGTTATTTTTATTTTCTGTCTATCTGTTTGGTGTAATTAATAGTTTATAAAACGTTGAACTTCATTTTTGCAAATCCTTGATAAAAACAGCCGAAGTTGAACAGGTTAGGTTATGTTTATTAACTAAAAAACTGCGATATCGAGATTCAAGCCCCAATCCATGTGAATATTGTCTTTATGTATGTAGAATTGATGTAAATTCTAAATATAATGAGATTACAATGAAATTACTTATATTAATGGAATGTGAGCCTGCAATATCGCAAGGATTCACTCATACCAAAGCAACTTGACTAATATAATAATGAATCTCGATAGCGCAGTTGGTTAGTTGGTAACAAAGTATAGGTCGTAGGTTCAAATCCTACTCGAGGTAAACTTTTTATTTATGTATTTAATAAAATTAATAATAATTTTTAATTACATATTTACCTTTGAACTTATTTGTTCATAACAAAACTTATAATAAATTAATATTAGTCAAGTTGCTTTAGTATGTGTGAATCCTTGCGATAATGCAGGCTCACATTCCATTAATATGAGTAATTTGATTGTAATCTCATTATATTTAGAATTCACATCAGTTCTACATACATAAAGACAAAATTTACATCGATTGGGACTTGTACTTCAATAGCGCAGTTGGTTAGCGCGGTACTCTAGCATAGTACAGGTCGTAAGTTCAAATCCAACTAAAGGTAAACTTTTTATTTATGTATTTAATAAAATTAATAATAATTTTGAATTATATATTTACCTTTGAACGTATTCGTTCATAACAAAACTTATAATAAACATCTTTAATTTGTTACTTTTCTAATATTGTTTTGATTCTGAATTCCTAATTATTGTAATTTGAATCGATTAAAATAGGCTGAAGTTACTTTGGCCATGTGAATTGTTCACGATAAAAAAATATATTTGAAAACTTTATATTAACCAGAGTATAATGAATAATGGTACAACTTATAACATTATATCTTTATTTACCTACTTTTTATTACATAATATAAATAATAACAAAATCATAATGTATATATGATAACTTGATCGAGGACAATACTAACTAATGTTGCCAAGCACACGCACAAATTAGCAACTTAATCTTAACATAACTAATCTTAACATAAATAAGAAGATTGAAATTTCAAATAAAATATTAATTAAACTCTCCACCCGCGTTCACCATCGATGACGTTGCAGCCATACCCTTGGCAACGCATCGCAGCAACAAATTGGTGCAACAGCAATATCAATTCATCATAAAATGGATAAATAATTTAGTTATTTTTTGTTCAAATTCCAATGTATTATTACTTTTAATTAAAAGTCATAAAGTGTATTCGATCATCATACTTTTTAAATAATGAATTATAAAGTCATGTAGGTACGCGAACAAAAATTTAATGATTCACACATACTTATTGAAACGTTGTCATCATTTTGTGACAGTTGTAGAAGAGTGTATTTTATAAACAATGTTCTGTGTTGTTCTTTTCCACATTAGTTCAAACGCATGTGTTTTTTACCCATACACACTTATTTTATGCAATTTTCTATGTATTATATAATTTTTATTGCTTATTTAAATAGCGTGTTAATGTACAGCTCACGTAAGAGGCGTAGTAGTTTTCTAATTCACTTATTACCTGCTTACTCTTACTTACTGTTACTTCTAATACGATTACTGTACCCGATGCATTAATTACAAAAAGAATACGCAACAGTTATAACTTGATTAGTTAACTGCTAGGTATTACAGCAGAAAACAGAGCTGTAAATCCGTTAAGCTATTTGGCTAATCATTATTATCATTAAGATTTATTAATTACCTACATTCACCAAATCAAAACAAAGTAATATTGATTATTATTATTTCAAATAACAATAAGATGAAGGCTAAATTCAAGTCACGCTGGTCTACCTACCTACCTACACTTTAAGAGGTCGCGTTCTTGGCAAGGCCTCTTTACAATGTTACTTCAAGGATGATTTGACCTAGCTCATCAGCTTCTACACAAATCAATGATGAGTCAGAGAATACCACGTTCGAAAAGCGTTACATTTAAGATTATGCGATTAGGTACATACACATTAATCTTTTAAAAACCAGTATTTTGTTGAGTTAGATGATCATATGTCAAATAAGTTACTTAATTGAAGGATATAATTTTCATGGTAGGGTAATCATATGTTTAAAGTTCACTGTACAGTTGTCTACCTTGTAAAGTAGTTTTATTTGAAACAATGCTATTAATTTTTATTATTGCAGATCGCTTGGAAATAATACAGCAATGATGCAAATCACAGAGGACACTCCACCCGATATGTTAGCGGGGGCAATGGATCTTATTATTCATTTGCCTAATAACAGATCCGTTAAAATGTCCGTTGAGAGAAGGTAACTACATTTCATTAAAATCTGTATTAACTGATTTTTATAATTTTAGTACTCCAATGATGGATCTGCTTATGCAAATAACTACCGCTAACCATCTTCAACACTCAGGTCATATACTTCAAGCACTAGAAATGGGTTCAGCTACAGGACCCACAGATAAAATTTTACCATATAAACCTAATACACCAATCGGATCTTTGGATACTCAACATGTTAAAGTTGTACCGAAACATAGAACTAATTCTGTACCTAAAACTTTAGCAATTGGACATCAACCTTTTGAGAGTACATTCAGGTTACAGGTTCACTTGCCTAGAAATCAACTCTATGTTGTCAGAGTGAGCCAATTTGTTTACCTTGAAGATATTATGAAAAAAGTTTGTGATGAAAAAAATTTGGATATTAGAAAATATGAATTTAGGCATCCAGGTAATTTAACGTACATTTTTAATATGTATATTAATGTTAACGTAAGTCTTTCGTAATTATTTACATAAATAAATTTCACAGTAACTATAAATTCCACTTGCAATTGCAATAAATGCAATATAATATTATGGTTTCCTTTGAATGCTAAGAACCAATGCTTGTAGTATTTTCATTTATGTTTTATTTTTTTTTTCGACATATTTGCACATATGCTCCTACATTATACCTTTTTTCTAAGGGTTACTGCTTATTACGTGGAATGGACTTTTACCAAGTTGGATATAAAATAACAATTAACATACAATTATGTGAAACTATCTTTTAAATGTTAGCTGTTGTTATTTAACAAATAATTAATGCTGGAATATGTTCGACCTTCAACCAAGGTTTACAAATGTGCCCCTGCCCTTTGTACCGGTAATAGATCGAAGTTCCACTGAGTTCCTTAAAAATAGTCGTTTCAATACACAATTTAACTTTAACAACTTAACTTTTATTAGTGTTTTACCAAATAGTTATTTGTTTCATTAGTACAAAAAATGTCAATTTTAGGGACGAGGAAGAAATTTCCTGGACGACGTCGCGTCGTCCAGCAAACTTCCGAGTCCCGAAAATACATTTTTTGTACGAATAAAACAACAATTTTTTCTCCAGCCACTTTTACCTAGCCACTACTTGTATGAGAACCCCTTCTTTATGTCGCTATCAGCATCAGATATTTCTATTTTTACAAAATGAGCATTATTCTACATTTTAGTGAAATAAAAAACTTACCGTGCAGTGTTTAATTAATATTCATTGTATTTTACCTCTATAAACCTGACAGATGTGAGTAAAATAACGCAATGGTGGATGGTGCCATCGGAGACAGCCAATGTCCACTTCTGTTCATAGAAGATATTCACTCAAAACATTTAAATAATCTTATACCTGCTTAAAACGAAAATATAAATTATATTGAATATCAATACTTATTTATGAAGAAAACGTTGTTTGTGACGAACATACGAAAATTTTGAAATTGTATTTATTGAAGTAATAACATTCCGTGAACGTCATTCATACCAAGTTAATGTATGGCCAAGGTCAACTTACTTTTTGTACAGTTTCCATGAAGACACTCAAGAATCCCGAAATTAGCTACTTTTGGTACAAAATATTTTTCTCCAACCACCTAAATAAGACGCTATATTGTGATTTCGTACCAAAAGTGGCTGATTTCAGAATTCTTCGGTATCTCCATGGCAACTATACAAAGAGTAATTTACTTTTTGTCCTAATAAAAAAAGTAATTTGACCTTCACTAAATATCAACTTCGTGTGAATGACGTTCATGGGATATCATTACTTTAACGAATGCAATTTTCAAATTTTCGCATGTTTATCACAAAAGACGTTTTCAGTCATAAATAAGTATTGATATTTAATGTCATTTAGCTTTTTACTTTCGTTTTAAGCAAGTGTACGTTTATTTATATGTTTTGATAGAACATCTTCTATGAACAGATATCGACATTTGCTGTCACCGGTGGCACCATCTATCTTCACATTATTTCTCCTGTCACATTTGAATTAAATTTATAGAGGTAAAATACAATGAATATTAATTAAAAACCACATAGAAAATTTTTTTTCACTGTAAAGTAGAAATATACTCATTTTGTATAAAATGAGGGTTATTAATGTCTGATACAGATAGCGACATAAATAAGGGGCTTTCAAAAACATAGTGAACTGCAAATAGATGACTGATATAAAGATAAAAGTGGGTGAACAAAAAATGTTATGTTTTATTCGTACAAAAAATGCATTTTCGGGATTCGGAAGATTGCTAGACTCCGCTTCGCGTCGTCCTGCAACTTTCTTCCTCGTCCCGAAAATTGACATTTTTTGCACTAATAAAACAAATAATTATTGTCTACATTCCTTCAAAAACCAACACTTTTTTTAGTGTAAAAAGTTATCGCAAACCACTCTAGTCATGATAATAAATCATAATTAAATATTACATATTACATTATAAAATATTTTCTATTTACCGACGATTATCGCCACTTAGTAAAATCTTTTTTTCGTGAACGTGGATGAAATATTGTAGGCAACTTGTGCAAAAAGTGTTCATTGCACTGGACGTATTTTCCAAACTCTGCCTAAAGGTTTAAAATTATTTTTTAAGATTTTGTGGTCTACTTCTCTCGGCCTTAAGGGCCTCGGCCAACAAATTCCACATGCGGCATAAAAAATTACTGCGTTAATACGTACATTACTATCTTCTTCAAACGTCTTAGAAACTTGGCATTATCTATCTTGACAAACGCAAGTGACATTTCTCAATCAGCGTTTGTTTCTATTTTGAGCGGCAGTAATAGTATATTAAGAAATTAGTTTAATAAGATGCGTTTTTTTGCACGAGTCCAACGAGTCGCGCAGTACCATAAAACGTCTTATGAAATGAGTTTCTTATACTATTTTTTATATTTTGCGTATTTATGATAAAAATCATGAAAAAAAGTAAATTCCAATTGTATGTTAATTTTCTTAGATTTGAATACAGGTTGGCAACAGTGGTATTTGCCTGTTTAAGTTTCGGATCAAATATACAAAAGCATTGCAAACAAATAAGTTTTAGTCCGCTATGGTTGGATCAAAAAACACTATAATAAAAAATAATGTGAACGAGTAATATCATAGCATATTAATACGCAAGAGCATAATAGAAAACAACAGTTGTCCATTCGGTTTTGAGTATCTTAATCATTACGTTACTTTAATCAGGAATAATTGGACAGAAAGATGGATTATGATTATTTCGAGATACACCTAACTGTCTAGGTTTAGAGTTATTATTGCATTCAATTCGAACATTCTGTACTGTTGACAATACAGCCGTTCCAACTATCAATCAAGTTCTTCAATTAATATGATTTCTTCCGTTTCTTTGGTTTAGAAGCAGTTGATGAAAACGCAGATCGCTACTGTAAATGTTACAACATGCTATTAGTTTATTAAGTACTCACATTGTTAATTCATTTAAAAAAATTGTTACTTTCAATTATATACAATTTCAGGTAAAACAGGTTATGTTACATCTATGATTACATAACAATGAACTTCTTTAGTTTATATACCAACATTTTCGGTCTCCTAAAGCCAAACATTCAAACATCCATTTGAGTGACATACTGTAGGTATACAGGGTGTGGCGCGAAGAGTTTTGATTAAAAGTAATGGCGGGTACAGTTATGTTAAAAATTTGAAATTACGAAGCTGTAGGTTTTGGATGACGCTGAGTTCAAATATAATATTGTCCTGAATGTGGCACTTCCGGTTATACCGGAAGTAGACGTCAACTGTGTTATTTTAAATGGAACCTAATATTTTTTATTTTATTTTCGAATTCTATATGAAATTCTAGATAAAATTTGTGCACAATATTACGATATTATAAACTCAAAACTAAATAATAGTTATCTACCTAACTAGTTCGGAAAGTTAATTTTCCCGCATGAGCACTTTGTAGCACGACCGCAGGGAGTGATGCATTTAGTGCGAATTCGGTAAACTATATTCCAAACAAGTTAGGTACAAAGTTTTTTGTAACGAATAAATTAATAACATTAAACACAAATAATTTAATATTGTTTGGTCTTTTTATTCTAACTGGATTGGTAGCATAGCCGGCGTTGCAGTGTTGTAGCATTATTGTTATGGTTACATGTCAACAAAAATTCAAACGTTGAGTCGCCATTTTCTTTAATATTATTTTTAATATAAGTAGAAAGGGACTTTCCATTAAATCTAATGAATACAATAAACTTGAAAATAAAAGCAATTATTAATTTAGAGTTAACGTTTCGATTTATTCTAAAATCATCGTCTGAACTTAACATATGTGCAAAAGAGAAAAAGTAAAATTAAAACAAATTTATAAAACACATCAAAGTTGAAATAACATTATATAACAACAATGACATAACCTGACTGTCAGTTTTAGAAAATTATTTTATCTAAGTAATTCCAAGCAAGTCATGTCTTGTTGTATATTTAATGTCGGCTTTGATGTATTTTATAAATTCGTTTTAATTCTACTTTTTGTCTTTTGCACATATGTTAAGTTCAGACGATGATTTTAGAATAAATCGAAACGTTAACTCTAATTTAATAATTGCTTTTATTTTCAAGTTTATTGTATTCATAATATTATTTTTGTTAAATTTGTGAGAAATGGGAGATCCCGAAGAAATTCGGACACCGTCTGATGTTAAAAAGCAGTATGTATAGTATATATATATATATATATATATATATATATATATATATATATATATATATATATATATATATATATATATATATATATATATATATATATATATATATATATATACAGGGTGTTTAAAAAAGATGCGGCAATATTAAAGGGGGTGATTGCCCAGGTTATGTTATACAATAAAGTTCCTATAAACATAGGTCCGCAAACGCTTCGTTACCGATCTACAGCGTGTTGAAGTTTAATTTAAAAAAACAGTCAAAATTTGATTTTTCCAAAACGGCTTGAGATATCATAATGAAATTTTACGCGCGTTAATAGCTGTGGGAGACGCATACTTTGCAATACAACACGATGTTTTAGTCGTACCATTGGCGCGCGTATTGGCACGTCACAGGCTATTTTTCAAGAAAAAAGTAGGATTCCGCTGATTTCTCTAAAAATAAAAAATATTTTTTAATTCTTTGTTCAATTGTGAAGAAAAAAGCTCTCTTAACTTTATATCGTACGACGTACCGTTTTTGAGTAACAAAAACATTTTAGTGCATGTCCATTTATCATGCGTACAAAAATATTTTAAAAATAATTTAACATTCATGTATTATTCATTGACATATCACCGATATATTGAATGAGTCTCGTGATTAACAATTTTGTATGTGTCGAATTTGTTGAAGTTCCTTATCATGAATCGCTGTACGAATGCCGAGATGACCGGCATGCACTACATTTATGGACTTGCTGATGGGAATGCATTAGAAGCTAGGCGGTTGTATACTGAAAGATTTCCGGGCCGTATTGCTCCTGATAGAAAAACTTTCGAATGTATTCATCGGCGTCTTTATGAAACAGGCACATTAAGACGAAATGGAGGAGCAGGAAGGCCAAGGACAGCAAGAACGGTAGAGCTGGAAGAGAATGTGTTGGACATGATTGAAGAAGATCGAGGTGCTTCTACTCGAAAAATTGCTGACGCTTTGGATGTAAGTAATGGGACTATTTGGCACATTCTTAAGGAAAATTTGTTGTATCCATTCCATATACAACGCGTTCAAGCACTTCATCCTGCTGATTTTCCTCCTCGCATTGCATTCTGTCAATGGCTTTTGCACAAAATGGTTCAAATCCCTCAACTCCTGATGTTGATTCTGTTGAAATGCAATACGGAATTTCCATAATAACCATGTATGGTGTGAAGAAAATCCAAATGAAATTGTTGAAGATCGTTTTCAACATCAGTTTTCTTTGAACGTTTGGATTAGGATTGTGGGTGACTGCCTAATTGGACCGGTATTTCTACCCGGGAGACTTACCGGAGAGGTGTATCGCAATTTTTTGGAAAACACGCTCCCTGGATTTCTGGAGGACATACCATTAGCAATTAGAGATGCAATGTGGTATATGCACGATGGCGCACCGACCCACTTTAGTCAAGTAGCTCGTGATTTCTTAACACAAGCATACGGAAATCGTTGGATTGGCCGGGGTGGACCTCACTTATGGCCTGCACGATCCCCGGACTTAAATCTCTTTGATTTTTTCCTGTGGGGCCATTTCAAGTCCTTGGTGTACGCTACTCCATTGGAAAACGCAGAAGACTTAAGAAATCGAATCATTGCTGGGTGCAACTCAATTAAAACAGATCCTGGTGTTTTTGAGAGAGTTCGCCAGTCAATGAGGAGAAGATTGGATTCTTGCATCCGAGCTCGAGGTGGTCACTTTGAACATCTTTTGTAAGTTTTGGTTGGTAAAATTTTTGGTTTGGTGAAATATTTGATTTTGCCCTTGAATGAAACCCTTCATTTTTAAAACTTTTTTTCTGTAGTAAATGAACATGCACTAAAATGTTTGTTTTACTCAAAAACGGTACGTCGTACGATAAAAGTTCAAGAGAGCGTTTTTCTTCACAATTGAACAAAGAATTAAAAATATTTTTTATTTTTAGAGAAATCAGCGGCATCCTACTTTATTCTTGAAAAATAGCCTGTGACGTGCCAATACGCGCGCGAATGGTACGACTGAAACATCGTGTTGTATTGCAAAGTATGCGTCTCCCGCAGCTATTGACACGCGTAAAATTTCATTATATCTCACGCCGTTTTGGAAAAATCTAATTTTGACTGTTTTTTTAAATTAAACTTCAACACGCTGTAGATTGGTAACAAAGCGTTTGCGGACCTATGTTTATAGGAACTTTATTGTATAAAATGACGTGGGCAATCACCCCCTTTAATATTGCCGCCTCTTTTTAAACACTCTATATATATATATATATATATAAATATATATATATATATATATATATATATATATATATATATATATATATATATATATATCAATATTAAAAATTATAAAGCTATGAGTACAAAAGGACATTTTCACATTTCGGGTACGTAATAGCGATATCATGTATCCATATTGATAATGTAATGGCATCCTTTACTAAAAGCCGTAATGTAAAATTGGCATTTTCCTTTACCGAAAATGTGGGGTGACCAGACGTCTCTGATGTGAAAGGAGGAAGACAAGATTAAAATAAAAACATATTCAAAATTTGAAAAGTATAATCTATTTCAACCTCACTACCACTCTTTTTTATACAAACTGTATATTTTATATAGTTAATTTTTAACAAATAATATTTAATTATTTAAACAAGATTTGACGTGTAATGTACAGCGCCCTCTATTAACGCTAATGTGTACCTACAAATGAATTGTTAAAATAGAAAATTGTAAACAATATTTCTTGAAAATCATTGTTTCTTATTTTCAACATAAAAATTCCTCAATATGAAAAATATTGTACTATATTTGTGCGTAATCTGCTTTACTGCACTCCCGCATCTAATAAAATAATATACTAACTATTGCTTTTGTTACTATGGCAACAATTAATTTAATTAATTAATGAAACAAGTTTTGAAGAATTTCTTAAATCAATACGAACTCAGGTTTATTATCAACATATTTTTTTTAATAATTCTGCACATTTATAAAGTAAATTGCAGAAATACAGATTAAGTTAAATTTTTGTAAGTGATGCGAATACAAGGGTTTTTAATATAGAATAAAGGGCGAGAAGCGTGAATAAAACTTGAGGTGGTCATAATAGTCGTTTCAAAGTGCTATGCGTTTTGTTGTTTTTTTGGAGCCATTTCTAGAGAAAGGAAACAACGACCGTTAATTTTACTATTATTATTATTATCAAATATTACTGCTTTATTTATTCCCCAGTGACAATTACAATAATTATATGGGTTAATTTATAACTTTTAAATAGAAAATAAATATTATATTCTTTTAATGATTAATACTATCAGGTTACGTGCATGATTTCAACATATTTCACAGAAAATCTTCAACTCTTTGCCAACATGTTTAGGGTTTTATAGTTATTGTTTTAGTATATGGCAATGTAGATTATATATTTTGTGCCATACTATAGTACGTCCCAGAATATCAGAGAGTAATGTCATCTTTACAGCGACAGGTCAGTAGCGTACTTATTAAAGGCATATATTACAAAGTCTGCAAAATACAAAAATCTACAATTTTTAATACACTGAAATCCCTGTCTGTGTGTATGTGTATCTGTGTGTCTGTGTGTCTGTGTGTCTGTGTGTCTGTGTGTCTGTGTGTCTGTGTGTCTGTGTGTATGTGTGTCTGTGTGTCTGTGTGTCTGTGTGTCTGTGTGTCTGTGTGTCTGTGTGTCTGTGTCTGTGTGTCTGTGTGTCTGTGTGTCTGTGTGTCTGTGTGTCTGTGTGTCTGTGTGTCTGTGTGTCTGTGTGTCTGTGTGTCTGTGTGTCTGTGTGTCTGTGTGTCTGTGTCTGTGTGTCTGTGTGTCTGTGTGTCTGTGTGTCTGTGTGTCTGTGTCTGTGTGTCTGTGTGTCTGTGTGTCTGTGTGTCTGTGTGTCTGTGTGTCTGTGTGTCTGTGTGTCTGTGTGTCTGTGTGTCTGTGTGTCTGTGTGTCTGTGTGTCTGTGTGTCTGTGTGTCTGTGTGTATGTGCCTGTCTGTGTCTATCTGTGCGTCTGTGTCTGTCTGTGCGTCTGTGCGTCTGTGCGTCTGTGCGTCTGTGCGTCTGTGCGTCTGTGCGTCTGTGCGTCTGTGCGTCTGTGCGTCTGTGCGTCTGTGCGTCCGTGCGTCCGTGCGTCCGTGCGTCCGTGCGTCCGTGCGTCCGTGCGTCCGTGCGTCCGTGCGTCCGTGCGTCCGTGCGTCCGTGCGTCCGTGCGTCCGTGCGTCCGTGCGTCCGTGCGTCCGTGGTCCGTGTGTCCGTGTGTCCGTGTGTCCGTGTGTCCGTGTGTCCGTGTGTCCGTGTGTCCGTGTGTCAGTGTGTCAGTGTGTCAGTGTGTCTGTGTGTCTGTGTGTCTGTGTGTCTGTGTGTCTGTGTGTCTGTGTGTCTGTGTGTCTGTGTGTCTGTGTGCTGTGTGTCTGTGTGTCTGTGTGTCTGTGTGTCTGTGTGTCTGTGTGTCTGTGTGTCTGTGTGTCTGTGTGTCTGTGTGTCTGTGTGTCTGTGTGTCTGTGTGTCTGTGTGTCTGTGTGTCTGTGTGTCTGTGTGTCTGTGTGTCTTTGTGTCTTTGTGTCTTTGTGTCATTGTGTCTTTGTGTCTGTGTGTCTGTGCGCGCGCGCGTGCGCTCGGCTGCTTGTGCGCTCTTACGCTCGTGCATTCGTGTGTTCGTTCGTTCGTTTGTGCGTTCTTGAGTTCGTGCGTTCCTGCGTTCGTGCGTGCGTGCGTGTGTGTATGTGTGTGTGTGCGTTTGCGTGCATGCGTGTGTGCGTGCACTCGCGCGGGCTTACGTGCGTGTTTGTATGTTTCCCCAAAGTCCAATTTACATCTATCAGGCCTCTTGCAATTTCGCTCTGTATCCGATTATATACTTTCACTTTCCCTTGTTGTCTCATTTCTGGTCCACTGGTTTCTTTACTTTCTTCAATGGTTTGTCTTTGTTACTACTTTCTAATTGTCGGTTTTAGCGCTAATTTCCATGTATTTGGTCTCTGCGCATCACCCCTTGTATTAAGGCTCATATTATTCTTCGATTCAGGTGGATCGCCGATGCTATCTGCTTGCTTTAATTAAAATTTGATTGTTAAGTAGCTTGTCGTATTGCGCAAATGATAAAGTGGGGGTGTTTTTCTTTTGTGCCGATTTATGTTCTAATTTTTCTGTTTGATCTATATCGCTTTGTCACAGTCCTTTCATGGAATTCTGTAAATTACTTTGCCTTCCTAATTTATTTTGTCAGTTGCAAATATAGTTTTGGTTTTATCTATAGTGCCTTTTACATACTTTGCAGTACTTTCTTTGGCTCTTCTTCCTCTTTCTGTTCCTATTTTGGCTTCTGTGCTAAGGCAGTTTTCTGCGAATATTTTTTTTTGCAGTGCTGATTTTGGTTTATCCATTTCTGCTGCTACGTTTTGTGCTATGTGAGTAGTCTAGATCTGATCACTAGAATTTTGTCGACCGACTGTCACTGTACCGGATGGTGGTGCGATTGTGCATTTAGGTATCTACTGGTTTGTGTTGCTTTTCTGTATACCGTGTGTCCAAAACATTCAATTCTCTTTTGTATTAATGCATCTAGTGATGTTAATTGATTGTCACTAACTCCATCGTGAATACATTTTTTGCCATTATTATTTTGTCATAATCTACGATTAATGGCAATACACCTATCAGGTGTAGCTTTTTTGTAATACACAGACAGTTCAACTTTAATGCTGTCCAGTATCTTTCATATTTTTGTTTTTGCGTTTGATGTAGCCAGTTTTGTATTACATCTGTTACTTACGGCCTCGAAAAGTCTTTCAGGTACCCAAAACGATGTCAATTGTCAGAGGCAAAGTCCGTACTATATGGAAGGTGAGAAATTAATTCCCTTGCACGTCAGTTTTGATTCTGGTTTCATGGGTGAGAGTGTGCTTGGTTGTCGCGATTACTTATAATACGTGGCAAACGTCATCATCACTATCACAGAAAAACCAAAGCTCTATTCAAGCATCAACTAGTTTTGCTGTTATTGAGAAAGTTGATTTGGAACTCATCTGGCACTAACTACATGATAGTCCAGTTTGTTATAAACAATAGTTTTAACACGACCAACACTAGTGATTATTCTCCAAATATATTTCAATAATTTTGTGAACTTTAGAAATGTACTCAGGATTGGCGTTTCAAATCGGGCTAACAGTTTAACAATTCTTCAAATTGCGTCTGAATGCAACTAAAGTTGCGTTAGTTAATTTGATTGGCAGTATTGGCATGTTTAGGCTATAAGTCGAAATGCGTAATATTATGAATATGAAACCTTTTTATCACGGCTCTTAATGTTTAGAAAATAGAAAATCTAAGTCAAAGTTTAATCGCCCTCGTATGTGGCACCACATAACATCATATTGGTATTAGTTGCAATTCCCATTTTTTCCCTACAGATTCTGATTCGTTTAAAAATTCTGTGTACTACAACATGCATACAATAATGTCAATCGCGATGATGTCTTTAATCACTTTTATGTTATATAGTTATTAGTCACTAAAATTGTAACTGATCTAAAGTAACCTCATACGGAACACCGAGCTAGTAGAGTAGTGGTGACATAACCTGCTTAGCATTCGGGAGGTAATGGGTTCGATTCCCGTTATCGCCTACCCTGTATGAGGTTTTTTCAGTGGGTTTTCCTCATACATATGTAGCGGCATGGTCACTGTGTATACGCACACCATCTGCGGCTATTTAGGCGAATGCTGGGGTAGTATTTTCTCACTCAGAATCCTAACTCCGTTCCTTCCGATCCTATCCTGACGTAATGTATGTATGTATGCTGGGAATCCATGAGTGTGGCTGAAGGAGCTTGGAAAGCTCAAACAGCCAGAACCTCTCCCTTGGGGAGGGAATAAAATACGTGGCCTTTTCCTTTTTTTTTTCATACGAAACAATTATTGAAGTAGGTAAGATACAGTTTCTCAATTATAAAACAATGATTTTTGTTAGGAATTTGCAGACATTTTATATCATCTTTTGTTATGTATTAATTTAATGTAAAATGGTTCCTTACTTAACTGAAAAACAAAAAAAAACGATTGATAATGAAGGGAATACAGTGATATACAAGGTGCTTAAGAGGAAGTCTGAAATTTATTCAACGTATCAAATCCCGTAGAGACTCACATAACACGTTCAACCGAACGTAAGATTAAAATAAAATTTTCTGGAACGGAACATGTTACATGTGATTCGTGACAACACCTAAATGTGCCAGAGAACGTGGAATTAAATATTCAAAGCCCAAGAAAATCTTCCCATCACTACTCGTGGCTAATAGTGTTGGCCAAATGTCTATTTCTAGGCGCCTTAAAAACCATATACAGCATTCATATCACATGAATTCAGCTCAAGAACCAAGCCAAGAAGGATGAAACCGTATATTTGAATATTGTCATAAATGATGGAATATATAACACTGTCCCTAATATTGCTATCGGGTTATCTTATAACGCAAGGTTTTTCCCTAACGAGGAGGTTAGCAAACAGTAGTGTCGATTTTGGGCAACTTAACCACACATTGGAAGATGAGGCCCTTGCTTAATGTTTCAAAAAATGGAATGTTTTCGTTGGCATTAAAGTTTTAGATGCCTATTTTGTAGATGGAACTTCAACAACTGAAAAGCTTTCCAAATTATTGACTATCTCGTTCTAGATTCTGGGTTCTACTTAGGTAATGAAAAATCCCATCTTTGTAATGCTGATTTGTGGTACTCACATGATGGTGCATCCTGTCTCCTTTTGTAGGATTATCTGAAAAGTGAAATTTGTTCTAATAAACTAGATTCCATCGAAATATTCAGAAAGAGGATTCCAAAAAAAATTCAAGCAATTATTACGGATATGTCCCTTAACGTCAATCGAGTTTATCCAATTCCTTTTTCAAAGAAGTGAATTAACTACAAACCATTACAATTACATTTACATTTGACATTACATGTTTTCTATGTCAAATAAGTCAGCTTGTAGTTACGCTACTAATATAAATTATATGCTTTCCTTACGCTGAATTTTAAGAGAATCTGAATCGTTACTCAAGCATGGGGTTGGTGTTTATAACAAAACATCAATAGCTAACCCTTCTCATTGTGTTTTTGACATAAATATGACTGTATTATACCTGGTCATTGAGTTTACGGTAAGGCTTATTGTATTAACAAATGGAATGTGTTGACATATTTTGATATTTACCGTATGAATTATTTGAATGGAATTTTTTATCACATATTCCTTATTATTATGACTAACCACTTGATGTGCCTTTTGACTAACTACGTTTATCATCATTGGAAGACTGATTCCTATTAATCACGAATTTTTTAGTTAGTAAACTTTCGTTACAACATTGACAAGAACAATACATTTAAGAACAATTTATTTGTGCAATTGTACATTCGTATTTAGATCAATATTTCATTGATCTTTATTTGTTATAACAGTAAAGCGGTAATCCGGTGATAATTTTTGTTTCTAAAAAAAACATCCTGGCTGATTACGATTATAATGCGGCTTAATTAATTTGAGCTCTAGATTTGCATAAATGAAATTAGTACAACCATTAAAGGAAAAAAAATCCTCCAAGTATTTTGTAACACTACTGACAAACGCAGTTATTCATTATATTTATCACTGACATCATTGCACAATTTAACTAAATAATTGATATTGTTACAAGATTTTTCCGTATCACACAATCATTTATTAGATATGAAACAACAAATAACAAGCATTTCTCTTATCTAACATTTCTAGTTCATTTATCAAGGATTGAAAATACAACAGGTTTATGTAAGTTGCTTTTAGTCTCAAAATTAGGTTTGTTTCAGTTTTATTAAATTTAATGGCGTGCCAGATATGTTTGCTTGCACGTATCTTAATCACTAAACATAACATTCTTATCGTATATGCATACACTTAAAAGTATGTTTATTGCACCTTAAAGCTTAAGTAAAGTCATTATTTTTTACGCCTTACAATCTCTGCTGATTGTAATTTGTACGCGTATGTCTTCTCAGTTCTTCCTTTATATTTAAGTACAAATGTTTACTTTAGGCATTATAAAAACTGAATTTGTGTTTTAGGGAATTTAGATGAAGTGTTAGATCCTAAGTTGACATTGAGTGATTATCAAGTCACAGAAGTGTATTTGGTTTCAAAAGGCACTGTTGGATTAAGCCAAACATTTTCCTCAAGCGACATAATGGCCTTAAAAAAGGAAGAAGAACGGAAACAGTTACAAGCAAGAACGGGCGGTGGTGTGTTTAGCCTTATATTCAAAAGAGGGAAGTCTGTAAGTTTTTTATTAATATTTACGTTGTAAAGACTATAATTATTCATGATTTAGACTTTTGGTTCCGGATCAGTTTCAAGTGATAACCGCTCAATATCTCCTAGTCATAGTGATGATTCACGCTCTGTAACACCTCCAGGAATTCAGCAACAAATTTTACCTGTTACACAGCAACCATCACCTATAACCGAAAAACCAAAGCCACCACAACGAAAACGGAGACCGGCGCCGAAACCACCTCAACAAACTAATCCACAAAAACATTCCTCCGACAGTAAATCATCGAGTCAAATTAGTACCATTTCAGACAGTAACACATCAGATTTACAAAACAAAAGTAATGAAAATGGTTTAACAATTTGTCACTCTAGAAATAGTAGTGATAGCTCAGGATATCATGAACCTTCAGTTCTTAGTGATAATTGTAACTTGTCACTTCCAAGACGACCTAAATCGAATATTATCAACGAAGTAGTTAATGAAGAAAGTCAACTTTCAGAAAATAATAAAAGTAGTGGAAATTTATCAAACATGGTAATGTTTTCTAAATCGACGACTAGCATAGCAAGTAAGTTGTGTAATCACAATTTTGTTAATTGAAATACAAAGTAACTTGTTTTAGGTCGTAAAAAGAAAGCGGCACCACCCCCACCTTCTTTATTGCATTCGAAAAGTGTAATAGAGAACCATGAAAAACCTAGTCCTGTAGTTGCTAGTCCCACAGTAGAAGTACAAGGTGAGTGCCAGGAAGTAACTTTAGCAGAACACTGCAACGAGTATAATGTCGATACTACGACTTTAGAAAGTGTTGAAGAGACCTGTACAGATCCGAATGAAACTGAATTTGATAGTCTTATTTCGAATTCTAATATATCCGTAAAAGAAGTTTCAGTAGCAGATGATGAATATGACAAAAGTAAGCTCAACACCACAGTTAATTTTGTTTGTTCTGAGAGTGATTTGGATATTAGTCAAAATAAAGTTGAGAGTATTCAGAAAACTCATTCAATTGAATCCAAATCATTTGATGAAAACAATTCATGCAAACAACTTTCAAGCAATGACACTCCTGTCATATCCTATATTGAACAAAATTTATTTGACGAATGCATTGGAGAATCTAACCTTGATGTTTTTCATGAAACGTCTAAAAATTCTCATGAATTGATAAACTGTACTAAAAGTGATAATAGTAAAGTTTTAAATTCAAAATTAAACATATTTAATCCGTCTCCATGCATTTTGCTAAGAACAAGACAAGACTCAAATGATAGTTTCAATAGCTTTGTAGCAAATGTTGAATTATTTTTTGGCAGTCGCATGGGTGAATTTGTTTAAGTCTTGTACAACTGCATCAACCAAATATGCCAGATCCGGACTTTCAATATGAGACATAGGCAAAATGTGATTACAAAGTTTTCGAAGTTGCTGATTTCCATATATTGTTAGAAGCTAGGAAGTGATTTTATAAAATATTATTGGAAGCCCACATTGGTCTACATACACATTACTTCTCAACACAATAAAAATGTTTAATTTCAGAATTTGTTTTGTGAAGTTTGTGATTTGTTTAATGTTTGCTGTGTTGATATTTCTTGCTGAGGCAACTATCAATCGAATTGTGGAACTATTTAGGAAGTGATCTATCGTGAATAATAATAATAATTGAGGAGGTATTAATTTGATTTTTTAAATTATTTCGAGAATTAATTTGTACACAAAGGAGGGCATGAAATAATAAACGACCAGTTAAAGTGATTATCCGACTTCTGAGAGTCAATGGGGAGCAGAATACCAAAGAATTTGTAAACGCATGTACTTTTGTATGTTTTATTTTGAAAGTCCGTACCCGGTGTATTAGTTTTGGTGTCTTTCTAGACACATTTTTAATATTTATTTTTTGCAATTATCTTATTCATACTTGCTCTTGCATGAAATTAAAGTTATTACAAATTGCTTATGTTAAAACTACTAACGCTTAGAATAGATAGCACTACTAACATATTAACATTTTGCACGCTAGCATTTCCCATTCCAATGCCGAGGAAAAAAAATGAAAAAAAGCTTCCAACGCCTCAATTTGAAACAAAATCTGTAGAATTAGATAAAACCATTTCACAGGCACACACTAGCACGATCAATTCTGAAGATATAAATTTAGAAGTTGAGCTTGAAATAATTAACCAAGGATTAAAAATAAGTTATAATAGTGAAAAATCTAGTGATAAGGATCAAATTCCAATTAATATCAATACTGACTGTACTAACTTACCTTTGGTTCCTGATGATTCAGGGAATAGGAGAGCACCCGAAATTGTGGCAGTTATACCTAAGAAAACTGAAAATTGCCATGGCTTCAATGTTGACAACTCTCCATTTCACTCTGTAGGTTTAAAACGACAATTCAAAATGAGAGGATCTTTGCATTCCTTAAATAGTTTATTCAACGAAGATACTACGTACAAGGATCATGCATTTTTACATTCCAAAAGTGCAAGCAATATCTCAAATATTGCAGATGAATATGAAATAAATGATATTAATATCAATATGTTTAAATGTAATACTTCAAAGAAATCGAGACAAAAAAAAATTTCACAAGAGCTATTTGGAATATATGACCTTGATCTAGATTCAAATCTTAGCTCACCTACACCAAGTTTTGCCAAACCGAGCAAAATCAAAAGGTGGAACAATATTGATGACCTGGATGATATTTCTCTGATATCTGCTAATTCTGGCTTTGGTGGAAAAGGATGGGTGTTGGGTGGTGATAGTGATACAGGCACGTGTTACACTAAACTAAACACTTTTTATATCATTTCATTTAATAATCATAAACTAGCACATTTTTGTATAGTTGCATGTCAAATCCTTTAATACTAATAAACTCCGCAAATTTTGCGATTTTAAAAGTAAATTAGGTGTATAAACTATACTGTTCAGGACAATATTATTCTGTGAATATCATTTATTTGACTTATAATTAACTCTTCTTGCGTTTATGAATAATATGTTTGTATGATGCACATACCATGTGTAAAGTAATTCAGCGATACAACTAATGTCTGTTATAAGTTTATTTTGCTAGTGTCAACAAATATTCATGTAGCTATCTCGTACGTCAATATGATTCAACAAGAGAGAGAAACAATGTAGGACGTTGGGACTACTTACATAAATTCACTATGTGCATTGGAAATTATACTGAAAGTCTTATATCAACTTGCTTGCATAGAAATTGCCCCATTGCTAACTTCACTGTAACTATATATTTTTTAGAAAGTATTCATCAGATCAAAAAAAGAAATATGCTGTTTGAAAGACAATTTAATATGCTTTGATATGAGATTACATTTACCTAGATTGCTTATCGCTTATATGGGTACAACCGATAAACAGATGAAGCGTATTTATGTGATGATTATAACGAAAATATCACGTCGTCAATAACGACGGGAGATCCCGGAAATAATCCAAGCACTAGGGAGACTGATTGAAGTTGTTGCCTGTGCAATTGAAATTTGCACATTTTTGTTTTTCATAATTTGATTAGTTTTCAAGTGTGTTAGCTTAATGCAAAAAGGCGGCCAAGTTTTTGTTTGAATTGAAAATGAACTTTGTCAGCGAGGTATCGTTCGACAACTGGATATGATACGCGCAGCGGTCAAGGGGTGTATAAACGTTATGAAGAGGCAGGATCCTTTCATAGGCGACCTGGAACAGGCGGAAAGCGATTTACAACTGCGCGTGATTACCGGTTTATTGAGTCAACAACATTACTAATCGTCACCTTAATGTGGTTCATACTTCTTCGTGAAGTATGAAGTGTGGCTATTAGTCAGTGGACTGTAAGACGAAGACTGGAGGAAAGTAATCTGACCCCTAAGACACCTGAGATTGATCCAAAACTTACCCCAACTCATCGTCAAACACCACCATCTGAATTGGACATTGGAACAAAGTGGGTCTGTTCTGTTTTTAGATGAGAGCCGAATATGTCTGTATGGTAGCGACCGCAGAAGAAAAGTGTACCGCAGGACAAGAGGGCGATTTGCAGAATGCTGCATTGAAAAGCGGCTTCTTTATGGAGGTTCCTGCATGATCTGGGGTGGGAGCACGAACCGACCCTGTCTTAATCTGTAGGGGCGCCCCTGGTCACGGGAGAGGAGGTTTACCGAGTGCTAGGTACATAGAGGAGATAATGCTTTATGTGGTGCCTTACGTCGACCACGAATTTATTTTTATGCATAACAATGCGGGGCTGCATACCGCAACAATCGTGCAAGATTACATTACAGAAGTCGATTTTCAGGTTACGGAATGACCAGCATACAGTCCTGACCTAAATCCTGTTGAACATTTATGGGATGAGTAAAACAAAGAATTCGAGCTAGACTTCATGCCCAACCTCAATCCCAGAGCTTGATGTTGCAGTAGAAGAAGCGTGGTATAATATCCCACAAGAAACAGTAGGGGAATTGATTAGATCTATGCTTAATCGTATGAGATATGTTATTAGGGTGAGGGGATCATACTCATTATTAAAAACTAAGTATTAAGTTGTGAATTGTCCATAACACTATTTTTTTTAAGTACATATAACAAACAAAAATTGCTATATGCATTAATATCACTATGTTAAACCTATGATGCTTACATTTTGATAAATGTAATCCCATATCAAAGCATATTAAATTGTCTATCAAACAGCATATTTCTTTTTTTGATCTGATGAATACTTACTTCTAAAAAATATATAGTTACAGTGGGCCAAATTTTATGCACACAAGTTCATGTAAACTTGTCTTTTTGGTTCAATTTGTGGTTTGAAACATTTATGATGCATATTCACGATAGTAAGATCCCAATAAGAAAAAAAATTTAAGAAACATAGAACCTTTCACAAAGATATCTCCATAATAATTATGTCCTGAATAGTGTCTCAAGGTTTATAGCATTGCTCATGTTTTTTATGGTTTTCAAACTATATCGATCAATTGCATTATTTAAACCATGGCTAACACCAAATAATAGCTGAATAGTTTTATACACGTTTAATGTACTCAGATAATAATGTACTCGCCTTATGGGGTAATTCATTGAAACCACACTACAAAGTATGGGAACTTACCTTTAAGAAATTTTTACCTTTGCGAAATTTTTACTACCAGGTCTACTAAACTAAAATATTTTCAAGATCGTGTCACTTCTGTGCAACTAAGGTTCTTATTTTAAATAGAATAGTGTACTTTTTGTTGAAAATTTGGATTTCGCCTGACATTTTAGGGTGACGCATTAAATTTCCATTTACCTAAATTTACTAATTTTTAATAGATTTCATTTTTTTCTCACATTGCACTTTGTTACTTCAAACTGTTTCTTGTGGCCGATTTTCAAGGAAATGAATTTATATTAACAGATAATTAGAATAACTTTAAATTAAGCTGTATTGTTTATTATAGCTGCAGGGGTCATAATAATTTTGTGTTAACGTTCTGTCTAATCATCATATTTTTTAGATACAATACTTTATGCAAACAAGGACTAATGAATCAAATCTGACATTATGTGTGTGTATTGTGGACTAACATTTCATTCTTATTATTACACCGCCTGTTTTACATCTGGCTAAATCCATTATTAATTATAGGTACCAGCCTATGTAGGTTATTAATATATGTAGTGTTATTTATTAAACTTTAACCTTAATCTGTGACTGGAGACAATTTTTTATATATTTTTTTGTCCTAACTTTGATTTATAATTTTGCTAACTATGTATATTAGTGATCCTCTTGTATTTGTTGTCTTGTATTTTTATTTGGGCATAAAATCTAGACATAAACGGAAATGTCAGGCATCTCTATACGCATCATTGGTTATTATAGCACTATCCATCACCATAATTTTGCTTTACTGAAGGAGTTCCACCTTTAGCAAGGATTCCTTAGTGTGTTAAACATTGTATTGCTGTAGGACCTATAGTTTTATTTCTTATTTGAGGAATCGTTGGTTTATCTACGCTTTAGAAAAATAGCTTCTACCACCAGGTTTGAACGCGCGCTGCTCGGATCAAAGGCAAGCACTCTAGTCATTTTACCATCGAGGTAGCTAGGGAGCCTCTGCTTTTAATTATAATACTGTATGCGTCCAGTTTAGTTCAATCAGTTGTGTACAACTTATTATGATCGCGTGGAACTTTTAATTTTCTGTTAGTATCCTTCCACTATGATACTGGCCTTAACTATGCTTAAGTTCGTTAGCCTTAATTTCTTACCCGTACACCTATATTAGTCGTAATAACTACATCTAGCAGGTCTTTAACTAACATCTAATAAAATATAGTTGATATTCCGAAGAAGCCCTCAGATCATAACGAATTAAGATTATTCTGGATACTTCTAATACCATAATACTGGATTTTGTCGAATATTCCTTGTTTTCAAAATAAGCAAAACAGAATACAGAATTAAATTGCGCATCAATCTTTAATTATTCTGTTGTAGATATGTATAACGATTTGAAAAACTAAAGACCGAACTCTGTTAGAGGTAAGCAAACCAATACTATAATTGTATGATGGCTAATAGAATGACAACAATTTTAAGTGATGATGTAAATGAAAATAATGTCTTAACACATTTCAATCTCAAGTCAATGTATGACTTGACTTTAGTACAGATAGTTTGAATTCAAGAAGAATATTATTTTGTCCAAAAATCATATACACAGGCAAAGCTAAATTCGGTAGAGAAGGGATCTTCAACAGAAATAGCTGGCGTTACTAAGTATCAAACCTACGAAAAACGAAATCCACTTTTCCAAGAAAAGGAATCTCTTTCCATTATTTTGTTTGTTCTTGTATAGTTTTCTTCTAACACACCTTAACCAGTGATGCCTATCTTAAAACATGCTGTCATAGATTTTTCCTGAGGATACTTACTAAAATGTTTGGTATCAAATAGATAGCAGTTTCTTTTACCTACCCTTTTATCATGAACTAACTTGTTAGATTGGACATATATGGTTCGTTGCGATCTATTTGTTAGTGGTTACGTAAAAAATCCAAAATTCGCTATTACAGTGCACACAAAAAAAAAATTAGTTTATGGGGTAACATAACCATGGTTCAATTTAATCTTCAACTCATTAAGAAGGCATGTTCAACAAAAGTCCAATCCATAATTCTAGGATGCTGGTAGAAAAATGAAGGCCACATTGAACATTTCTAAATATGACTTTATTTTGTTACACGATCAAACCGCAGTAGCCGTCGCGAAGTCTTACCAAGATAAGCGGGTTGCCAAGCTAACTGCAATGGAGATGGGAGGGTTTGAGATACGACGTAAAATGGCTGAAAATTAAATTCACTGCTTTGTTACCAATTCCAGTGGCGTAACATTTACACCAAACTTACGTTATGCTCCAAAAACAAAACAAAAAATCCTGTACAAATACACGTTCATACAGTATCAGAAATGGTGCCATACGCATAACACAACACTAAATATACCCAGTGCGTCAAAATAATCTTACACCCCCATGGAATTTTCTGCTAAAAAAGCTCACAAACAGTGGTCCCAGAAGACCTACACTAAATCCGAAATCAAAGCATTTCACCGAGGGCAGCTCGTAAAGCCACAACACAGCTAAGTAATTATAAATAAATCTTTAGGTCAAAACAATAACGAAAAAGAACTCATTCATCAACAAAAAGTATTCAAACTACACCTCGTTCAAGTTATTGCTCCAATGGTTTTCCGACCAACCTACCAACAGCCATTTGCCAATTATAAAAACGCACATTTCACAAACAAAACCCTACATACAATCACTAAAAACCAAAGACGCAACACACAACAACAAACTAACAATATAATAGCAATAACAAAAAGGTGACAAACTCATAAACTTAAATTTCGTTATAACTACTCATTCTGTAACGTCATCATAAAAAAAAAAAAAAACTAACAACAATATCTTTAACAAGAAAATCAACAACAATCATCAAAGTTCGACAAAGTCGACAAACTCCACATCAACACGCTAATGTACTAGATTCATGACTACCAGAGCCTTTATTCTAAAGTCAAACTATCATAACCTAAACCTGAATCGAACTATATACACCTAACGTAAAAGCGCGACTAAAACCTAAACCTAACCGAAATGAAACGAACCTAAAACTAACTATGCATCTCTAATTATGCTACTCCTATTGAGCGTGGATGTGAAGGAAGGATATCACCACATCAAAAACTAAAATCCAAATCGTCACCAAGGACAAACACTAATCACCGAAATATTAGCTACCAAAAAGTTGGAATACAAAACTGTCTAAAAAATTACAATCCACCACGAATGGCGTACGAACGAAGTCCGATGTTTTGCTCTTCTCCCAAACTTTCTACTACTTAACTCCCATACAGCACCGTCAATATTCATACCATCCTAAACCTAAAAAGAATCTCACCCACATTTTTGTAAATGGATTTGATTGTGTCCCGGAATCTCATATCAAGAATATATGGAAGAGGTCGGGCCACGATTCACGGGCTTTCCTTTACTCACAATCAGTCATAGTTCGGTAAACGTACTCCACAATGAACTATAAAGATTCATCCGTCAGGGATGTCCAACAACACCAGACAGGCAAGCTCATAAACTTCCACACGTTTCGCAACTACATGAACCCAATACGGCTCAAAAATCTCAAACCTTACGTCAAGAACAAACAACATTGTTTACTAAAACTAAATTATTCAATTGGTCTACAAGTCTCAACTGATACCTAACAAGTTCTCAATAAACGTCATAAATTCGTAACAACAAAAAAATCTCCAAATTCAAAAGTTGGTATCACCAAAATTCACAAACATCCGGGATACCAAACGCCACAATTCAATACAAACGTTAAAAGCAGCTCAAATACCAAATCTTATATGCACATGACATCAAACAATCAAAAATATTCTCTAGTTTCGAACTCGAATACGCAAGTACTAAATGTGTCTTCAGTAAAAAAAAAAGTTAGACGAGTAATGACTCGAACTCGGTTGCCAAAATTATTACAGCAGAAATACAAGCAACACAAGTCGTACGTTCAGGGCGCCAAAATTATGTTACACGTTCAAACCGCGAGTTGCCAAGCTAACTGAAATGGAATTGGCCGGGTTTGAGACATGACGTAAAATTTAAATTGTTACAACTTCCAGTGGCGTAACATTGATACCAAACTCACATTATGCTAAAAAAAATTCCTGTAAAAATACACGTTCGCACAATTTCAGAAATTCGTCAAACGCATAACACTAAATGTACCTAATGCGGCGAAATAATCTCACAACTTTTCAAAACTAATGTATCCATTTGTACGTTTATTTGTGATAAACAAAGATCACTCATTAAATTAACGACAAGCTATTTTAATCGCTTAGTATAAAACAAATTCAAAATATCAATGTTTGAATAGTTGGTATTTTCCCTGTGCATTGTGATTTCGGTTTCACTAAATTTAACAATCCAAAGAGAATTGGCATAGAAAACACCGCTACCTATTTAAATTTGTCGTTAAATGTCATTAAATTACCATTTATAGTTAAATTTTAGTTAATTGCAACTAAAACCTTCAACAAAAATAACATTGTAGGTAGATATAACGGTTTCTTGTATCACCGGATTTGAGGCAAACTTAAAAATATTTTAGTTTAATAGATCGTAAGTTTCAATCGAATATGCTGAATGTTCAGAAATATACATTAAGTAGAACTTCCAATATGTTTGGGGATTAGTTTCAATTGAATATACTGTATATGCAAGTTCATAAATTTTTTTAATGTAAAGTACTAGCAATATGTGTTAAGTCTGAATGTTTGATAGGGCATAATTTTATTTGTAACTGCTTCTACAGATTATTCTATAATATATTTCACATTTTACATTTGATCATGTAGGTACTAGTAAAAAGTATATACATCTAGTACTAGTAAATATAGTACTAGAGTATAGTAAATGATAAAATTATTAATATCACCTTTTAATGTTTGTTTTTCCCGAATATATACTTTGTTTTCTTCAGTTTTGAAACCTTTTAAACTTAGTTACATTGAAATTGTTAATTCTAAGTCAAATAATCACATTTTCATAATAAGAAAGGTATTATCACCATATTTTCATTGTCGTAAACACATTCATTGAATCCTGTATAAATGTATTCAACACAATAATTCAACATTCTAGATTCACTATCGACGGTACAAACTGTTCCAGTAAAGGAATCTCCACGTGGAAGCTTATCGTCGTTCAAGGGATCAACGTCGAGTTTATCTTCTAAAGTGAAAAAGATATCTAATTCGTCATTTAGTCCAAAAGAAGAAATTATCCATCCACTTGAAGACACCATAACGGATATAGACACGGTAGTTAGTTCTAATTGTACACCTTCATACGTTGTTGAGACCAAACTAGTTGGTCTTCCATCCAATTTGGAAGAGTCGAACGCAAACAAACTGCCTAAAGAAGATTTTGAAGAACGGGAACCTGAACTAGAGAGCGACTGGCAGTACCAGCTTCCATCCCCCCCAACTGCGTTTAGGGACCTCAGCCCTACAAATTTAACTGATGTTACAAATTATGATACAATTACACTTGAAGGATTTAAGGAAGAGTCTGTTATAACAAATCCAATGTTGTTTGAAAAATTAGAACGTGTAAAAGATAATTATGAAGTAGATACTATTAGTGACATTAATAGTATAGTAAGTGAGGACGAGAAACCCATGTTAAGTAAATTAACACTTGAAAATCTTGAAAAACGAAAATCTTTAGTTTATAATAGAGAACTCTGTACTAGTCTTAAAATTGCTCAAGGGAACGATATTGATTACACTCATTTAAATAATGATCAACGCGAAGAATCTGTTAGCAAACACTCAAATGTTATTCATGAATTGGAAGATGTAATTCAGAAAGGTGGAAGTAAATCGTTATCGCGTCACAATAGTTGTACGAACGACTTTAACACCTCATTTGACAAGCACCTTCCAAACTTCCAAATATCTACGTATAACAAGCCTAAGAATAAAATAAATATATTCGAAGATGATAGTATACGAAGTAATGTAGATAATTCTGGTAAAGAAGAAGTGGTTATCACAAGTAATACTGATAAATCATTAATTGAAGAAAATATATTTAAAAAACCTCAGGAATTCAGTAAATTTAAGATTCCTGTAAAAACTAATTTCTATGTGAAGCACCACTCTTTATCTCCTTCTAATAGTATGGTAAGATCAGAATCATTTTCTTCTAACAATCATATGTTTCATTGGAAGCCACAAAATCCTGTACAGCGATCTAAATCACAAATAGCCCTTAATCATTATAGAGATGATAAGGTCATTAGCGATGAAAACTGTGACAGCTTATCTAAATCAAATAGTTTATTTGATGTTTCTGGTCTTCAGAGTTTAGAGGTAAGCCTTTACGACTTTTCCTTTAATATTATTAATTAAAAGAATATTATATAATTTATAATTATAAAATAAAATAATTATGTTTCTGAAGTGAGGTGACGTTTTGTTGGTTTTTCTGTAAGTACTGACACAGATGTTTTATGTAAAACTAGCTGTACCAGCTACTTCATACTCGCGGCATTCGCAAGTAACATTTTATCCCATTAAGGGATGAATTTTCAAATAGTCTTTCTTAGCAGATGCCTGCGCCCTATAAGGAATGTAACTGCTAAATTTCAAATATGTATGTTTTATAGTTCTTGAGGTTTTCGTATAAAAATTTTACACCCCATTCACACGCATAGAAGATTCATTTTTGAAAATACTGAAGCATGTATTAATTTATTTCTTGTGAAGAGTAATTTACACATATCATCATCATCGTAACTTTAGAATGAAATTGCAAAAAATCGTACATTAATGCACCCTAGGGTACTCAAGAAGTATTTCCTCCAAATTTCAAATAAAGAGGTCCACAAGTTTAGGCTGTACGTTTTTAGTTTATCATATTACACTGGTGTCATGATATACATACCTAAAGTTAGAATACAAGTTACTGGTGGAATAACTATACCAGTTTGGACCTTATTTTTGATAAAGCTCCAATATTTGTATGTTTTTAAAAATTGCCCTTTTATTTGTTATTAGACAAGCTTTGAAATTTTGTGCAGGAAATGTTGGCTTATGGTCAGAAAAGCTATCAACAACATATAGTGAAACATTTCTTTTGTTTTTATGGTCCCTCTCTACTGTTTTTCATTTCATTGGTTTTGAGAGGCACTTTTAGAAAACATTTTATTAGTTTATTCTTTTATGACTTATACTGTTATTGTTATTTAGGTAATGAGAATAATTCAAACCAAACTTGGCACTCCTACCAATTCTTCTGAGCAGCTGGAAAAGGAGCAAGATATAAGCAAGAAGGTTGAAGATGAAGCAAGTGTGGATTTTCATACATCAGCTTCAGTAGAAACAGATAAGTCTGATAGCACAGCAAATTCCAAAACTTACAAATATCAGGGGCCACCTGCAATAAACTTAAGTACCTGGTCAGAGAGACCGAAAACAAAAATTAGCCTTAAAGAAGACAAAGATTATAGAAGTAACGGGGTTGTCATAACCAATAACAAAAATAGTAGTTTAGTAAATAATAATAATATTGAAAAGCCGGACTGTAGTAATGGTGTAAGTTTAAAGGTCAATGGATTAGAACCTATCAGAACGAATCCACCTGGAAATATTGTAATAAAAATAGGTGACACAGAATCTAACAAAAATAATACATTTTCATCTAGGTTTATAACTCATACTACTGCCGCAGCTTATAGAAAACCATTGTCAAATGTAAATAAAATTGGAAATATTGGAAGACCACATTCAATTGCTTTAGATTCAGATTTTGATATTTCCAGGGTACCTATAGTAAGATCGGTAGAATTAAAGAAACCCTTTCAAGAAGCTACTCAGCTTAATAATAAATCTGTAACTCAAATAAATACTATCAATAACGAAATTGCAAATAATATCCGTAATAGGTATATTGAGAAAGTACCTGGTGCAGATGTTATAAAGCAAACCAATAGTACAAGCTCAGATTTAAATAACACCAACCTCAATGGAGCTCCTGAATCATGTCTGAAACCAGTGAGTAGAGTAAACAGTTTTGCTCAAAGTCGAACTGTACCCACTGTAATGGGTTTTCGAAGTATTGAAATTGGAAATGACAATACAGCTAGAAGTCGAAAATCATGGAATGTTCCTAACAGCTATAGCACCTTACCTTCTAAGACTAATACAGATTTATCAACTCGAAATAATATTTACACACCAAATAGTAATGTTCCATTCTCTCAATTAACATTGAGACGGGTCGAATCCAATAAATTATATACTGATAATAATGTACATACAAACGGATATACTGTAAATAGTTCTTCACTTAGTAATAAATCAACAACATACAATAGGTTATCAAGTGAAGAAAATCTTCCAAGTGTGAATGATTTCAATACACAAAAAATACATGTAGCAAATTCTAACGTTCCCCCTCCACCACCAACGATGCCAAAAATTACGAATGTTAAAAAAAAAAGTATAAAATCGTTTGAACCAGTCAAGGATCCTCGAGATGAGTTACTTAATTCTATTAGAAATTTTGGAGGAATAATTAGCCTTAAACACGTAAAAAGTTAGAGAATTTTGCCAAAAGTCTTAATGATATTTAGTCAGAAATGTACGTAATAAAAAATATTGTATATAATGTAAGATAAAAAAAATTACTTTTGAAATCTATTTGTAAAATAAACTTCAAAAAATATTTAAAAGTGCCTTACATAAAGTTTAAAAAGCATGTAAAAGTTATATTAATACCTAATTTTGTAGTGGATTGTTTTTTCATGTTATTTATAATGATGTTCTTACGAATCTTTAAAACCAAAAATTGTAAGGTGTTTTAGTTTAAATAGTATCAATATTTTTGTGTATCAAATGTGTACATCTGTATTTTAGCTACTTTAAACCTCAACTAAATATATCAGTCAGCATATTGTTGTTATTAAATGTTATACAAAAGCTTAACATTATGTACTCATTTTTAAATATTACTTCAGTATTACCTCAAGTTTATTTTATATAAAAGTTACAAAGCAAGTGTTAATTAATGTTTTTATTAAAGTAAATCTACATCTGTGGTCATACAAGTATATTTAAAAAAGAAACTTAGGGACCAAAGGTATAATTGGAGTATAAATCTATTTTTATTTATTAATCTAATAATTAACTTACTCTTGTATATAATATACATTCAATAAATTGTTACATTTTTGTATGATTTTTTATTTTTATAGGTACCACTTCAGTAGTTGGTTATGATGGATAATTACCAAAACAATTTTTCAGCTAAGATTTTAAATTTCATATTTGGTAGCATATTGAAATATTTAACAATTGTGTTTAATACATTTGATGTGTATCATATACATGATAAAAAATATATATTTTTTATTAGTCATGAGTATAATAGTAATAAACAAAGGAATTCTATGGCAGGTTTAGTTGTAATATTATGAAAGCCTGATATACGAGTATAAGCATTATGCTATCACGCATCTTTATGAATGTTGCGGTAGTCTGAATTGATTTTATGTTATTGTGGGATATTGCTGGTGTAAAAGTTTGTTGTTTACGAAAGTGCGACCTTATTTTGAAGTATTAACCATCATAATAAGTACTTATCCAATGACCAATTTTATTATAGCCAAATTCACCGCTATGCTATATCTGTATATGTTGTCTCCCAGTTTGTATACGTTCAATTTGAGGAAGTTGAACATACCCCATAAATTGCGGTCCTTAATGGTATGTTTTGAAAGTGGTCTATTACATTGTCAGTTATGTAACCATTATTCTGCTCTTGACATTTCATAGTTCTGCTGCTGTTGGATCTTTTAGACCTATGTTAGTTTGGAAATCTACTGGTTCTAAAACACTTAGTGACACTTCATCTTCACTTACATATTGGTCAAAATTTAGATTTTGATTTTGTATCGGGTTGAGATATATAGTCTTATTGCTTATGATAATAGTAATAATAACAATATTAAATTTATTCATGTTCGTAATACAAAATGTACATACATTCGTCTGTTTTACGGCTTAATACAAAATTACGAGCAGAACTAAGTGCACATTACAGCTAAATTTGTATTAAGAAATTCAAGGTATGTGTAAAATGCCCTACTTGTTAGAAAGTGTTCAATTTTGGGTCTTGAATCCTTGAACGGTAAAACTTTTATAATATGAGAGATGGCATTGTATAACTTCTGTACCAAAACTTCAGATTCGTTTTGTGATTTACTTATACGGCAGTAAGGAATGCAAATATTACTCTTGTTGCATGTATCTTCATGAACTTCACTACGCAGTAAGGAATGCGAATATTACTCTTTTTGCATGTATCGCAAAGATGAACTTCAGTATGCAGTATATATGCATGCAAATTATTTTTAGCTTTTATAACACAAGCCAAAATGAACACGTATGGAAGTGTTAAGATCTTATAGTCTGCAATCAGCTCTATATACTGTATATTGCTTACAATTCTTTACATTTGTTGCTATTTAAATGTATTTCAGGGAGAAAAATACCCCACACAATAATAGCATACGTTAAATAGCTGTGACATAAATCAAAGTATGCATTTCTTAATACATCAGTTGTAACATGATTTGGTAACATATGCAGGACAAACAAATTGCTGCTTTAGCCGTGATATAATTAGCATGGGTATTAAAGCCCAAGTAAAGGGTTACAAAAAACACCTAGCAACTTAACAGAGAAGGCATTTGTAAGATGTGGTGTTTCAGAGACAAAACTATTTTTTAAGTTTTGGTTACATTTATATCTAAATAATTAGCTTCACACCATGCACTAGCTTTCTTAAACAGATCGTCGGATTTTGCTACTGCTCGATTAATAGTATTTCAACACATAATATAGTGGCATCATCAGCGTATAAAATACATTAATTTGCTTTTGAAAAGTAATTACGCAAATCATTAATGCAGATCAGAAACAAAAACCCAAGTATGTTGCCTTGGGGCACACCTTTTGTTAATAGTAACTTCTGATACATTGGTGTTGATTAAATACTACTTTATTAGCAATATACACTGTACATCAAAATGGTATACCTTATCGAGTTTTTCCTACAAAATTGTATGGCATACATTATCAAAACTACGCGATAGATTTATAGTATAAATATTGCTCTAGCATGACCACCCTTTTCAAAATAATGTCAAGTAGGTATTATTAACAAATTCAGCAATAGTATCACAAGTACTTCTCTTTGAGCGAAAACCAAATTCATTTTGCCAAAGAGATTATTTGCTTCAAAATATGATTTGATACGTGTTGATAGTATTTTTTCCTTGGAAAACACTTGCAGCATAGATATTGGACGGTACTTGTTGACGTCATCCACATTACTCTTTTTATAAAGTGGTGTTTCTGCAGAAATTTTAGAAGATCTGCACAGATACCATTTTTGAAGGCGTCATTAATTAATTTACTTGCAGGTAAAACGTTTATAGGTTTATGCTAGATTTTATAAGGTTAACGTTTATTACGAACATATCTTTAGCGTGACTATTTTTTAAAGAACGTAGCGTATTTCTAACCTCTGAAGGAGTAGAAACGCCTCCCCCCCATTTATAATCCATGACCCCACAAAAGTGGGGATGGGCGTGGCCACACCGCACTCCCATGTGATCACGCTCACTATGACCACTTTACCCTTTTTTCCACCTTCCTTCCGGCGCCATTATCAACCCGTTGATAAAGAATTAGGGTCCTATTGGCATCTTTAGTCCCTAATTAGGATCCTTGTGGCAGATCAGCCCTGTAGGGTAGACTACCGTAGACACCTTTTCACCTGGTTCATTGTTGCACACGCGTTCTGCCTCAAGCTGCACGTTCTGGTTGGAAGTTAAAATTAACATTCACATAACCCGGGCGTAAAATCGTTGTTGTTTATGAGACTCACACTAAAGATGCGAGAGATCATATCTAAACCAGCTGCAACACAACTAGGCGAATTACTGTTAAAGATAAAAAGATTAAAATGGGATTTGGAAATTTACGGCGTTCAAAGAAGGCTGCAGTAGATAGATCTGAATAAATAACACTAGGCGACTTAAGAGATTGCCGTAACCAATAAAATATGTAATAGTACAAACACTCCAAAACCAATAAATAAATAAATATTAGTCACGCAAACCCAAAACAAAATAAACTAGTTAACAAGCCACTGGAAACACACCAAACAAGCAAGAAAAGCAGGGGAGCCTCATTTGGGGGGACATTTTTAAAACTAATTGAAGATTCATGCAATTGCAATGGATGGGCTGTGAAATTGCACTGTATTATTCGTTGTGGGGTTTTGAATTTCCACGGACGTTCGTTAGGAATAACAATATCTGAGTAGGGGCATCTAGGGCAAAACGGGGTACCTAACTTTAAGGGCCTGATTTTCTGATAAAACGAATTAACTTAACTGTGCCATTTTGAATTTAGCTATCTAAATATATTACCTTTAGACTTTAAACAACTAAATAACCAACTTAAAATTTTTACGTAGTTTTTTATATATTTTTAAAATTAGGCCTCTCCCCGGCAAAATGGGAATTGTATCTGGGGTAAAATGGGTTTAGTATATGAGGTACGTGTAGGTGAACGAAAATAATTTATTAATACAAAAACTCTTAGTTAGGTATATAATATATGATATACAAAGTTAGTTAGGTACAAAATTCACATCGGAACGCAGTCTCATCGTCATCGCTGTCGATCCCGGCGCAGGAATTATGAACCCATTCGTGACAAAGACAACATGAAATCCAACCTTCGGTGGAAGTACTATAAAATTCTTTGCAATATCGCATCGTCTTCGTTACTTGAGGAATCTTCATTATTTTTGTCTTTCAATACTGCTTTTTTTGTTAATTTAGGAACTGCTTTTTTCGTAGTATTTTTCCCTACACTCCCTATTTTTCTTTTGACACTATTAGCTTTCTCATTTTTTTCTTGAACAGATATTTCCAATTCCATTTTGTAAGGAGTGGATGTTAAAATTGCTGTTTTTCCTCGTTTTCGCTGAGGGCGTTTTGCAACAGAAGTTACTTTAGTAATTGGCTGCAAATCTTGCGGCGATGCAAGAGGAAATATACTTGGCTCTTGTAGAACTACCTTTTTCGGCATCCACGAACATTGTGGTAATGGCGAAGAATCATTGTTGATGGTTTTCATTGGCACACGTGAAGGCGGAGTTGTCTCTATTCTATTTTATGGATCACAGATTTTTCTGGAGTCTGATGGGCATTTTCTCCTAAGGATTGCTGTTCTGTCGTAGAAGCTGGTAAAAAGTCACTTTCTTCAAAAACATTTTCATTCGGTGGCCAAATTCCAGTTGTTTTGAAAGCACTCATAGCATTTTTCATTGTTGCTGCGTTAACATAGGCAGCACCAAAAAGAGTCGAAAGTTGCCAAAGTGTTACGACTTTTCCGGGATTACTTCGTAGCCATACTCTTACTTCATTTTCGTAGTAGTTGCTGAGAGGTTTCATAAAGCTGACGTCCAGAGGTTGCAACTTGTGCGAACAATGCGGTGGTAAACAAAGCAGAATCACTCCATTTTCTCGGGCATAATTAATAAGGTCAATATTTTTTGTATGATTGGCATGGCCATCACAAATTAAAAGTCCCGGAAAATTGAAAAAAATTTTTAAACCATCTGAAAAAAATATCTCGTCACCCAACCAGAATCACTTATTTCAACCATAGAACCAGGTGACAAACCAATTTCAAATTCAGGACGTTTTCTTTTTCTGGGAAAAATAAGGCAAGGAGGAACATAACTTCCCGAAGCTGAGCAACAAATTTCAGCAGTCACGGTTTCCCCCTCTCTGCAGATGTGAGAACTCTTACTTGGCGTTTTCCTTTAAGTGCTAATATCATCGACTGTCCCTTTGGATTTACAGTGATACCTGTCTCATCACAATTGAAGATCTTCTCTGCAGTTAGTTGATACTTATCGATAATACTTGTAAGCAAACCAAAGAACTGATTCACAGCAACCTTATTGAAGCCCATTGCTCTAGCTCCTGATGTGGCTTCTGGTTTTCTTAGGGCGATGGTAGGGTGTTTTCGAAGAAAATGATCCATCCAGTCAGGACCGGCCATCTGAGTGTCTTTACTAAACCTGTTTGCAACACCGTTTACGACCGCCAATTGATAAACAAATTTACTTAACTCTCTCATTGTGAAGCCGAATAATCTTGATTTCATGTCTTTTACATATTTCACAATCTCTAACTCTTGAGCTTCGGTAAACACATTTCTGGCGCTTCCTAATTGCGCTATGTTAAACTTTGACCCCATCTCTTTTGCTGTTGCAACATAACGTTCTAATGTGGTTTGAGGCACCTTAAGTTGCTGCGATGCTTTTTATAAACCATGGTACCCTCAATAATCGCCTGTACTGCTTCTTTCATTGACTCTAGACCAATTTTGACGAGTTGCCTTTCTTGCGTATTTTCGTACCATCTGAAACCAATAGGAAAACATAATAAATCCTAATGCATTGCTTGGGGCAAAACGGGTCCCAAGGACGGGGTAAAACGGGACCCCGTTTTGCCCCATCATCAAAACCCCATTTTGCCCCAAAAACACGTGCTCAAATAAAACAAGAAAAAATCAGTGTAAAAGTGTTTTTGAAGCCATGCGTTTGATAAGGTAGACTATATAAAGGCAATAACGATATAGCATAAACAAAACATCAATAACTTTTCGAAAAATGTACGTACCTTAAGGAAATATATGATCCAGTTTTACAACGTACGGCGTTTATAACTCTATGCCGGACAAAGTCAAACTAACGTTCGCCCGGTTCGTGCTGCGTCTATTGCAGTGAAAGGTATTGGTAGTGGAATAATGCGTCTGAGATTTGGCGGGTTAATTCGAATCGAATTCACGTAAAATGGCGGAACCCCGTTATGCCCCAGTACCCCGTTTTGCCTTAGATGCCCCTATTAGTTATTGCAAATCAAATTAATTAGACGTACAGTGTAAACGAGTAAATACATTGCGTAAGATGTTAATTATAACTACTGCTTTCGATTAATTGTCTATCAAACTCTTTATGTAACCCGTCAATAAAAAAAAAAACTATTAGTTATTTTCAATTTAAAATAACAATTACTGTTAAGGCAATTGCTGTATTTTGTGTTGAAGCAAAATTCAAAATCCAAGTCTAGGATGTTGATTTCAGATGTTGATTCGGTTGAAAGGTTCTTACACCAAATAAGGGCTTTGGGTGTAGCGGTTGTACGTTGTACACCTTAAAATTTGATTTTGTACCTAGGATCATTTGACCGAAACTGGATTCAGGCGAAATCATTATCTTAGAATTTCATCATGTTTTTTGCATCCGGAACCCTCTGCCTGAAACTAAATTCACTTCTCATACTACTTAGCGCTTTAATAATGATAAGTAGGGAAGTAATTAAAACCGGTTTATGGATTTGCTGGAACTCAACATCTCAGGGTTTCATCAGTATGTTTTTGTATCTAGGAACCTCTGACTGAACCTAAATGCGTTTCTAATATTACATAGCGCTGTCTGTTAAAAGGAGGAAGAGGGGGGTCATGACCCGTCCTTATCGTTATTAATATATTTGTTGAATTATTAATAACACACCGAATAATTTAGTTAGGTTTCCTAATGTATTGTGAAATCATGCAAGGACTGTCATACGGTAATTGTCGTTTAGGGTTGTAACGACTTATTTTGTAATAAATATTTCTGATAAGCTAACGCTTGTATGTAAATACAATATAGAGGTCCGGCTTCAAGTTTGGTTATAAATATGCTACAAATTGGGCTTGCAAACTAAGCTAATCCAAATCACTATTTTCGACTTGAATTTTAAATCTAGTTTCTGTACCTAAGATGTTGGTAAAAGCTGTTTTCAAATCAACATCTTAGACGTTCATCAAGTTTTTATATGTAGGTTTGTCTGACTGGCTAAACCTGATTTCAGGTCGTATAAGGTGACCGGTTTCAAATGAATTCTTGAAAATTGTTTATATCTCTAGGACCCTTGTTATCTTTTCTGATGAGCACTGTTACTGCATTATAGATCCTTTTAACAGAATATATAATCTGATTTAAGGAAGACTTTTAACTGCATTGGTTTACTACTCCTACAGCTTGTTTCAGCACCTTGAAAACGGATACATCGGCCCCAAATGATGTTATGATGCTGGGACTACATTTACTTACAAAGTTGGGGACAGCTAATATCTTATAAGAGGATATGAGAGAGACGGGCAACTTTATAATCTAGGATCCTCTGACTGATTGCAGGTCGGTATACTGATAAGCCGAATAAGGTAGTCGGCTTGAAATTAATTCTTGGAACTTGTTTACAAATCTAAGACCCTTGTGAGCACTGTTACTGCATTCTGCATTTAAGTTCTTTTGACAGAATACATAACCTGACTCAAGTATGACTTTTAACTGGATCGCTTATCTATTCCTACTACTTGTTTCAGCATCTTGAAAACGAATACTTCAGTCCCAATGTGCTAGACATGATGTTCTAATGCTGGTCCTACATTTATTTATAACCTTAGAGAAAGAGATGGACAACCTTAGATGTTGAAACTTGTTTCAAGATTTTTCAAGGTGTTGGAACAAGTTGTAGACATCTACAACGAAAGCAAACTAAGCAAAAGATCTTTCTAATTGTATAATGCTCAATAACAAACCTTATAATTAATTTAAAAATGGTAACAGTCTTCATAAACTTAAAATGTTCAGATAGAGCAATCGGATCATATGCATTTGATACGGTTTAACAAGGTTATCAGCGTTTGAATTGAAATCAAAACTGTGAATCGTTTGAATAAAGATGGATTTAATTCTATGCTTAATGTATAGAAAAATGATGCGTAATAGTAACACACCGAAAAATGTGATTAGATTTCCCAATACCTATAGATTATTCAAACCAAATTCAATATGTTAAAGGTTATTATTAATATTACTCCCATAAATAAAAATGTAATTAGATGTCTTGAGCTGATGTTGTGCAAGGCCGACAATCGACATTAACCTAATGCATAATTATTGAACATTATAACATTACGATATCGGTTTTTATCAAATAGGTAACAGCTTTGCGTCTTTTAGACTATGTGTTTTATCAAATGCTTTATCATATTGCTAAATTCTTTGAAAAGTAATAGCGCACACCATTAGTTCTGAAAAAGCGAATTTGTGTTTACACCGTGTGACTTCTCGTATGATTTTTGGGATGTAGGAACTGTCAAAATAAAGTTTCTAACCTTAAAATGCAGCATACGAATGTAATTAGTACATTATTATAAGTTTTTGTTATGAAAGTTCAAAGGTAAATATGTAATTAAAAATTATTATTAATTTTACTAAATACATAAATAAAAGTTTACCTCGAGTAGGATTTGAACCTACGACCTGTACGTTGCTAGAGTACCGCGCTAACCAACTGCGCTATCGAAATACGAGCCCCAAACATAATTTAATTTAATTTAATTTACATTCAATTTGTTTGTCTATTAATAATGGATTAAATGGAAATATTATTACTACAATGTTCGTTATCTTATACTTTGATGATACAAAGGATAATTATAACAGTAAGAAAAATTAATATTGTCGATAAGTGTGCCAAACGCACTATTGGTTTCAATTGTACATTGGGTTCTAAGGCTCTCCCTTCTTCTTTGAGATCTTGTAAATCATGTTTTTGTTTTCATTGGGAATATAATTATTTAATGTGACTTGTTCTGTAAAAGTAAAATTGCTATAGCTGTCAAAAGTTTGTTTGTCAATCACTATTTTACACTGTCTGTCCGTTGAAATTAAGGCACTGTTCACTATTTTGAAGTATTCTAGTCTTCCATTGCATTCTTCCATTACTTGTGAGCTAGTTTTTGTAGATAAAAGTAATTTTCCATTTTCTAATTGTGAGTATACTTTGAAGTCGTTATTAACGTTAGAATAATTACACTTATTTGTGTTAATTAAAGAGCATTCGGTCATGATTGGTTTTTCAAAGCACAACGTTTGAGTTTCAATCGATTGGCATTTCTCGTTTGTCCATAGTTCTTCATCAATGGTTCGTAAGTTGTATTTGAAGTGTGGTAACAGGATGTTGTTATGGACTTCAGGTATGGGATATATTTTTAAGTATTGATAGGTTTTTGGATTTAAAATTGGAATGTAAAGGTTGTCTCAACAAGAGTGCACTATTTTCTTTAAAAATAAAAACACGTATTTTTTGAGTAAGTTGTGATATTTATATTGCATTAAAAATAAGACATGTACCGATTATGTATGCAATAAAATATCCGGCAGATGTCCCCCATGGCTTTGATGATAGTCCATTACTCTTTTCATGAAATTTTTTATTTTGACAAAGATGTGGCTGTATCTCATTGATAACGCGTTGGATCTCGGCCTTGAGCTCAGGAATTATTTCCGGTTTATTCGCATAAACCCGAGATTTCACAAAACCCCGAAGAAAGAAATCACACAGCGTTAAATCGCATGATCTTGGTGGCCAGTTGACATCTGAATTTCGTGAGATGATTTGGTCTGGAAATGGTTGCTGTAATAAATCGATTGTTTCATGGGGGGTGTGGCAGGTGACACCGTTCTGCTGAAACCACATATCATCCAGATCCATACCATCCAGTGAGGCCACAAGAACTCCGTTATCATATTCCTGTAACGATTGCCGTTCACAGTCACTGCAACTCCGGCCTCATTTTCAAAAAAAGTAAGGTCCAATCACACCGCGTGACCAAAATCCGCATCAGACATTGCTCGTTATGGATGCATTTGTTTCTCATGGATTGCGTGCGTATTTTCTAAGCCCCAAGTTCGATCATTTTGTTTATACTCAAAGCCATTCACATGGAAATGCGCTTCATCGGTGAACATTACTTTGTTCGGAAAATCGCCTTTCGCTTCAGTTTCCTCTATTGCCCATTGAGCGAATTGCCGACGCTTTGCACGGTCTGCTGGTTTCCTGATCCATACCATCCAGTTGAGGCCACAAGAACTCCGTTATCATATTCCTGTAACGAGTGCCGTTCAGTCACTGCAACTCCGGCTTCATTTGCAAAAAGTAACGTCCAATCACACCGCCTGACCAAAATCCGCATCAGACATTGCTCGTTATGGATGCATTTGTTTCTCATGGATTGCGTGCGTATTTTCTAAGCCCCAAGTTCGATCATTTTGTTTATACTCAAAGCCATTCAGATGGAAATGCGCTTCATCTGTGAAGATGACTTTTTTCGAAAAATCGACTTTCGCTTCACTTTCCTCTATTGTTCATTGAGCGAATTACCGACGGTTTGCACGGTCTGCTGGTTTGAGCTCCTGAGTAAGCTGAATCTTGTACGGGTGAAGGTGGAGGTCTTTCGTCAACATTCGCTGCTTAGTGCTTCGTGAAATTTGTAATTGTTGAGCACGATGCCGAATTAATGTTTTCCTTTTTTTCTTTAACGGGTTGTCGTATGGATAATTCACCCAGTTATGATTAAATACTTCTAGCCCAGAGCTATAATTAGCTATGGAAAATAATGGATAACTAGAAGATTTTATGCCATTTTACTCATCGGTAGATTAATAGGTCCAGGTTCAATAACATTTGATTTGCTTATTAACAAAAAAAAAGGAATTCCTTAGATATTTTCGTTTTACAAAAAAAGGTGTTGCTTCAAACTTGAAAATAAATAATGTAATCTCGGACGCCAATTTGTTCTTAAGGAACAAATAAACCTTAACAATAGAAAAGTCACAAAAAACTCATGAAAATAACAAGTAAAAAATAATGACAACAATGAGTTTTATTACGATACTCAATTTGATTATAATGATAATCTCTTAAAAACTAATGTTAGTGATTCCTAATTAATTGCCTTAAACTATAATGTGAATTAATTAACAATATGAAATACCTGAAGTAATTTCTTTTACATTTTGGGTGTCACTGGAACTTCAGCAGATAAGGAAATGCTGTCTATTCATCACTTTAAATTTATTGCGCAATTTTAATGGAAGTTGAAGTAAAAATCAGATTTATATGCTGGTAATTCTAAATATATAACAATTTCTTTATAAACCTCCAAACTGAATTGATTTTGCATGGTTCAAAGTAAAATTTGGTAATTGAATTCCCACTTCGTAGTAGCAAACGCTATTGCATCATCTTGCAAAGTTAACGTTAAAATAAAATTAAACTCAATGAAAAATTAGTGGTAAGAGTATAAGTAAAATTGAGTTGAAATGTAAATGTCTCAAATTTCCGTATGATAAATTTAAAAACTCACCATATAAATGTGGCACTCTTAAAAATTTTAAACAAAGCGGAAATGGCTTCTACTTCAACACGTACTTCAAGCAATGAATAAAGAACGGGCAAAGTAACCCTGCGCATTGACCGAAAATGACTCAAAGCGCGGAAAGGGATGTGCAGTGAACTATAATTTAAATAAATTATTTAAGCAACTAACGCTACACGAAATGCGCTTAAGTTGCCAATATGAACGTAAATTTTAAATATACACAAAAAAAGTTTGTTACATAACGTCATGTACTGAAATAATTTGAAATGTTGAAAATTCTAATAATTTAAAAGCATGTAAACTGTCAAATTCAATCAACTCTGATTTAATATAAATTAATCGTAAGTGTTTCATATTTTTAATTAAACGTTTGAAAGTAATTATTTCTAAATTAGTTGTTTCTGAGAAAGCTAGAGTGGTAGTTCTTTCAATTTTCCGGAGGATTTCTAATAAATTTGCGCATAGAAAGTTTTCGTATTGCACATTCAATAGAATTTGAATGTATAATAATTCGTAGAAGGGTAAAGTTTCATCTTTCCTCTTTTGATTGTATGTTTCGTACAATGATTTTTCTAAGTCAATTTCGTGAGCGTTCAAGTTTTCGTAGGGTCCGTAAAGTAGTGAAAATGGGGTATATCTAGTGGAAGAGTGTACGGATTGATTGTATATCAATACAGCACTTATCATAAGGGTTTTTGAATCTTCATTTTTATTTTGTAATTTCAATATTATTATCTCCTCTAATAATGTAGAATGTACACGTTCTATTGGTGATTTAGTCACTATTGTAATTAGTAGTAAAGTGTAGGTCTATTCTGAAAATTTTACAATATTCTTGAAAGACTTTATTCTTAAATTCCTTCCCTTCGTCACATATTATTTTTTTGGGGCAAGAGTGATGAGAAAAGTAATATCTTAGTTTGTTTAAAATAGTTATTCCTGTTGTGTCTTTTATAAAATAACTTTGAGTGTAACGGCTGCATAAGTCAATTATGGTTAAGAACTTACTTCCTTCGAAGCTAAATGTATCTATATGGATGATTACAAATGGTTTCTTTGCTAGTAATGGTCCTGAAAATTTGGGTTTATAGGGGTTTCGGTCGTATTTACTGATTAAACATGTTTCACATTCGTTAATAAACTTATTAATTTTTGTTTTCATGTCGGGCCAATAGAATTTCAACTTTAGGTGATTCCATTATGATTTTTGTGGTGGTATTTTTCTATTACATTTGTTTGTTCTTCTGTTTTCAATATCCTTTGCTAGAATCTGATAATCTTGACATTATCATTCAGTAGTTGGTGTGTTGTCATAAGGAATTGTGAATTGTCCATGAAATAAATTCCGTATAAATTTTGAGGGTTGATGACTTCTTCTAATATTCTTTTAATATTTTCTAACTCGGATCCTTTTGTGATGGTTATTACATATTGCGTTTTATTAAAAGGTTTTTCGATATAAATATTATACTTATCTCCGGTTTTTAAAATTATTCTGTTTGTGAAATGGTTAAGTGGTTTATCTGAAATAAGTATGCCAAATACAGGGTTTTCTTGTGTAGTATGTTGTGTATTATCGTGGTCATTGTTTTCAGGTATTTTGCTAAATTCTTCGAGACGATTTGGGTTTTCATGCATATTCGGGATTAATGAGGGAATTTCTTCGTCATGATTACTTATTTCTACTCTTGATAAAGCATCTGCTACGTTATCCTTTCCTTTTTTGTAATGGATTTCGTAATCGAATTCTTCAAGTTTAAGTTTTCATTTAATCAGTCTAGAATTTGGTGTTTTTCAAGAAAAAAGGCAAACTAAGGGTTTATGGTCCGTTTCTATTATAAATTGTTTCCAATAGATGTATGGTCTAAAGTGTTTGGTGTTTTCTACAATTGATAGTAACTCTTTCTCAATGGTAGAATAATTTCTCTCTGCACTGTTTAAGGTTCTTGAATAGAATGAGTTTGTATTATCATTTTGAGATAGTGCGCCTCCTATAGCTACATTGGCAGCATCGGTGGTTACACGAAATATTTTATCAAAATCTGGATAAGCTAAGATGGGTGAGTTGGAGAGTAGTTCTTTACATTGTGAGAGGGCCTGTATGTAATTTCTGTCAAAGTCAAATCCTTTTTTAAACATTTCGTAAATAGTTGAACTATTTTTGCAAAATTTTGTATGAATCTCCGATAGTAACCGATTAAACCAAGAAATGATTTAATTTCTTTGGTGGTTTTTGGTAACAGGTAATTTCTGATGGCTTCTAGTTTTAAGAGATTTGGCTTAATACCACTGGGTGTAATTATATGTCCTAAGAATGCAACTTCCTTACATAGAAATTCGGATTTATCCAATTGAACCTTTAGGTTATATTGTTGAAGTTTTTGAAACATTAATTTTAAGTGTAACATTTGATCATGCAAAGATTTAGAAAAAATAACTGTATCATCCATGTATACGAAACAAAATTTATGCAAATATGCTTTCAAAACGTTATCCATAACTCTTTGAAAAGTACTTTAAACCTTTTTCAATCTAAAAGTCATCCTAGTGTATTCGTAATGTCCATTATTTACAGAAAGGGCGGTGTTTTCGATTGATCCTCGGTCCATTTCAATCTGTGCCAGGTCAAGGGTTGCAAAATATCTACATTTTCCAAGGTTTTCTTTTATTTTCTTTTTTCAATCTTAGAGATATTTGTCTTCGATAGTTTCCGGTAATCTTTCACTAAACGCGATTTTTTCTTTCCGCTAGCATCTAATCTTTTGGGAACTATCCAAACAGGTGAGTTAAAGGAGAAATGCTTGGTTGAATTATTTTATTTTCTAATAATTTTTGAATTTGATTCTGTATTTTGGATTTTAAGTTATGAAGGTATCTATATGATTTGTGATAAACTGGTTCATCATCCGTGGTCCTGATTTTATGTTTAACAGCATTGGTGAATGTTAAATCTGAATTCTCGTTATAAAAAATGTCCTTGTATTTTTTGCAGAGTACTATGATTTCTGTTTTTTCTTCCACATTTAAATGAGGTGTTTTGATGATATTTGGGATGTCTAAGTTTGTTGGTTACGTATCAAAATTTTCTGTTATTTCCATTTAAAACAGGTTGAACGTCTATTTGTTGGTTGAAGTTAATTTCTGATTTGTCATTACTACTATATGGGACTTTGTAAATACCTTCTTGTGCATACCTTATTGATTCCGGTGTAGTAATATTACCCAGTTTAAATTCGGGACTGACGACGTGTCCTTCTTCGATATTTACTGGTATATTTATTGAACTTGAAATGATTTGTTTAAATGGTATAAAATTGAGAGGATTTAGTTCGAAAAAGAGGTGTTTTGTGGTCGTGTTTCTAGTTGATATTGACATTGGTGTAGGTTGTGGTTCAACTCTCATTGAATAGTTCACTATTTTTGGGGTATCTAGTTGTAAAGGGGGATTTTATTTTTGCTTAATTTGTATTTATTAGTATAAAATATAGTATTACTTATGTTTAGTTTTTTTCCCTTATCTTCATTATTTCAGTTCTTAATAAAATTATTGCACCTCTTTTATTTTCCTGAGTAGCGTATGACTTTAATTCAACTAATTTTTCTGTTTCAATTCATTAATTGATTACTTTTTAATATAAATTTTGTTATCATTCTAACACACACGCATTTACAAGTATAAAGTGGAAAACAATTTAAGTAAGTCCTGCAGACATGCAACACACATTACACATTTGCTGAACATTTTGTATCATTTCATTTATTTCCCTTATGTTTGCTTAATTTTTATGACAGTATTACAATTGGGAAACTAATAACAACTGATTTCATGCTCTTGTTACCATTATTAATTCACTAATTTTATATTGCACAATTATTCTTATACTGCGCCATTCCCCATTTATGTACGCACACAAGATATATACTTTTGTTACAAAAAATATTCATTATTCTGTTCATAAATGTTATGTTAAAGCTATCATCACTTCAGGATATCCTATATGAGGCCGTTATTAATGCAAATATTTCCGATACTCAATTATCTACATTTATTATAATTACTTAACCAATATTACATATAGTTCTTATTTCTACATATTTACATACTACATATCTAAAGAAAGATATTGTTAAAAAAACCTTTGTATGGTGAGATGAAATAAAAAACGATATAACAGTAATCTGAGTTTTTATTTGTAGTTAAATAGTTACAATAATATGCTTGTAAAACTACATTGTCATCATAGATCCACAAATATTCGTTTAACCCCAACCATTTTACCTACACTTTATTCTTCTTACGTCGAATGACCTTTTCCACCAAGTACACGTCCGGATATTTAGCCTTTTGCAGTTCATGTCCATAAAATCCACCTAGACATGAAAGGGACACCCGTCCCTTTCATGTCTTCTAGCAAGTACGTGACCGGATTGGTTACGCGTACTTTAACATTCTTGAAAATTTCACTCGGCCAATTGAGTACATAACCTTTATCAAATATGCTTTTAAATTTACTAATGCGAACTATGTCGCCCACCATGAATCGATCGTTTTATTAAAGATTTTAAGATTCGAATATGCATTAAGCGGTGTGTTAGCATTTACTTCGCTAGGTTTCATTCCGATCGTTCGATGTTTACGATTATTGTATTATGTCGTTACTTCCTCGAGAAGTCTTCCAATCCATACGTATTTTCCATGCAGCCCAAATTTTTATACAAGGTATTCTTGATGGTCCTAATCACTCTTTCTGCTATGCCAGCCTTTTTAGTGCTGTGGGTGGAGTAGTGATTAATGTTATATTTCATCATGAGTTTATCGAAATGATTATTGTAGAACTCTTTTCCAGCATCTGTTTGCAGATTCTTTGGCGCCCGTTCTTTAAGAATGGTTTGCATAGCTTTTGTCACGGCTGCATCCGTCTTCGTCTTCAATCCCCTCGTCCATAGGTGTTTAGAGAAACAGTCGATAACTACCAGCATGTATTTGTAGCCTTTATTCTGTTTGGCGTAAGGTACAAATTCAGCAAAATCGGCTTGCCATAGATCATCGAATCCTTTAATAATAGTGCGTCTACGTGGGAAATTTTGCGTGCCGGTTTAGGCAACTCGTTTACCACTTGTTCCATCATATATCAATTTACTTAAAGTTGCATCGTTGCACTCAAATCTGCCTCCACTATCTCAATGTAATTACGAACACCATTTATAAGCGACTTTACTAACCGGATAGAAAACTCGAGGTAGCCTTTATTTATGGCATCAGTGTCTTCTTGAGGATCGGCCACCGTCTTAAGCGGTTCCCATTTAAATGGAACCTCGTCAATTGATAGTGCTGTAAGGTTAACGCACCTTGATGTTCGATGGGATTGGCTACATTACTTAAACGCTTATTTTCCACACTGAACTTATCATCGGTAATGGAAAATTGCGTTTTTACCAGTTTATGGAATTGAGCATGAACATAAGAGCGTCCAAACTTGTCCATCGTTGTGCAAATTATAGTTGACTAAAAATTGTTTGGAAGGTTTCTCAATATATCCACCTTCGTATAGTTCTTCCACGATTGATATGATATCGTTGACAAGTCCAGTATTCCGGCCATTTTTCCGCCCGTAAGACTTCCAAATCTTGAATCAATTCATGCACATTGTCCCAGTATTTGTATTCAACCGGTCGCCCAATTTCTTTGAATACTGTTACTTCCCCTTTTTCTACTTCACCTCCGCCTTCTCCAGTAAGGGTTTAATTATTCCTGTATATTTTTGGCACGTGTACCTTTCAATTGTTCATCCGGGTTATTATCGCGACGAGCTGCATTAGTTGCAATTAAGATTTGTGTATAGTTCGCTGCATCTTCGCTAGTTATTAGACGTTTGTTTGGTTCATTCATAATTATTAGGTCATAGAGACCGCTCGTACCACTGTACCGAACTCCCTTAATAACCAAATCCTTTCCATCTATCTTCACTGATGTCTTGCCAATTGCCCACTTATCGGCGGAAATGCCGTAAAGAACTCCATAAGTGGTATCAATTGCATTCGATGAATCGTATAGCATGCGCTCTACGTATATTCGTGGTGATGGATCACATTGTTCCAGAAATTCTCTCGATGCAGAGGTATTGAGTGAAATCGAATTGGTCGTAGTCGATACACGTTCTTCTTCTAGTTGGGGTGCAATATCTCCAATCACACTAGTTTCGAGGAACGACGGTGTCTCTTGACGCAAAGAATTTCTTTGAAAATGCGAAAGTCGAGCGAATGGACTAACATACTTACTATCACTTAAAGAAGATGATCTTCGTTTGATAATTCCTCGCAAGTGATAAGGTATTGAATGGAGTGGTACTATACTGCTGAATTGGTGACCTTTTGTTTTTGATACGGCACGAATGACGTTTTGGTGACGGTTTCACGAATACCTCCTCCTCCGGCTCCGTCTTTCGTTCGATCTTTAGTAGCGGTTCGATTTTCTTTTAGATTTTTGTAAGTGGTTCAATGAGTGGTTTGTAAGCTTTAATGAAATCTGTCTCTTCAGTAAACCTATCCTTCTTAAGATTATTGCTGTATAGCTTTACAAACTTGAATTATACGTTTCATCAACGCTAATCTCTTGTCATTCATCGGCGCAGATCAACAATAAAACAGATCTAACAGGTAAATAAACAGCTCTGTTTAAAACAGGTCTGTTTAAAACAGGGCTGCTTACTTGTAGGCTGTTTGATTCCAAATGATATTTTAACAATACCGCTAGGGTATTATATACTGATCGAAGCCTTTCTTAAAACGACCGTTTTGTACTTCAGCGTCCTTATTTATTACCATGAATCCGTATCGATTTCGCTAAGTCTCTCAGCACATGTCACGAAACAATTGCATGCTTACTATTGGGGCGACATGGTCTTCATATATGTGACGCCAATTCAAATCATCCTGTTGGAAAAGCACTATCAAATTGGCGTTGTCTCTAATCAACTGTTTGGGGATTTTAGTCTTGGTTTGACCCAAGTAGAAGCAGTCAATGTTATTGTGACGACCTATTGAAAAGTACGCTCTAATACGATTCTGTTTTTTGCAAGCGATATCGTCAAATTGGATTTTGCTGCGCTCGGTTCCATAATATCAGCATTATCGTTTAAGTAATAATAACCAATATCTTTCATGGGATCTAGAATTTCACCCAAGAGTCGATATTTTTCCTGATTCAACGATTTCGAATAGACATACACGTGTTTGAAACGAAGACCGTTCGGTTCAGTTAGGAGACTGAGCATGGTGTTGGTTTTCCCACAATTAGGAGGACCACAAATTATAGCGCTTACGCTATTTGGAAGTAACTCCCCATGCTCTTCTATCTCCCTATTTCCAGCTCGGGTGAAATCATCGAGATTTGCAATAGGTAGTTTTTGAGTTTGAACCACTACTCTCATGTTGGTGTTGTTGGCTAGCGTCGATTAAAACTGCACAAATTGTCAATATGATTCTTTATTCATCTTTATTCATCACCTAATATTACAAGAAATTGGTATAACATATTACAGTTTCTTCACTTCTCCTATCAGAGGATTGTATTGCGCCATGGCACTGTGTAGTATGAGGTAATAGGCAACGATGCCGGCTTCAAACGCCTCCAAAGCTTCCATTTCAAGTTTTACATCTACGTCGAGTGTTTTAGCGATTCATTTTCTTTTGAACAGCCCAATACGAATATTGGACATGTCTTGAATTGCGAATAGTCAAATAATGCATCCTGATGTTCATGAGTGCTGTTGGTATAATAGTCTTTTCGAAAATTTAAATAGTTTTGGTAGGCCGTTATGTACTTGTTGACATTGAAATCCAGATGCGTCGCTTTGTATGAGTAACTTTCTGAGTTGAGCTGTAACTTTAGATTGCGAATATTCACGTTATCAAAATCTGCCGCTCTTTACGTCGTTTAAAACTTTTTCTACTTTTGAAAATCCACAATTGCCCATCGAGGCTTCTCAAATTGAGTAGAAGTTTTAATTGGCCATATATCCGACAGTGCCTGTTTTCAAGCTGACAAATCGTATAGTTGCCATTAACGAAACGGAATTGTAATAATGGTTGTATTTTTATTGATTTGTTGGAACGGAGTTAGTTTAGCACTGTCGCTTAGCATCACATACGGAATATTCCATTGAATTTGGTTTAGGATTATTTTAGCATCATTTTCGGTGCCCTTATAGCTACCAGCATCGCTTCTCGAACGTATTAAGACCAACTCCTGTCGCATATTCACGATAACTTGTCGATAATCTTCCATACTTCCGAATACGTGTTTTAGAGGTACGCAGACAACGAAATGTTTTTCTTTGTTGCTTTTAGCGTATTCTACTTGTAACGGCTCCTCGTTTTTCGACGACCATCCCAAATGCTGTAGACCTTTGCTCCCATTCGTTGTGTACGATACATATCCTTTGAGTGCTGATGTTATACCGGGATTTCTGCATGTATCCACTTTCTGTCCTCCTAACTCGTAGCAAATTTCTTCGAAAAGGAATGATGCAAAATCGTTTGTTAGGTAACATGTTTCTACACCGCCCCTTCTTCTGCTGAACTCCATTAAATTTTACCTTCTATGTACAAGAAACTATCATAAGTAGCGTTGACCAGATCTTAACTCTGTTGGTTAATTCTTAAGTCCATATTCTTTTAATTCTAGACGTACCGTAAATGGTTCGTTTTCCCGAAATCGATTAATTCACCCTTTTGATTCGTTAATTTAGTTGAATTATTACGGATAGTGTTGGTGTTGACTTCAAAATACTGAGGATTGCTAGGAATTTTGTCTAAACGGTAGCCTGGTGGGACAGACACGTCTATTTCATGCAACACCTTCGCGGCATTCCCGTTTCTATACGAGCCTTTGACAATATTACACTCAATGTGATATTTGTATGTTTAATTATTTGTATATCTAATATAGAGATATGTAAAACGTTAGCTTCTAATATCAGCGGTTCAAAACCTAGCATACGTCCAATGGAATCCTTTTGGGTAAAATCTATGGCAAATTCATAGCTAAGCTCGCACTTGAGCATGTTATTATTCGCCCTTAAACTAAAGTGACTTGTAGGAATGTGCGCTTTTATATAGATGCTCAGTTCTTCCAACTCGTATGCGCCATGTGGAATTTCAATAGCTTTTATATAATAAAATTTATCGTTTCCAGCGTGTATATTCCTTATGCTATTACAACCGTAAAATCCGACGACACCGATTACGTAGGTTTTCTCGAAATTAAGTTCGATCGGAGTATAAAAGTTATTACTCGCTGTGTGACCAACACCCTCTGCACTGAAGGTGATTGACATGGTGACTATACGTCTCCAACTACTGAGTATGCTATTTATATAGAAACTTTAAACGGAGATGTCCACAAATTTTGGTACCGAATTGTTGCTCTTGAGAGTAATTATAGTATACTTTGCAATCGCGAAAGTAGTCCAGAACTTCTCCCGTGGTGGAATATTTCCGAAACTATCATACTACCATACGCTCCCATCATGTTTCTTGTAACAAACTCAATGAGTACCACGTCCCTTTTGGTTATCTAAATTAATAATACCAGCCTCATTATTCCATGGTAATTTGGGCATATTACCTCTCATAAACACATCCCTAAAGTATAGTACATCCTTTGCGTGATTTCTTAGCTCTACATCAGTTAACGGTCTTTTCGATAATTTTTGAAGTTTTTTTTATTGTTTTCAAGTGCAAAGCCATACTTCCTCCTGACCGGTAGGGTTTCAAATATATTGCCCTGCCGTTTGTCTTTCTTACAGCGATGACCTCCATTGTACGATTATCGCGTGAAGTTTCATCTAACATTTTCCTCGCACCACTAGATGCGTTAATCGCTTTTGCAATACCCGCTGCCCCTCCGGCTAAAGCGCCAACGGCGGATAATCTCCCAAATAATGGTATAAGAAATGGTAAAATCCACACTCTTTAGGAAGGAATTACTCTGGGAACCCTTACTTTTCCCTTCCCACCTAAGCTTTTCACAGCCAATTTTGCTGCTGTAAAAGCTGATTTTATAGCCTTTATAGTACTAGCACTTTTTTCATTTTGGTGGTCGTTTTGTTCTGCTAACACCGATTCCTAACTTTCTTTTGTCCTCATTATACCTGCTACAGCTAAAGCGCCTGTTCGTTCACCTAACTTGGCATCTGATGCCTTAACACGATCCCAAGCTTTTCTTTCCAAAATGTTATCTGCTCCATGTCTACTAGCCAAGTCTTTACTATCCCTATAACTGATATCGTGACCTTTGCAATGAGCGTCTAGGAGGTTAATACCGGGATCACCACGTTGTAGCCTTTTAACTAATTTAGTTCCGGGACCACAATACTGATATCCGGGAATATGGAGCTCAATGGGTAGCTTATTAATGAGATTATTAACCAGACCACCTACGTGCACTTCTCTGCTTCACAATGAACATTTGCATGGAAGCAGGAATTGCTGTATTTATAGATAACGATCAATGCTACAATAAAAAACAAACAGATGTTTTACCAGTATTTTATTTATTCATATATATGATACAGTAAATAGCTGGATCGATAATGCAACATATCCATAATACAAACTGTATTATGAGAATTTATTCGTACTTATAATTCAACACATTTTCAATGTCGCGATAAATATTATCGTTGTTGGTTGCATCATCGCCATACTCCGTCTTACGAAAGTGGCGGTAGTTGTTGACTTGTTTGATGAGGTTTTAAAGAAACAGGGAAGATCGTATGATTGCAGTAATTCCAACCGGTAGTTAATTATATCCTTTAAGTTGAAAAGCTCTTCAGCGTCATTCTTGTTCAACGTACAGTAGCGACCGTGGTTTTGCCGAATTGTTATGCTTTTAATAGTCTTTCTGATGAGGATGATGATGATGATGATGCACCTTTCACTACTTCCCAATTATAACAAATAGTAAAATTGCTACCAAGCAATTCCGAACTTTGCTCGTATTCAATGTCCGTCTCCTCGTTGATATTTGACCAATCAATGTGGTTTTCAGTCTCTTCATTTCCAGATATGTTTGCCACTTGAGTAGCATCTTCCAATCTTCTCTTTTCATAACGAGGAGCCCGTCTGTACATACGATTCGTATAACTGGCGCAAGATGTAGGTGCGTACTGTATCCAATTTCAACATATTTTTTGATGAATTGACCTCGAATAAATCATATGATCTACAATCAATTAAACGTTCATCGGTAGGACTGTTATGCACAGTTTCAGTTGGGCACTCGGTAGATGTAGCTGCTGTGGTAGAACTATCCCCATCATTACAACACCAACACGAACATGTGAAGAAGTTATTACAGCTATTCTTGCTATCCATGTAGAATCTTTTCAAATTCATTCGAGTGGACTTGCGTTGACGACAACAACTGATGAATTTGTAACCGCAAATATATATTTTATTATTATTATATATCGTTTTCCCCACCTCATAACATTATTATGATGATAGAGGGGAGAACAGTTCTTGGAATCTATCATGATATATCTCAACACGATGTTGCTCTTGTAGTACGGGTGATAAAATGCATTCCAATTGTTTTATTTTACGACGGAAACGTAATCTATCCAGCGCCATACTTTCCCACAAACCTCTTCTTGTATTACAAAGCCTCCCCATTACCATATTATACACTACATTTTTAGTCTCATCAATAGCAACTCTCTTCATTGTGATGTACCTACTCTTCATTTAATCAAGAAATAAAAAGACGTTTTTTGCAATAATAGATATTTATGTATTAAGGGCATAATCTACAATTATGCCGTGGTATCTTAATGTTTTATTTTATTTTGCACCATGAAACTGGAACAAAATTTTAAATAGATTCAGTATTTTCGGCAAGTTTTTAAATGCAAATGCAGTGAAACAAAGTCGACAGTACGCTAATTTGTTGTTACTAAGATACTGTGATATTGCTAAATTGTTGCTAAGTTACTGTTTGTTTGTAAATAATTTGCATTCTAAAATGGAAGGTGAAAACGCAAAACTTATTCACAAGAAATTTTAAATGAATTTGAGGCCGCCCAGGCAAAAATAATTCAAGTAAATCGAAATATTTATACATAAAAGAGTACGAAAAGTTTTGCGCGTGGCGGAGCACAAAAATGTGTCCACAAAATGTGATGAAAAAGTTGTGATGGCATACTTGTCTCAAATGGTAAGGATTGTGTATATATATATATATATATATATATATATATATATATATATATATATATATATATATCATTAGTCAATTATCTCTATTCAATAAATATCTATTTTGCAGTCAAAGATCTATAAGCCGTCGTCACTGTGGAGTTTATATTCTAAATTGAAAAAGATGTTCAAGTTGAAGGAAGATGTTGATATGTCTCGTTTTTCCATGCTCACAGAATTCATGAAGAATAATTCTGTAGGTGATCAAGCTAAAAGCCCTACGTATTGCAACGGCATCAAATTGAAGAATTCATGTTGAAGGCACCTGATCATACGTACTTGTTAGTTAAGGTATAACGATTTTAGTTTTTTTCCAATTCTCATGATAAAATTATTGTGTTTTATAGGTTGTCACAGCCTTTGGTATTTTTGGAGCTTGTCGTCGCGAAGAACTGCACGATTTGGCTGTACAGGAGGTAACAACTGAGGGATCAGTGCTATTAGTGAAGATCAAAAACCAAAACTTATACTTCGAGGCAATTTACAATTGTACCAAGCGATGGATTGGTTGATTACGTCTCTTTGTACCGAAAATATACAGCATTACGACCGGAACATACTAAAATTGACAGCTTGTTTTTGTCTTATCATAATGGCAAATGTAGTGCCCAGACTGTTGGGAAAAACACCTTAGGCAAAATGCCGAGGATAATAGCAGAGTTTCTCAATCTACCGGATGCCCATAAGTACACAGGGCGCTGCTTTCGCAGGAGTGCGGCGACGATCTTTGCAGAAAGCGGCGGTGATACAAGGGCACTGAAGCAGCTTGGTGGATGGCGATCGAATAAAGTAGCCGAATCATATGTAGAGAATCTCTGCAAAATAAAATTAAAATTGCTCAGAATATTACTGGTACAGCAGCTATAAGTATACCACAAAACGGCGAAGGAACTGTCAGCTTTGGCTCATCTGGAGTTACAATTTCAAATCCATCCAACTGTATTTTCAATTTTTATAAAGAATAAGTTTCATTACTATTATTTTTATTAATAAAGGTTGTATAGTAAGGTTGTTGTTTCAATAATTCTTTCAACTTAAGTGACATACCATGTGATGTGTTTGCTGTCAATCATGCTGCTTAGCAACAATGATATTTCCGTGCTATAAAGACCACATTACGCCCGCATTTGGGGGCGTATAAAGAACATTATGGTAGCAAAATAAAATAAAATATATATAATTTATTTCCAAACAGTTATACATAGATATATATTATTATTTTTTTACAGAAATGTTAAATTAGTTGTCTTTCCTATAGTTCCGGCGCTGCTGATGTACACGTCTTTCTCAGCCAGATATTGTTTAAACTTTTCAAAGATATCTTCTTTTTTAAAGTATTCATAAAATCGTAAGGGAAGTATACACTTAAAGTTCTCAGTTTCAATGATAATATGTTTACCATACTTCGTGTCGACAGCGTTCATATCAATCACTTTACATTTTGCACCCACTTCCAAGTCTTTTACTTTCGTGAGGATTTACAGAAAGTGCTACTGTTCAATGCAGATAGATCCATCTTTACTGATTCGAGAACGCTTGTGAATTTTGAGTTTACATCGGAACTGCCCTTATATATATTACTGCATGACGATTTTGATGGCAGAGGGAGAGTGTGCTTTAAGAATTGTATCAGTAGGATAATCTGCATCTGATTATGAATAACTGCTGCCATCAGGAGATGCTATCCATTTTTTATATCGTGGCAAAACTGATGCAATTGCGCAACTTTTAGTTCTTCTAAAAACATTTTGCACATATTTTCTTTAAATTTAAAACTTTTCACATATTGTTGCAACTGTTTCATACTTTTTCCCTAGGACGTTACACTCCTCTTCACTATGATCACCTCGCCCGTAAACCGCCTCATGTTGGGCATCGAATACTAATGCCGAAAATTCTTGCTTCAAGCGTTCCACCGCTGCTCTCATGTCGGTTGCTTTGGTCCATCGCTCTTTACATGTGGATGGCATACGCCATCCACATGTTTTAACAGCTCACTACACATTACACTATTTTCTTATATTATTACCTAAACTCCCCACTATGTTACATTAGTGCAGGTATGAACCATGTAATTGATTACTTCACAAATCTGGTTACCCGCTATTTCTAATAATGACAAGCATCAGCTATTCTTTAATTATGGTGCTGTCACTATATTTTTAGATAAGACGCGAACCGACTATTTTTAGCTATGACGCGACCACCTTTTAGTGAGGACATAAACCGGCTATTTTTAGCTATGATACAACCACCTTTTAGCGAGGACGCGAACCAGATGTGTGTCTAGCACAGACACGAACCACACATATCTGGTTATTTCCTTTTGTGACATATTTGCATAGCAGAGATTCAAAGCACATGTGTTTGGTCATCTATTTTTAATAATGACTTGCACCAGCTATTTTTAATGATGGTGCGGTCACTATAATTTTTAGCTAAGACGCGAACCGACTATTTTTAGCTATGACGCGACCACCTTTTACTGCAGACATGCACCGACTATCTTTGGCTATGATACACCACATTTTAGCGAGGACCCGAACCAGCTATCATATGACACCCAAGGTGACATTGCAAAGCTAGTGACTTTTTTCAAATCTAGTAACTTTTCTAGTGACTTTTGGGTTGGGATCGGCCTTGTATTACTACTCACGACTGGTGGTAAAAGATTTCATGCAGAGGAAAGGATTTGACTTCAATGAAACATATGCACCTGTTGCAAAACTAACAACCGTGAGAACCATTCTAGCGGTTTCTAATTTCCACAACTTACAAATACCACAGATTGATGTCAAATCAGCATTTTTGCAAGGAAATGTAGAGGAAAAAATTTATATGGTGATACCGTTTTGACGATGAAGGAAATACTTGTAAACTGAACAAAGATTTGTATGGATTAAAACAAGCACCTTATTGTTGGAATCAAAGATTTGATCAATTTGCAAAACAAGAAAAAGTAGTAAAATCGAACTACGATCCATGTTTGTACGTAAGCACCAACAAAAATATAATAACATACTTGCTTCTGTATGTTGATGACATTCTTCTAATAAGTTGCGATACAAACGAAATTCAAAGTCTAAAATTAAATAAAAAATTTAAGGTGCAAGATCTAGGTAAGTTAAGAATTTTTCTTGGAATAAGTGTCAGAGAAACCGAAGACAGAATTTATTTCAGTCAAAGGAATTATATTCTTGATTTATTAAAACGTTTTAACAGGAGCGACTGCAAAGAAATTAAAACGCCTATGGAACCTGGATCAGTAAACTTACCAGAAGCAACAAACAACCAAAAGGGTAAAACCAGACCAATTCGTGAACAGCTAGGATGTCTCATTTATTTTATGTTGGTAACCACACCTGATTTAAGTACTTCGGTGAATATCTGTAGTAGACATCAAAGTATCCCTACGAAAAATCTATGGATAAGGCCAAAACGCATTTTACGATATCTGAAAGGCACCGTAAACTATGAACTGTTTTATCCCAAAAACGATGATAATTAATTACAGGGATTTGCAGATGTTGATTGGGTCGGCGATGAACTGGATAGAAAATCTACAACTGGATACTTATTCAAAGTATTAGGAGGTACAGTTTAACTCCATAGGGAGTTATGCTAGGCAGTTATAGATCTATCACTCGTTCTATTGTATTTTGACAAATATTTGCAAACTTGTCAGTTGATATATCGATGGTAAACCATGGCTACTTAATTTATAAACAACGTTCGTTTAATTTTAATACCCAACAAAATTTTGTTTTCATATTTCATTTACAATGTATTAGTATGAAATTATTTATTTATGACGTGAGTTATGTATGTTAAAATCTTCGGGCAACTTTCAATCTGTTGTCCTCGGTAATTAACATCCTCATAACTCCCTTGATACATAAATAACTATTTTATGTGTGTGTGTGTGTAAGTAGTTTGCTCATATGAAATATTTTATTGAGAAGGAGTGTTAGAAATCCAATCAAATCCTTTCAACTTTGTATTTTCCGCTATCATAGTGTATTTTGGTTTCTGATGTTTATCTAGTTAGTAAAAAAGAATAATAAAATAGAATAGCTATCATTGTTAAAAAGTTAATGCGAGAGAATATATTTTAATATGTTTGTATGCCCTTCTGTCTGTTATTAAAAGTTAATATCTTCGACCATCGATCTACTAAATTATTTCAGCACATCAGAAAATAAACCTCTACCACTACTAAGAGTGTTGTTTAGGTACCTCAGACTTCTGAGGTAAATAAGGAATCAATTTTATTAACTATGGGTTTCCCCAATTGTTTGGGAGCTCTAGGTTTGTCAGTGAAATAGTGAGAATTCATTCTCAACTATAAAAGGTTCTAATCTGTTACAGATGCAAGCACATAGCTTTTACAGTAACAAACGCGTATGGTTCATTCAAATTAAACATAATTCTAATTACAAGCGATTTCATAGTATTGTATTGATGGCTCTTGTAGATGCATAGTATAATTTTATCTATGTTGATGTGAGCTGCAACAATGGGAGGGTTAGCGATGGAGGAGTATATTTGCAAAGCTCTTTATGCCGGGCAATTGAGAATAATTTATTAAAATTTCTGGAAGATAATGTTTTACTGAAAAGCACGAAGCAAACACCATATGTGATATTAAATGACGACGCTTTTCGATTCGGCACAAGGCTTTTGAAGCCTTTTGGACAACATTCGTCAACTGAGCCAGCCAGTAAGTGTTTAATTACCGATTAAGCATATCTCGTAGAGTTGTTGGGGACGCATTTGGAATTTTGTTAAACAAATTCCAAATTTTACAGCGAGATATAAATTTGTCTGTAGACAGAGTTCAAGATGTCACTTTCACCTGTTGTGTCCTTCATAATTTTACAAAAAACACGATGGAAAAAAGTATATTCTATGAGTAGATGTAGAAAATACAGAAAAGGTTGTATTGACACCTGGGTCCTGGAGAACTGAAGTATTTACAACAGATTTTGGAACCCTTGATAGGTCATCATGCACCAAATGAACCTATAGCAATATGTAACACTTTTATGCATTATTTCAATAATGAGGGTGTTGTAAATTGGCAGTGAGAGGCAGTAAAAAAATTAATTTCTGATTCTGTTATTATATTATAGTACATTCTATAAGTTCAAGTGTGAAATTTGTTATTTAATCTATATTTTAAGTGTGATCTCATGTTTATATTTCTCAATACACATTTTTTTTATAATTATACAATATTTCATTTATTTCAAATTTTGCTTCATTTAGCAATGCAACATCGTCCACTATATCAAGCTCCTTTGCAAAATATTTGCCAAATTCTGCACTTTCCGTTGAAGCCTGGTTATTTTGGAAAATTTGTATGTTATTTGCTTGGATTCTCTGTAATGTTGTCAGTGTTGCAGTTCTCATTTATATCTTTTTTCATTTCTTTAACTTTCAATTGTTCAGAAGGAGTGTGCAGATCAGTTTCACATTTATTATGAGTGGAAGTGCTTGGAAGTGATATTGAATCGAGCTGTACTCATACCTCTTCGTCTTCCACTTGGGATTGAGTTTCGCTCTTAAACAGAACATTTATTTTAATTTAAAATAGTTGCAATATTTACCTCAGAAAATTGGCCATGTTCCAAACTGATCTTACTTTTCCTAGTTCTAATAAATTGTTTCAGAAAGAAAATCTTGGGGAACCACTAAATGGAAGGTTCGTACATTTCATCAGTGTCCATCCCCCTATGAAGCACTTCCTTTACATTCGCAAGTTCATGATTGAATTGCGGTCTTAAATTAACAGTTGCATGTTTAACCTCATCTGAGGAAATCCTAGTATTAAATTCTTCACCAAGTTTTTCACTAAGCATTAACCCTTGCGTGTTTACTGCTATAAAATTTGTTCTTCGGGTCATAAAGACAGAGTCGTTCTTATAATAGATCAATTAGCCGCAAAGTAATAGTTTTGGTCCATTTACTCTATAAAAATTGTTTTGTTTAAATGATCTAATTATCACAATATGTGTATGTAAAAATATTGCTTTTTTATGTTTTATTAAAATACAAACATTATTATTACTCGAACAAGACACTGTATTTAGGTATTTGTTTAATTAATTAATTTGCACTTGATGCTAGCGTAACTATTTGAGTAGCAGCTAAAGATGGGAATATGCTTCATGAATAACACATGCGCTGTTCGGGCATCAGTAGTTTTTGTTTATCTAGTTTAGATTAGATAAACAAAACTAATGTAACCTAACAGAAAAAAACTGAAAAAACACCACGATTCCGAACAGCGCATGCGTTCATGTGTTACTCATGGAGTCTATTCCTATCTCTCAGTTGTCCTCGAATAATCGTTTTGAGGTTACAAGTATCGCGAAATTTAAAAATATCATATGAAAAGTCTTGGCCAATTAGCTACGGTATGATTTGTAAAAAATCACATTATTTACTGGTCTATGAGTTAGCTGATTACTTGCGTCGTAGCAAAAATCATATAGCAGAAAGTGGAGGAATGCGGACCGCGGGGGTAATAGTGACCATTCAGTATATCAAACTGTGTATATTATTATTTCCTTTTTAATATCTGTACGCCGTCCATAGGCATGTAGTTCACGATATAGCGAAAATGGTTGCGTTGCTACGTCGGCAATGTAGAAAATTTTGAGAAAGTGGAATTGAGTACAGTTTGATGTATTATTCTACTCATTTTAAAGGTAAGTTAAAATAATAAATTAAGGTGCATGCAGTATAATTTTTTATACAAATTGTGCAACTGCATGTGTAATTCTAGAGAATGTTGTGTTTTAATGATTAACTGCAATGATTCAAGTGTTATTCATGAATAAGTGCAAAAGTGTAAAGGGGTTATGATCGCCACGTGCTTTGGGGTAATGCGGCCTGCCACTATTGGCCCGAAACGCAATGTCACTAATTTAAATTTCTTTAAGATTTTTTTTATTGCAGATGCCACGTACCTACAAAAGACTTAACACAAAAGGGTAGCTGGACCTATGAACACCTTACTGCCGCTTGAAACGCAATAAGAACTGACAGAAGTACGTGAGATGTTGCAAGATGCTTTTGAATTCCCAGAACAACACTGCAAAAAAGACTTAAAAATAATAATGTATCTGATACTTCAATGGGGCGTACGCCTGTTTTCACAAAAGATGAAGAAGAATCTTTAGCAAAGCAAGTTATAGCACTGTCCAAACATTTTTATGGAATATCTCCCACTGAAATTAAAAAAAAAGTGCCTTCAAGTACGCCGAAGAGAAGAAATTAAAACACCCATACTCTACAGCCAAGGAAACAGCAGATACAGATTGGCTCGCCGGGTTTCGGAAAAGAAATCCGAATATTAGCTTAAGGAGGCCAGAAGCAACGAGCATAAATCGCATTTCTGTATTCAACAAAAAGGAAGTAGATCTGTTTTTCCTCAACCTGAACACTCTTCTGGACAAACATGGGCTTTCCCCGTCTATAATATTTAATGCAGACGAAACAGGCATAACTACTGTCCAAAATCACGCAAAAATGTTTGCGGAAAAGGGTCAGAAAAGATTGGGTTTTATTACAAGCGCGGAAAGAGGACAGACTACTACCATCGTGTGCTGCATAAGTACCTCTGGAAGATATGTTCCTGCTATACTGATTTATGAGCGTGAGAGAATGAAACCAGAATTAAAGAAAAATGGACCACCTGGTGCACTCTACCGTTGTCGAGAAAATGGGTGGACAAACGAACAGTTATTTCTAGAATCGCTCCAATATTTTTGTGATGTTGTAAAGGCTTCAAAAGAGGAGCCAGTTTTATTAATAATTGATAATCACGCAAGGGGGCGTATAATTTTTGTAAAGAGAGAGGGATTGTAGTTTTAACTATTCCACCCCATACGTCTTCTCGCTTTCAGCCACTGGATGCAGCATTTTATTCTTCTTTGAAATCGGCGTACGATGTTGAACGTGGAAATTATCTAACACGCCACCCACTTGAGACACGCCACCCACTTGAGAGAATAACAACTTTCGATATGTCTGAAATTTTTTAAAATGCCTTTGGACGTGTTGCTACGCCAGTTAAAGCCAGTAAAGGCTTGGAAAGCACAGGAATTTTTCCCTTAAATCCAGATCATTTTACTTTAGAAGATTTTACTGCGCTGAGGGTTTATAAAAGACAGAGAAAAAGAACAAGAGCCAGGAACATGCCGCAAACCAAAGTATTGAAGAGCAGAATATAGGAAAAGATAATAAACAGCAAGGAGAAGAAGCTAATGTACATGAACATGAGATATCATTTGCCGATATAATTCCTCCACCTGGGTGTTCAAAAGATAACACCTCAAGGAAGAAGTAAAAAAAAAATAACAACAAAAAACAACATTCAAAAATTTTCACTTCTACACCAATGAGGGTAATATTGGAAGACAAGTAAACTATAAAGGAAGAGAAGTATGAAAGAAAACTAATAAAGGCACTAAGCGTAAAGTGTTTAGTGAAGATGAAGACATCAGTGTGACTGATAGGTTTCAACCTAGAAGAAAATGTGTTATACCAAACCTGCAAAAGCATGAAGAAGGCTCTGTTGGTGACTGTAGTGACGATAAGGACAAGGACGTAAAGGCTGATATTTGTCTTATATGCGGCGAGTTTGTGAAAAACGGCGAACTGTGGATACGTTGTACCATCTGCTATCGTTGGGCCCACAAACAATGTGCAGAGTTTGATGACAAAATATATATTTGCGACTTTTGTACCTGAACACACGCAAATGGGGGTAAATAGGGCCTAGACCACAATTACCCCAGGTTGATGAGTAATAGTTCAAAGTGTTTTTTAAACGAAAAAAAAAACAATGTTTTTGGTATTTTAAGTTTTTTTATATAAATATATAACTTTGTTCCGTATACTTTAAAGTGTTATTTGACATAAAGTCACAACAAAACAATACAAAAAAACATAAGAAATTAGCAAAATTGGTCATATCTTCAGTCCTATCATAAAGCATATGATACAACACATAGTCTAAACAGGCTTTTAGATTTGCGTATATGTCTGATTGCATAACCAAAACGGCTATTTAGGACTAGCAAATAAAACAAACGCAATGCTTTTACATGAATGACTTTCACATGTCGCATAACTCTACACATCGTTAAACACAGATACGGCCGCAGTAGACGTATTCTGTATTATACATGGCACCGTTAGTTGTTACTAGTGACTAATCTAACTGTGGTCACGCTCCTCCCCATCCTTGTGACGCCTTCGGTTGGGGAAAGTAGGCGAAGTTTGTTGTGGTACCGTAATTTTGCACGCCATATCAATTGTAGAGTATCATTAATCTGGTAAGTCATCGAAATGTGTATTGAAGGTATCTATGGGTATGTTATTTTTAGTTTTATTTTTGAGCGCCTATGTGTATTAACAATACTCCATATTGCACCAACAGTATTAGTAGATGTGTTTATAGCATTGTTGTTAACATTAATTTTGGATTTTTTATAGCTTTTTTGCGCATTATACGAATTTATTTCTTCATATTTAAAAATTCTAATGTTTGGTATTTTGAATATAATTCAACCAATTGATAATAGTTTCTGAGTGTTTTCCGTCCAGTATTAAACCATTTTGTATTTTTATGGCCATCCTGTACTTTTACTTTCCGTTCAGGCAATGCTATCGAAAAGCGTCGCAAATTTCTTTTAAAAACTCGAGTTACAGCGTTTAAAATGAAAAACAGAGATATCCTTTTTAATGTTATAGGCCTACAAAGTTTAACAGGTGAATCAGGCATTAGCTACTTATACATTTAAGAGTAACTTTTTGACCGTGATAGTCAGAAAATCGTGTATTTAAAATTTTAATTAAGTCCGGCAATACATAATTCATAAAGATGTTATCCAAACAATTCCGTTTTCTAGTGGACTGTGAAATTGTTTGTATTAAGCCGTATGGGCAAAATAGGTAAAGTCTGTAAAATCTAACATTTTCAGTTTCGGATTAGCGCTTTATTTAACATCGACATATATACACTATTTCCGTTTCATTAGTTATCTGAATAAAGAATTACACTATACGTTTGAAAGTATTCGTCATAACAACCGTCAGGTTAGAAAGAAATAGAAAATAAAGCAACCATGCGTTTTCTTAACATATTTCGAACTTTAGCAAACAAGTTTTTAATGACATTGCAGAAGTTCTAAAACAACTTCGACGAGTTTTAGTATAATCGTCAGTGTTTGTTTAATTGAAGAAATAATTATTTCACTTAGCATAAATGTAAGTAAATAAATTAAGTGAAAATAAAAACGCTATGAGAACTTGTTTATTAAGTAAATACTGTAAACAACTAAACTAAAGTCCTTATTTCTAAAGTCCTTATTTCAATTCCAAAGATATACGTATAGATAGAAAAATAAAATACATGCAGGTACAATTTCAGTTTTTGTAAGTAAAGGAACTTACATAACTCGATCACTTTATATTAATTTACATACATATACAATACAAGAAGTGAAAAATATTGTACAAACAGAACTTAATTCAAATTTTTGAATCATTTCTTTTCAATGTTTGAAAATTCCTAAGAAATGCATCTTTTTATGGGAATTACAAACATAATTAATTATTAATTACAAAAAACCTTTACACATCAACTCTTTTTTATATGCTGTGGTAATTTAACATATAATTGGGAAAGCGTTTGCTTCAAGGTCTAGGAACAACACAGCAAAAAACCTAGACATACCAATGTGAAAATTAAAATCAAAATCAAGACGTATCATTATGCTTTTTTTAAAATTATAAGACGCCAAAACCTATTTAGATGGAAATTTTCTTCTTGTCTATTAAAATTATTAGGGTGTTTATATATCTTAATAGCTCACGTTGTAAACGAACATAATAATGAGTTTGTCTTGACAATATTTCCATATTGTCAAATTGAACGTCATGATTTAGATTATTTAAGGCATGGTCAGCTACCACAGAGTTCTCTGGTTGACCTAATCTACAGAATCTCATATGTTCTTTACGTGTTGTATCAAAGGTACGTTTTTTGGTTTCAATGTATGCTTTTCCACATGAACAAGATAACTTATACGCGCCGGAAGATGATAATGGGTTTGAAACATCTTTAGGTGATCTTAAATGTTCTAAAGTTTTTCTTGTAGGTTTAAAAATAGTCCTAATGCCATATTTAATTAGGATTTTTCAATTCCATCTGTAACACTAGCTATAAAAAGATGAAAAGCAGGACCAAAATTAAGAATTGGTTTTTGTTTAAGGTTACGCCTAAGGTGTAATAACATTATTAATACCTGTAAGTGAATATCCATTATCTTGTAAGGATTTTGTTAAATATTTATATTCATCATTCAAAAATTCAGGGTCACAAATTCGTTTTTCTCGATCTACTAGCGGTTTAATTACACCAATTCTTTCATTATCTTTTAAGGTTTACAGAAAGCCGACATACACTGATAGATACCTTCATAAGATATCCAACCACCATCCACGTCAAAAAAATTGGTGTAATTAAATCTTTAGTAGATCGAGCAAATCGAATTTGTGACCCTGAATTTTGAAGGATGTATATAAATATTTAACAAAATCTATATAGCCCGCGATACAAATAGAATTGAAAAAATCCTAATTAAATATGGCATTAGGACTATTTCTAAACCTACAAGAAAAATTAAAGAAAATTTAAGATCACCTAAAGATGTTTCTAACCCATTATTATCTTCCGGAGTGTATAAGTTATCTCATTCATGTGAAAAAGTATACATTGGAACCACAAAACGTAGCTTTGACACAAGACGTAAAGAACATATGAGATTTTGTAGATCAGAGAAGTCTGCGGTAGCCGACCACGCCTTAAACAGTCTAAATTATGACATTCAATTTGATAATATGGAAATATTGTCAAGATAAACTCATTATTATGTTTGTTTACAACGTGAAGCTATTGAGATATATAAACACCCTAATAATTTTAATAGACAAGAAGAAAATCTCCGTTTAAATAGGTTTTGGCATCTTATGATAAAAAAAGTCATAATGATACGTCTTGATTTTGACTTTCGGTATGTCTAGGTTTTGTGTTGTTTTTCTCCTAGACCTTGAAGCAAATGCTTTACCAATTATATGCTAAATTATGACAGGATTATAATTTAACATAAGTAGTTAAAATTAAAATTTAAAAAAATTACATAAAACGCTCTTCATTATGCTTTTAATTGTTGTAATTTTTCACAAAGCTATTTTCTTGTCAGATTCAACTGGATTATTTTAATTGATGTCATGTTTACATTTATGAATTCTTCTATCATTTTCAAATTGAAGTTTTTCACAACTTTACAATTACAACATAACTTTTGTTAAATGTGTTTTTTGGCTGACATTTTTCATTGTTAGCCTTCGACCGTTAGAGGGTGTTCTGATTTGTCATCTTTAAGACAGTTTAACAATATTTAATTTTTAATGATCTAGTTATTCTTAACTAAAATTTAATTATATAGTTTCTCAAACTGTTATATTAATAGCAAGCTGATGTTTATGTTTTAATTTTTCAACTTTCACAAAATTGTTTCAACATCTTTAACAATTTTAATAGATATTACTACTGACGAACATAACTGTAAGTGTTATCGGAACGTTTAGATTGTATAATATAAAAATACACTGTTAAAAAACCCAAAAAAAAGACAAGTATTTTATTATACAATAATTGTTTGACGTTATTTTAATTTCAATTATTAAAACGTACATTGCAGTCTCCTGTAATAATTACATTTTTGTATATGTTTAGATTTAATAAGATATGTTCCAGGTTATTAATAAAAGTTAATTGATTGATAGTTTATCTGAAACACATTAAAATGCAAGTCTTTGTTGTTGAATTCTGAAGCCTCCAGAAAAAATGGCATATATACGATCCCTTAGGCGAGGTAGTAGTCATTAAGCATTGATTTTTATATTGTGGTAGTATAAGTATTTTAGAAGAAGAATATGAAACAGGATATTTTGATATTAGCATTTCCGCTTGAACATCAGGTATTCCCTCGGTAGTTAGATGATCCATTTACGCATGAAAATGTACTCTTTTTTAACCCCTTCATTGGAACAATTTCTGGTACATGTACCTTTAGCTAAACGGGAATTATTATTCCTTTTCTGTTTAGGTTTTGCCATTGTTAGTGACAAAAACGCCAACTGTGTTTACATTTTTATTTCCGTTTGTGGTTTATAAATTACTGTTTCTTTATCAACCTTTGCGGACTTGTTGGGGCTTATTTTTTATTTAGAATATTGTTTAAAACTTTTTTAAAAGAAAACCGTTTTGTTTTTTGATTATATCCAATTCTACTTTCGAAGGTATGACTATATTGTGGTTAAAGGTTTGTATGGCCGAATTAGCAGCTTTTGAAATTATGCTATTAAATACATTTAATACGAAATTGGAAAACGTAGTTCATGGGCAATCACAGCAATTTTCATTAAGTATTTCATTGGTCGGTAAAGAATTCTCACATTTTGTGAATTTACAAGTGTTAATTAGACCTTGTTGTAAGGTAAATACAATCGAGCAAACTAGTTATCTAACAGAATTTTATCATAAACTAACATAAAAGAAAAACAAACACAAAACTAAATAATTGCTATTGAAAAACTCTTTTAATTTATTACGTTAAATAAATACTCTAAAAAAATAAACTTATGACTTTGCATCGTGAATTTGCCATTGTATTACTTTCAAAACAAGCAACATTTGGTAAACAAAACTAACCTTGACTTAAATCGTATTATACTTAAATTTTAAAACTTCAAATTCCGTCTTAATAGCTTTTTACTGCAGACGGAGAGGAGATTACAAATAATATTTATAAATTCAGAGCATTATCAATACATTGAGTAAATCAAAATAAATAGCGTACACCAGCATCAGTTCAAATGAACTTCTTTCAATTCTTGAACTTATAATTGGAAACATTAAGTAATAATCGCTTAAACGGAATTTTATCTTGCAAGATCGCCTTCCTCTAATTTTAATGTGATTTTAAATTTTCTTCATTGATGGCAACTAGTAAAATTTTTGTCTGTAGGAATTTCCCTTCCCTCTTGTTCTAAAACGTCGACCTGTTCCTCTTTCGATAATTGGTCGTCAAAGAATTGAACAATTTCTTCTTTATCAGCTATTTGATTTTCATTCTGGGCTCTTTCTAATGCGTTTTCAAATATTTCATCACAAAGTATTAATATTTTTGTTTATTTTCGTCTATTTCGATAATCGATTTCACAGCCAGACAAAATCTGCTAAAAAATTATCTTCTAATGTTTGTGGCGTTTGTGCATACTTTGTTTGAAAATCTTCCATGTAAACATCTTTAGAGTACTTGTTCAAACCTTGTAAGTCTTTCTTAGATTATAGCGTTACTACTCTTTCATTTATGGGGCTTGCCTTGCCTTGAACATTTTGAAAACGGTAATGGCAAATTAGAATGGCGCGACATCCCTTAAAAACTTGGATACTGTTGCATCTGTTTTGCTTATATAATTAACATTATAGTAAGTCATTCCATACTTTTCTAGAATAAATTGGATGTCAATATTACATTCTAACAAATTCAATGTATTTCTGTTACAACAATTTATACACACTTCTGGACTACTCCTATCTAAGAAAACTAGAGCTTTTAATTTCCATCATATAATAAACTTCTTTCATTCCTACATTCCAACCTACATATACATAGCAATGCCTGTCTGTCTGCCTGCCTGCCTGCCTGCCTGTTTGCCTGTTTGCCTGCCTGACTGCCTGCCTGCCTGCCTACCAGCCTGCTTGTCTGTTTGTCTGTCTGCCTGACCGGCCGCCCGCCCACCGCCTGCCTACTTGACTGCCTGCCAGCCTGGCTACCTATCTGTCTGCCTATCTCTCTGTCTGTCTGCTTGTGTGCCGGTCTGTATTTATGTCTGTCTGCCTGCCTGCCTGTCTGTCTGCTTGCCTGCCTGCCTGACTGTCGGTCTGCCTGTCTGGCTGCCTTCCTGCCTGACTGTCTGTCTGTCTACCTGTCTGTCTGTCTGTCTGCTTACCTGCCTGCCTGCCTGTCTGCCTGCCTGTCTGTCTATCGTCTGCCTGCCTGCCTGCCTGTCTGCCTGTCTGCCTGTTTGCCCGTCTGCCTGCCCGCCCGCCCGCCTGATTGACTGCCTGCCTGCCTGCTTGCCTGCCTGCTAGCCTGCCTACCTATCTGTCTGCCTATCTCTCTGTCTGTTTGCCTGTGTCGGTCTGTATTTTTGTCTGTCTGCCTGACTGTCTGGCTGAGTGCGTACCTGCCTGACCGTCGGTCTGCCTGTCTGACTATCTGTCTGTCTCTACCTGTCTGTCTGTCTGCCTGCCTGCCTGCCTGCCTGCCTGTCTGCCTGTCTACCTGTTTGCCTGCCTGCCTGTCTGTCTGCCTGCCTGCAGCCTGCCTCCTTGCCTGCCTGCCTGCCTGCCTGTCATAACTGCGAAATTCAGAAAATAATGGCTTTATATTAGTGATTGTTGGAAACCGTTAAGTACTTTATATTGTTGATTTATAAGCAGTACGCAGAAAGTGAACGTGCGGCGCGACTGTAATTAACAAAAACCAGCTGGGTACCCTGTCAAGGCATTCTTTAAATACGATTATCAAAAACAATACTGGTGAGTGATCGTTTTTGATTTTTACCCTTACCCCCTTATTTTATTCACTTTATTTAATTACTTGTACAAATGTTTAATGTTATGATTCCACCACCACCAACTCACCTCGGTCTAAACCTAAATCTGTACATCTATAGTGTTATGTAATTATTATTATGGTTGTGTAATGATGATTCTGTACATTTAGTAAAATAAAACTCGGGGTCCTATAGTTGTCTTATGCGATGGAATCGATGTTAGATGTCATGAGTCATGTTTTAGTATTAATTTTAACAATTGTAATGTAGTAAATAAATTTTCGTTTTTATAGTTGACTAATTTTTGAAATTTTTTAGCAACATAAAGTTATATGGCAGTTGTACACTTCTGTATGTTAAATAACCGTGATTTTAAACATTTGCTATATATATATATATATATATATATATATATATATATATATATATATATATATATATATATATACAGTATCCCAGATTTATTCGCGCAGGCTGCGGCTGCATCTCATAAAGGAATAGAGCTATTCAAATAGGACAAAAATTAAACCATAGTATTCCTAAGACACTTCAATATGACGTAGAAAATATCATCCCCTAAATATTTACCCCTTAGTGGTATCCCCATAATTTTGAACTTTTAATAGTACCCATTATATATTATCATAATTTTGGATTCAGTTCTCCACAATCTATCCAACAAGTTTTTCAAAATGAAAATCGGTTCATAAATAAGCATGAAAAAGGCTTAATTGCTTTTTATTGTTAATCCAGGTTCGTAGGATTTGATTATTTTGTCAGATGAATAAAGTAGGTTTATAAATAATCAAGGAAGTCCTTTGTATTTATTTTTGTTTATTTAATCAAGATAGCCTTAAATTAACATTGTAAATAAGTGTGAAAAAATAACAGTTAACTAATTAACATTATTTACATTAAATGTTCGAATTGTAGTCCACGTGCTGAACAGTCATTTCGAATTTTGTAATTGGATTTTTGGTACAGGTTGCATGAATCATTGCAGAAGTAGTTCGGTCACATGTCTGTCTTATGCTGTCTTTTAATTCATCTACATCATTACGTTTTGATTGTCTTTAATAACCTTCTGTTAATAAAATAAAGTTTCATATCATAATTTTTTGTTAATCATATCATCATTAACGGTAAATAATGTGGGTTTAATTATGTTAACTTCAAGGTAACCAACAAAACAAATGACGTCACTAATTATAATTTTTTTAGATCAAATTTTACCTTTAACTTTTAATGTGGGAATTGAAATGAACCATAAAATCCTGTAATACTTTTATGCAGTAATTTATTTTTTATAGGATCGTTCATTACAAAATTAGGTATTATCCTCGCCAGGAAAGTTTACCGCTACTCCATCATATACAATCATATGATGTAATATGAGTCAAAATTATTTTCGTTATGATAAATTCTGATTACATAATATACCCTGAGATTGCAGTATTTAAAGCTGCAGAATTCTAAAATACAATTACTTATTTATTGTGATTTATTTTGTAAAAATTAAGAGAACGTGATTATCGTAATGATAACGGTTGAAAAATAATATCCTTGAAATCTAACAGGTGATTGGTAGGTTATTTTTGCAATCTGCAGGTTATTACAAAATGTACAAAATGTAAACATTTAATAATTGCAGCGCAATTATAAAAACAGGAGAATGTTTGTGTTGTTAGTTGCTGATAAACAATTATACAGTTGATAAGTTGAAAATTCAATTTATAGGTTAAAGAATTTGCATGGAACAACTATCTGCACTGTTTACACCTCGCAAGAATAGTACGTTTAATAATCTTAATTTCTTATTGCTGTTACCATTTCAGTAGCAATGATGGCCCACAATAAGATGGTAACATTATTACACAAAATTGATGTTAAGTTACGTACTTAAATAAAATGAAACTATTTATTATTCGTACAAAGATGAGATTTAATGTGGAACATAAATTCTATGGGAGACTGTGATTAACAACTTGAAAAGCATTTTACAAATATGATGTACTTACATAATTGAAATACATTACTAATAGAAATTTATTGTATTAAATATGAACTAACACACTTGCAATACTAACTGTAGGTTGTAGAAACATGGTTGTCAAAGTGTTAAACTTCTAATCGGACTCACTATCTACATCCGAGCTTTCAGAATAGTTTTCGATGTTAATAATCAGTTTGTCAACTGTGATGTTCAACATTTCTTCACGTTTACACCATTGCTTTATTATTTCTTCAGTATGTCGCACACAATTAGCCCACAATGATATTAGTTAACCCTAGGACGCTTATCATGAGTCTGAGAGACTCACGACAGTCCTAAAGTTGTTGTATAATTTAAACGTTACGTGCTAATTATTTGTCGGGTCACAAGTACCTCTGGCCAACTTTCAACTGCGCGACCTTCATGAGTCTGCCTGACTCACACGTGTTTTTGTACAGATTAGCAAGAATTTTATCAGTTACAGTTGCTTACTGGTGATAAACGTTTCATAGTGTTAAGTTTGACCTTCTGTTATTATTGCATTGCTGTATAACGGACGAATTCAGTGCTCATTTTTATAGTGTTTCTTACATTTATTTTCCTAAAACGTAAATTGAACGTTTACGATAAATTACGATATCTTACCTTATTTGCAGTTAATCAAAGGCGGCATCGTGTAGTAAAACTAAAAGAGTTCGTTCATGTGATCCGAATTTTGAAGATACTCTCATGCAGTGGTACGAAGAAGCTGATATTGAAAATGTTTCGATTGTCAGCGAGTCTTCAGAGCCTGATGTAGAATATCTGCCGCACAAAGGGTGGCGTGGATCACATGTATCAAATGTCGAGTAATTATACATGTAAGCAACAAACTCGGCGCCGGTCATTTGCAGTTTGGTCGAACATTATAGATGTTTCAGCGCTTAATTCCTTTTTGTTTATATTAATGAAGATCCAAATTATGCTGTCAATAAAAATCATAAAAGGCGACTATTTTTGAAGGAACTAGCTCACGAATTAATATTACCGTTTATGAACGTGAGATTTCAGAATCCTAAACTACAACGTAATATTATAGACGATATAAAAAAAATTTGTCGACACTCCAGAACCACCAGTACTTGAATCTAACTCACCACCGAAAAAGAAAAGATGTAGCGTTTGTCCCTCTAAGATTAGTAGAATGAGTAATCTGCGATGTGATAAATGTAAAACACCTACCTGTAAAGATCACAGTGTAATAGTATGTAAATAGTGTAATCTAAATTGCGAAATACATGTTCGACATTTGCGAATAACTGTTTTCTTGTGTTTGAGTACCAGTTGCTTAAAATATTCAAAATTGTTATATTCTATAAGAGTCTTCGAGACTCATGTTATGAGTTAACGTTGATAGAGGTGGTCAGGCATTCTAGGGTAAACTTTCTTCTATTAAGATCTACCGTTGGAAGTTTTTTGAATTTGAATCCTAGCGACTGGATTTCTCGATGAAGACTTCTGTCACTTATTAATATGTGACTGTTACGAATTTCTGCATTTAAACTTGCAAATGTTTTCTGTAAATAAGTTAGTATGTCAAACATGTGTAAAAGATTGTGATGTACTATTACTCACTTGGTGCATACATACTTGTGTATCGTATGCCCTACGTGTGGTAGATTTTACCCGGGCTTGTAAAACAGGGTTAGATGCAGCTCGAGACTTGATATATCGTCCGTCTCAGATATACCCAAGGCGCTTGTCACACGCAGTAATTTCTAAACACTTAATGCCATGCTTACTTCTTGGACAGCAGATACTGATATCAGCGGACACCCATTATTTTAAAATGTGTAATAAATGATGATTAAAAAGTAAATATAGTAAATGAGGAAACAGTCAAAGGAGAAACAAATAAATGAAGGTTATGTAGTACTAGTCGAATGAGAATTAAATTCATATGCATGTAAAACAAATTGATTTCGCCCTTATAGGTTTACTTTTTCTACTACATTTGCTTATTTAATAACGTATGTCGGTTTCATCAAATGCACTACGAATGTTTACCATCCTTATTTAATTCACTATTTGGTATGAGAAAACAGTATAAACAAATTGGATGGCTGAATTAATAAATTCACGTAGCGGCAGACTATCCTGGCGAGGATGGTACGTAATTAAAACGTTCAAAGGTAATAAAAATATCTGGTGTGGAACACCACGACCTTCGAACCTACAACATGGAAATTAAAAGAAACGAAATAAATTGAATTTCAATTTTTCTAGGATGGCTATACAACATCTATTTTATACGTTCATAACTAAAACAGGCAACATTGTTAAAACAAAAACAATAATCTATGTCAGAATGAGGTTGAAAACCTAATGTCAGATAGAGATTCATGGACATAAATACATGTAACGTAAAAAATACAGCTTCAGAATTTTCAATCACATTTTTTAATTTTTACATTTATTTCGCTTTACATTAAAAAACGTTATGAAGAATATTTATGTAAAATTAAATTTTCTTTAAAATTACATCTTAGGAAATTTTATGCCGCGTAATTACGCGCCGTATCGAACAATTGCATAGAATATAATTAATCGCTCTGTTTAAGGTCTATGTGTAGGTATTTTTATATCTTTGAAATATGCAGCTGCTTTAGAAATATTGGATAAAAACCAATAACTGAACCTAATAAACCCCTCTCTCCGCCGCTGGATGTCTCCCAAAATCTAATCAGCTCTTAGCCAAATGAAAACTAGCTTAAAATACCAAATTTGAAGTACAAAGGTATATTTGTTCTGGAGTTATAGTGGATACTAAATACACACATACACATACTGACACACACACGCACACACACACACACAGACACATGAACTCACGCACGCACGCTCACTACACCGACCACACACAGCACGCTATCATGCACGCACGACACTAACGCACCCACTCACACACACACACCACACACCACACACACACACACACAACACACACACACACACACACACACACACACACACACACACACACACACACACACACACACCACACACACCACACCACACCACACCACAACCACAACCACAACCACAACCACAACCACAACCACACCACACCCAACCACAACCACAACCACACCACAACCACACCACACAATCACAACCCACACACACACCACACACACGCACACTACCACACTCACACACTCAACACACACACTCACACACACACACACACACACCACACACACACCACACCACTACACACACACACAACACACACCACACACACACCACACACACACACACCACAACACACACAACACCACACAACCACACACGAACACACGCACAAACCACAACACAACGACAAACACACGCAAAACGCACAAACCACAACACACACACACACAAACACACAACACACAACACACAAACACAAACACACAAACACACAAACACACAAACACACAAACACACAACACACACAAACACACAAACACGACACAACGCAAACACAAACACACAAACAGCACAAACCACAAACCACAAACACACAAACCACAAACACAAACCACAAACACACAAACACACAAACACACAAACACACAACACGACAAACACGAACACACGGACACGACATAGACACGAAACACGGACACGACACGACAAACAGCGCGGACACGTGGACGCAAACACGGACACGACAACGGACACTAGACACACAACCCTATTTAGCGATAGCGAGCAAAACATCGATTCAAACCTTCATTTACCACCTAATAGACCAGGCACGGTACACCATGGTCGCATTTTGTTTTGACAAGCCGGCCTGGACACCTTAGCCCTGATTTTGTTTCGGATAAACGTGTCATAGGCCATGTTCACACGACCCCTTTTAGTCGGATTGCTTTTGAGGGCCATTTCAATCCATTGATGGAACTTCTTACTACCTAATTAGGGACCTTTTGGTTGTATCTAATGAGTCGCATTTTGATAGTTACAAGCCCCTGAACAGTAGGAAAATGCGTGTGCATACATTGTTTTGATTGGTGTATAAGGATTTCCCTCCCCTTTTAGTCGGCTTCTTTTCGGGGGCCATTTCCAACCCCTTGATGGAATTTTCACCCTAATTATGAACCTTTTGGTTGTATTAAGAGCCTTTTTGATAGTTCAGCCCCTGAACGGTAGACAAATGCGTGTGCATACAATGTTTTGATTGGTGGTCCTAAGGACGGTCCCTTTTACCTGATTGGCTTCTGATTGGTCATTAGTCCCCACTCTGACTGAATTCTGATTGGAGGCCTAAAGTTCTGTATTCTGATTGGTTGCGGCGGGATATTTGAATTTTTATAATGAGAGGCCCTAATGGAAACTTGTAAGACAGATATAAAAACTTTTGTTAGGGTCTGCGCCCTCTTGTCGTGCACCCTGGGCTGGAAATAGTATTCTAATAAGGACGCCCTAATGCTATCTCGTAAGACATCTACAAGAACCTGTGAATTTATTTAAAGGGCATCTAGTGGTGTATGGACTAATGAAAATTTTGTTCTTAATAAAGGTAGCGTCACCTAGCGGTATATTTCTAGGACTAATTAGGGTTTGTTTGTGGCACCACCTAGTGGTCTATGGATCAATGAAAATTTTCTGTAATAAAGGTTCTGGTGCTCGTCTCTCTCGTTTCTGTCGGCTCTTGTTAGAGAACTCTTAATTAAAACAACTAAACTATTAAAAACTCTTTTATTTATCAGAGTAGAATGGTTGAAAAACAAGCATTATACTGTAATTTTATTATCATTTATTACTAAACATGTAATGAAAAACTTATTTATAAAATCAAGCATTGCTAAATTATTTATTATTCTAAAATACAAAAACATTATCGTATAAAGTCTACACACATCCGAATGGTAATCCTGCAGCGTGGTTTTGTTATAGCGGAACCATCTAGAATTCTTCTGATGGAAACATAAATGGTAACCTAGCGGGGGTCGTCCAAAAGAATAAAATATTCCCCGTTCTCCCCATTCTCGTCAATTTAGATAGCAGTCCAATGCTGACCTGGTTTGTTTGCAGGATCCGTGTTCGCAATAATTGCACAAGGTCTAGGTGCGTACCTCGGTAGCTGATTAGAAGCACATACAAGTCGAAACATTCTTGTGGCTGGGGATCGATTTCAGACATTTCAACACTTGTACCGCATACATCTATGGCGTTGGGACGCGTCCAGTTTCGCAATAGAAATACATTTTCCAGAGCGCACATATACTTCTCGATGTTATGTTTAATCAACTATACGCCTATGCTTCTTTTTCCGATTTTTTAATCGACGGACAACCAATCTCGTCCAAGTTTAGTATTGGTTTGTTAAGTACTCTTAAAAACTGCTGTTTTTCACTGCCCTTAACGTAAATTTTGTTAAACGGCAGCAGTGTTTTTATCAGCTCTGCTTGAAAATCGTTGTAGACTACATAACACGGCCGCCATTCCAGTCCATGATATTTCTTCTTCTTCTTTAAATGTCTCATCTGACTTGACAATGGCTTCATTATAAAATAATATCGAGGTGGCTTTGTCAGTATCAACAATAAAGCTCCATGATCTGTAACCACGGCAATTTGTTTCGGTATGAATTCGTTATGAGCACCTTTAAAACCTTGCACGTCCAAGTATGCGTCCATCTTCTTTCAGCTGCTGTTGTACACTGATGCTTGTTATATAGGATGTTTATCCATCTCGATCACGTTATCGAATTCGGTGTACACCAAAAAGTTAACAATTTCTACAAGTGCTTCTTCAAAGCCGACTTTTAGGCGAAGGAAACCGTTTCTAACTAAATTCCAGAGCGAGCTAGCGTTTGTAAACAAGTCAGGGGTTAGGTCGAAGGCCATTAAAGAGTAGCCGTTGGGGTAATCGCTTCTCGATATATCGTTGCCTTCATTCAAAAAATGAATACCCGTGCCGGAGAATAAGGTGTGATATGCCCTTACATGTAAACCATTAGCTGTAAGGTCTGGTTGTAAGGCCTTCGATGGATCTTGTTGGCCGTCAATATATAACGACATGCAGTTAATATTGCTTGTAAGGTTATTTTGATGCGTATATGTGTAGTATTTTGATAATGTTTCTAACGTATGTTGAATGGATAAAGTGAGCTTACATGAAAATAATTTTTTTTCTTTGTGTATGCGTAATGTAAGTTGGTGTAATTGATACGTCACTAGAATTTAGTGAGGCATAGATTTTCGTGTTGAAAGCGTTAAATTTGGTTGAGAAATAAAGTTTTGAGTAAATTTTTATTCATACGGCACTGGTAAAACTACTGGTCTTTTTGCTACCGTTTATGGAGGGATTTGGACTAAAGAAATGGCTGTAGACGTATGAATGAGTGACTTTATGATATATTGATACTTTATTAACGTGCAGTAAGGAATATGGATGCGTATTTTTGTTTGTGGAAGTTTTTGTAATATTGTGCAATAGGAAAATTTAATGCATGTTCAAGAATGAACTTTAGTTATTTTGTTGTTTATAGCGTTAGGAATAGGGTAATTTTAGTCTTAATGTACTGATATGCGAATTTGTCAATATACATCTACTGTTTAATTTATTTTGTCGTTTATTTGTGTCAATTGTGTGCCTAACTGGTTGCACCGTCTGATAAGTGAAATTAGTGTTTGCATATTTTCGAATTTACGGATCGATTGGAATTTGCGTAATGGGCCAGATCGATCACAAAATTTCATTTTAGCTTTGAAATATTAATGCAGGACACTACTAACAAAGTACTTATTTATTTTTATTCGGAACAAATTACAGTTTTGAAGTATTAAAGTTTAAACCTATTAATGAATGTGTAAATACGATTTTAAAGATAAAGTATTAATAAAGTATAACGATGTTATTGATGATACAAGCACTAACCACTCTATGTTTGAATTATTCAGCAATCACCGAACATTTTGTTGAGATAACAATTTATTATTAAACCGATTTCGTTTATTTTATTTAGAATTTTCTAAATTGGGAATATTTAATTCAAAGTTTTATAACAGTTAGAAGTACAAATTTACAGGTATACGAGGGATACTTAAAACGTATTCAAATTAACGTCTTACGCTTTGGAAATTTTCATTTGTACAGAGTGTGTTTAATAAGTTTGGGCGACCCGTATTTTGAATTTTTCTTAAGTTTTTGGATCAATTTATGTTGAAGTTTGATTGAATTTGAATGGTGAATGATTTTACTGAGTAGCCTGCAATCCTATCTTCCACAGTCAGATAGGATTAATTTAACATCCCGCCTAAGACTATTTATTTTAGCAAAATTTAAGATTATGGTGGCGCCTAGAGACAATTTTTCCCGGACTGAGCTTTCCGAGTTGTCGATTAACGGTAAGTGTAAGGTGTTTGAACTACTTTTCACAATCACTTTACTCCTTATAGCAATTACGCCCATTTCCACTGTAGTTGGCTTGGCAACCCCGCTTATTTCGGTAAGTATACACGACGCCTAGTGCGGTTTGGACGTGTAACATGCAGTGACGAAAATTGAATGGGTTTGAGGAGTAATCACCGTTGAAGGCATTATTTCCGGCAAAACCTATAATATATCGTTTAGGTAACTGGCCCAGCAAGATATTATCCAATGATTTTCGCTGTATGCCTGTAGGTATAGTTAACACTTTTACATCGGTCCTTGTAAAAGGATATTTTGCTGCAGTTGTTTCTAAAGCTTTAGCGTTTGCAATTAGAATAGTAGGGTTGATGGTTCTCATACGTCGTACCAGTAGACTAGCGTCCATGATTCGCGTCTTGTAAGTTGAACTTTGCGCCGCCATTAGACTAAAGGTATCTCTTGATCGTACAAATTTAGCCTTTGATGTGCACGTGACCAATTATCTCAATGTGTTTGCTGGTCGCTGCAAGTACTTGTCGTGTTGAGAAACCGTTATTTGCGTGTTCCAGTGTATTCATCTGCCCAGCTGTATCATTGTGCCATAAGATTCAACCTAGATGTGGACTCTTGACCTCCTTTCCATAATTTAGCAACGTTTCGATATGTGAGCGGTAAACGTAGGTGTTGTTTGGATGTGATACCATCTTCTGATTTAAGTAAACCTCTGTTTGTGAGAAATGCGAATCCATCCAATTGTTTACCGGTACTACAACATTTGCGTCAGTAAGTGCTGTATCGTCTTGCTTTAGAACTTCAGCTGTGGTGTACAACATGGCCTGGCTTGAATCTATGTAATCGTTTCGATTTGCGGGCACTACAAACTCTATTTGGGTCATCACTAAGAGCTGATAAGGGTTTGTAAAATATCCATTCACCACTCTCGATACTTGTCTGAGTCGACGGTAAAGCGAACCAATCCAACTTGGACGAATTCACATGATTGGACAGAAAAGCCATTATCTTGAAAACTTGAAAATATATCATCGTAAGTAGCTTTCTTCTTATTAGCAGCAACAGCTCTCGACCAGACGTACTCTTTTATAGCCTGAAACCTCCATCATTTTATCGATTTTCTCATCGGATTTACGTTTACGCTTTCTACCTGCCTCGTGATATCTTTTTTGAAACGGTTCTTTAACAGGTCGGTTCTCTATGACGTCACCAAGAATATTGGCACCCGTTCTGAGAGCTTTTGTCCAATGGCCTTTGCACCAAACTTAAATAACGGTACTTCTAAGTATACCACCTAGCCAGTGGTTATTTAGCTCGTTGGCAGTTTCTTTAAATGTCAGCATAATTCCCCGAGGCGAAACGTAACACATACCATCCGTCCTCAATAATAATGGCTTGTTAAAAATATTGTGTTAAAAATGTGATATTGTGTTAAAAATGTGATGCAGCCTTTTTTATTATCGTCTCTAACACATCCTCTTCTCCTGCGGGTGGATTAATTCTATAATAAATTAAATTGTCTGTCGCACTTACAGAGGCAAAAGAACAAGGGTACTGAATTTACGAAACCCCATCGCACTATTAATCTTATTCGTTTTGGTAGTTGTGTAATCAAACTTGACGTCATATTGTCGAGAAAATACGTCGTAGAACTATTACTTAATAAGATAAGATAAAACTCCACGCTACTTGACTAGGTATTAGTTATATCGTCCTCGGCCCTTCCCTGCTAAAATCTTATTGACTTTGAATAGGGCGTCTTCATCAACCGTAACAACTAGCAACTCCTCCTTGTAAAAGGTACGCACTACAGAATTGCTTATGTGATAAACTGGAGGTCTTCTTTTTATAACTGCACTAAATGTAAAAACTTCCTCGCTCCCAATTCGTTTCATATCCCTTCTCAAAGGTGTACTTGGTTCTGACGATTCTAACATGTTCACCGGCTTTATATTTAGGATGACGTGATGTGCCTAAGCTTTTCGAGTACAGCTTATTCCACACCTCCAAAATGTTTTCATCGTTTACAGCCGCAGGGGCCATCTTTATACTTCCATGAGGGCTATTGTTGTAAGCAGTCACAAGTTTTTGGAATTTTGCAATATACCTGTAGGAATTTTTGTAAGTGAAATAACGCCACATCTTTGTTTTTAATGTTTTATTAAATCTTTCAACTACAGATGCTTTTACATCAGGGTTATTTGTTACATGTTTCTTGAAAAAGTTTTGTACACTGACCACCACAAACTCCTTGCCTTTCTCCGTCTGTAGATTTGCCAGTGTATTATCACTTTTCTTAAAAATATTGGCGAATGCTTCAATTACAGATGCGGCTGTCTTCGTTTTAAGAACTCTGGCCCAGGCCCTCTTGCTAAACACATCATTAACCGTTATTATGTAGTTGTATCTGCTATTGTGT
>JARFJB010001916.1:0-2500 GCA_036346205.1 Vesta saturnalis | reverse complement strand
GTGTGTCGTGCGCGTGCGCGTGTGCGCGTGTGCGCGTGTCGGTGTGCGTGTGTGCGTGTGTGCGTGTGTGTGTGTGTCTGTGTCTGTGTCTGTGTCTGTATTCTGTCTCTGTCTATGTGTGATTGTTGTGTCTGTGTTGTGTTTGGTCTGTGTCTGGTATGTCTGGTCTGGTCTCTGGTCTGTCTGTCTGCTGTCTGCGTCTGCGTCTGCTGTCTGCTGTCTGTCGTCTGCGTCTTCGTCTGCGTCTCGTCTGCGTCTGGTCTGCGTCTGCGTCTGCGTCTGCGTCTGTCGTCTGCGTCTGCGTCTGCGTCTGCGTCTGTCTGCTGCGCCTGCGTCTGCGTCTGCGTCTGCGTCTGCGTCTGCGTCTGGGTCTGCGTCTGGGTCTGCGTCTGCGTCTGCGTCTGCTGTCTGCGTCTGCGTCTGCGCCTGCGTCTGCGTCTGCGTCTGCGTCTGCGTCTGCGTCTGCGTCTGCGTCTGCGTCTGCGTCTGCGTGTGCGTGTGTCGTGTGCGTGTGCGTGTGCGTCCGCGTCTCGTGCGTGTGCGTGTGCGTGTGCGTGTGCGTGTGCGTGTGCGTGTGCGTGTGCTGTGCGTGTGCGTGTGCGTGGCGTGCGCGTGTCGCGTGTGCGCGTGTGCGCGTGTGCGTTGTGCGTGTGTCGTGTGTGTGTGTCTGTGTCTGTGTCTGTGTCTGTATCTCTGTCTCTGTCTATGTCTGTGATTGTGTCTGTGTCTGTGTCTGTGTTTGCTCTGCGTCTGCGTATGCGTCTGCGTCTGCGTCTGAGTCTGCGTCTGCGTCTGCGTCTGCGTCTGCGTCTGCGTCTGCGTCTGCGTCTGCGTCTGTCGTCTGCGTCTTCGTCTGCGTCTGCGTCTGCGTCTGCGTCTGCGTCTGTCTGCGTCTGCGTCTGCGTCTGCGTCTGCGTCTGCGTCTGCGTCTGCGTCTGCGCCTGCGCTGCGTCTGCGTCTGCGTCTGCTCTGCGTCTGCGTCTGGGTCTGCGTCTGGGTCTGCGTCTGCTCTGCGCTGCGTCTGCGTCTGCGTCTGCGCTGCGTCTGCGTCTGCGTCTGCGTCTGCGTCTGCGTCTGCGTCTGCGTTGCGTGTGCGTGTGCGTGTGCGTTCTCGTGTGCGTGTGCGTGTGCGTCGCGTGCGTCCGCGTGTGCGTGTGCGTGTGCGTGTGCGTGCTGTGCGTGTGCGTGTGCGTGTGCGTGTACGTATGCGTGTGGTTGTGCGTGTGTGTGCGCGTGCGCGTGCGCTGTGCGCGTGTGCGTGTGCTGTGTGCGTGTGCGTGTGTGCTGTGTGCGTGTGTGGTGTGTGTGTGTGTGTGTGTGTGTGTGTGTGTGTGTGTGTGTGTGTGTGTGTGTGTGTGTGTGTGTGTGTGTGTGTGTGTGTGTCTGTGTTTGTGCTGTGTCTGTATCTCTGTCTCTGTCTATGTCTGTCTTGTGTCTGTGTTTGTCTGTGTCTGTGTCTGTGTCTATGTTTGTGTCTGTGTCTGTGTCTGTGTCTGTGTCTGTGTCTGTGTCTGTGTCTGTGTCTGTGTCTGTGTCTGTGTCTGTGTCTGTGTCTGTGTCTGTGGCTGTGTCTGTGTCTTTGTCTGTGTCTGTGTCTGTGTCTGTGTCTGTGTCTGTGCCTGTATATTTTTATTATTTATTGTAGCATGCTCCATGCAAATCTAATGCTACATGCTTTACTAACTGAACTAATCTAGTATGCCAAACAAATTTATCTGTTAATTATTACTATCTGAACTACTTAACGATGTAGATATTTCAATTTAACAATACAATATTTTTACTTATAAGTATCTTACTAATTTCTCAAGATTAACCGCTTTTACTTGTTAAATTTGAAATCAATGTTGTTTACAAGTCCAAAAATTCTTAATGTAATGTTCCATTAGTTCTATTTTTGATACTGGCCAATTGTCGTACACTGTCTTTCAGTTGCTCCTTTATCTGTTCAAGTACCGGACAGTCATAAATTATTGATCTACAGATGATCCTCTGTTACAGACGACACTGATTTTCCTTATTCTGTAACCTATAAAATGTTTTAATCGTCCATGACCGCTTAATATCGTTGACATTTGGTGATGAGGTTTTAAACCTTAGTCTAAAATTCACTGTTGGGAAAAACGCTTTGTATTTTCACCTTTTACACTGGCCATCTTTCCTTCACTCCTTTTCTTTTGCACTTCCTTTATCATTTCCTTGTTTCTCTGTCTATATTCTACTTCCAATTCACGATTTCTTCTATTTTCGATAGCTTTATTTGCATTTTGGTGGCGCATTTTTTTTGTTCTTCTCTGTATTTCTACCTTTTCTTGTATCGTAATTATTATTGGCGTGATTCCTGAAATTAAACGTGAAGCCTCATATGAAATGGTCCTGAATGCTTTTAATATTTTGATGTTTAGCAGTCTTTGAATTCTTCTTAGTCTTCTTATGTTTATTTGTTTCTTTAGGGTTAATTCCATCTCTCTCCGTAGGTCAAAATCAGTAAAACTGCGCC
>JARFJB010001915.1:1015000-1170103 GCA_036346205.1 Vesta saturnalis | reverse complement strand
TATCCGCTGTACCGTATGTCGTTCAACACCAACCTGCTGAGAAATGGGTCGTTGTCCAATATATGGATTTTCGGTAACTGTTAATAGTACATTTAATTCATTTGCCTCAGTCTGTGCACGTTTTTCCATAGTATTTTTTTCATATAACACATTGCCAGTTCTTTCAAAACGATCCAAAAGCTTTTCAAATGCCCTTCTTTCAGGTTGCTGTCTCTCTGGAAACCGTTGTTGATAGTCTTCTTGCTAAGAGCGCATTCTTATCACTAGCTCCCAAAACAAAATTATCATATTAACCATCTCGGCTTGCGAAAAATTCATTATTTACAATTTTAATTCAAGTTTTAAATCAATTTGCTATAAAATACACTAATGCATCACACAAATTATCAAATAACAATAAATAATGACGTTTCTGATGATCTCTATTATTTTTATATGCCACGCCTCGCCGTCACGGCCAACTAACAACAAAACTTGAAAGCCGTATAGCCTTTTTACAATAAAAAAATGTTAAATTGTCATTATTTCAAAAACTAAATTTTTTTTGGAATATACACTCTTTTACAAAGTCACCCTTATTTTTAATGCTAAATAAGATAGAATTAAAAAAATAGGGGGTTTCCTTTAAAAAAAAATGACTTTATAGGTTTCTTGAATCTACTTTTTATTGTCCATTTTTGATCACCTTATTAGTGGAGTTGATCGGCCTATTTCCACAGTTCTTTTTGAGCGCGACGTTTCGGAAGCGGACTCTGCTTCCGTCATCAGGTTTAGTCCTGAGAAGGACTGTTTTCGCACTTGAGTCGAATTCATTTGTTATATCTAATTTTTCTCAAGCACTTGACTACTCTCAGATTCGAACTTGGTACCTTTCACTTACTAGTCTGACACCTTTACCGCTGAGCCACTGAGTAATCCAATATATATTTGTTAGAACTTATATATATATTAAACTATTTTTTCGTGGTTGCGCAGAAGTTTATTGCGCATGTTGCGCCGTAACCTCTTGCGCAGGTGTATTGCGCTTAAGCTCTTCGCGCATTATTGGAATCCATATGGGTTTCATTTCTACACTAGCTTGTTATTGGATTTTCTGCTAGTGCGATGAATGTGGCTTCTTTGAGTTTCCGACGAGTTGTATTCTCGTCCTTTGCCACTATCTGTATGTTATCCCATTGGATGCGGTGGTCTTCGTTCCAGACATGTTCAGCGATTCTTGATCTTTCAGTTTCGCCCTTGCGGACGTTGTTCTTGTGTTCCTGAGTTCTCACTTTGAGTGGTCTACTGTCTCTCCTATGTATGCTCTGCCGCATTCGCAAGGTAGGTTGTATACACAGTTCTTGGAATTCTGATCTTCATTGTATGGTTTGGTTTTGGTTAGTATTCCCTGAGCGTTCTGGTCGATTTGAAGGCAGTGCGTATCTTGTATTTGCTGCCTATCCTTCGTATTTTGTCTGAGGTACCTTGTATATATGGTATTATCGCTGTATATTTAGGTTCTTCTTTTTCGGTTACCCTTTCCCTGTTAAGGTTAGGTGTTAGATCGGGGTAGCCATTTTCTTTGAGTGTTCTAGCGATATTTTCTTTTTCTCTGTTCAGGTCCTCTTGTTCTGAGCATATTGTTGTATGTATGATCACCTTGTATGATTGTATTACAAAAATATCAATACAGCCCATTAGAGTAGGTCCCCATTTCCAAGGAAACCAACCATAACTAATTGATAAAGGATTCGTTTAGAAAAGATTTCCACCTATGTTTAGGCCTGCAAACGTTATTTTTGACAAAAAATTTGAAATTTGTCAAATACGGTTAGACTTAGGTATAAGACATTATATATAAAATGTGTCTAAAATTGTATGTAGAATTTAAATATGTAATAATATATAGGATTTTCTAATTAACAAAATAAATGAAAAAATTACTTCAAGTTATGATCTACCTGTATAATTAGAAATTTCATGTTTTGGAAATGATCAGAACATATCTACAATCTTTTTATTTACATTTTTGTCTCTTTAAATAAAGCGAGATATGGGACTTTGTCACGTAATGCACATATACATATATATAATATATATATATATATATATATATATATATAATATATGTATATACATAATTGTTGTTGCTCAGCATAAGGATGACAATGCAAAAATTTTAATGTGTGATTATTGGCTGAAATCATTTTAGGTAAGTGAGTCATGTTTTGTAGAAAATGTAATCTAAGCATACGACGTATCCCTGCAATTTTATATCACAGAATTAGAAAGCTGGAAAAATGAAAACGTCGTCATAGTACAAAATGATGTCATGGACTTATAACAGCAGACAACAGCCTTGGATTTACAACTTGGCATTTATAATTAAAGAATAACATTCAATGTTCTGGCAAAATGTACTCAACGATCAGTAATAATTAGACTCATGCTATTATGCTGAAACGTATCGTCGGTAACAGTTAGATGATTGTTTAGTGTAAAATCTTAATCGGTCAATTACAGTATTTACTGTGTATTTAAAGCATACCGGTACAGTACTAAATTATTGTAAATGTAACGAAAAATAAATGAACAAAACTTACAAGATGCATGAAAATGAGAACGACTTATTCATGCTTGGTTGAAGACTGTGCGACAAAATCCTATCTTAACTTACACAAATTGCATAACTGACGTCGGTTGCATAACAGTTAATATAAATATTTTAAAAGTACAAGTTTTGCTCGTATACATACCAATTTTGTGTGAGTTGGAGAGATGTGTTAACGATGGTGTAACGTAAGATAGTGTTTTGCAAAATTGTTGATATAAGATGCAATCACATTGTACATTGAACCCATACAATTGGTGATGTGTGACGGGACACATTTCATAAAATCGATTCAAGCTGAATGTGACAAACTATCTCAATACTAACTCAAATTGCTGAAGACAGTGTAGGTCGTCGTGTAATGTTGTGTGTGTGTGTTTGTGTGTAATGTTGTTGATTGTTGTGTGTGTCATTGTGTGTATTTGTGTGTGTGTATGTAGCTGTGTTGTGCTGTGTGTTGTGCTGTGTGTGTATAATGTGTGTGTTACGTGTGATGTGTGTGTGTGTGTGTAGAATATGAATTGTGTTGTGTGGTTTTGTGGTGTGTGTGTGTGTGTGTGTGTGTGTGTGTGTGTGTGTGTGTGTGTGTGTGTGTGTGTGTTGTGTGTGTGTGTGTGTGTGTGTGTGTGTGTTTGTGTGTGTGTGTGTGTGTGTGTGTGTGTGTGTTGTGTGTGTGTGTGTGATGTGTGTGTGTGTGTGTGCTGTGTGTGTTGTGTGTGTGTGTGATGTGTGTGTGTTTGTGTGTTGTGTTGTGTTGTGTGTGTGTGTATGTTGTGTGTGTGTAGTGTGTATTGTGTTGTGTATGTGTGATGTGTTGATGTGTGTGTGTGTGTATAGTGTGATGTGTGTGTGTGTGTGTGTTATTGTGTGTGATGTGTGTATGTTGTGCGTGCGGTCTGCGTAGCGTTCGTGTGCGTGCAGTAGCGTGCTGCGTGCGGCGTGTAGTTATTTTATATATAAACTTTTATTATTAATATTAGAAATAATTGCGTATTCAGCCATAAACAAATAAAAAATTTGTAATTTTTCTATCACTAAATTCTTCTTCTGGATAGAACTATTGGTATAAAAGACCTTTTACCTTCCAACCTACATATATGCTCATGCATACATTTAGGTATACTTTTCTTTGTAAAGTTTCTTCATATAAAGCAATATAAGTCTAAAAATTAATTGAATGGGATAAAAAATGCTTAACTGTATTATCCATATTTTATGGCTTTGAACAATATTTTTAAGTTAGCATCTAAATGTCTGACATAGAATATTGTTTCTGTTTTTACAATGTTGCCTATTTTCGTTATGAATGTATTAAAAAAGAGGTTACATGATTATCCTAAAAAATAGTATTATTAAAATTATTTCGTCGATAAATGTTAAAATCGATGTTCAAAATGACGCTGTATGTCCTGATATTTCTTCCGACCACCATATCCTCTCTTTGAGGCGGTGGCGACGATCCCCTCTCGCACTTTCCTAAGTGGTTTGCATTACCCTTTACTTACTAAGTATAATTTTTACGTTAGAAATATCAAAATCCATGTAATGCAAAAGAAAAAGAATATTTATGTGGCGCAGTGTTAGAAACAAACGCAAGCAATTTGATACTTCATAATGTAGTATTTATTATTCGTTCACCATTATTACTAAAATTTAGCAAGTAGTGTTTTAAAAAAACAATTACATTTGTTGCCTCGTAGCGTAAATTTGTTCAAGCTTCTTCAGAGTTGCTGTTTAAACTTTGTTTAACGTTACAAGGTAGATCATGTATACATAACCTAACATTTCATAACCACCATATTAACAAAGTAGCAATAGGTTTATGGCAAGTACAAATGAAATAAAACGTATAATAAATTAAATAGAAAAATAAGTAATAATACTTACAATAAATATTTCCATTATTAAAACTCGTTAAAACTACTATTCTATTACACAATTCATACACTAAAACCCCTTAACTACATATACATCTAGCGCCACCTTCCGTTAAATTACATGATTAACATTTTGTTTAACAATGGGTGGATAATTTTGTTTTTCTCATTTATGTTATGAATATGATTCGATAACACTGACGCCTTACATACCTACATCAAACAAATATACACTTTTATGAATTTTTTATTTGAATTTTATGTACATACCTTCCTAATTTACACAAAGTAAGAGTTCTATTTCCATCTCCAAGATATGGAGCTGCGGTTTCATAACAAAGGTTTTTAAAAATCCTATGAAAAGAAACGTTTATATCAAAATAAAAGAAAAGAATATTACGCAAAAATTTCATATTTTACTGTTTTTGTACGTCTCTCTATGAGAAAGTGTAGAAACACTGTAAATGCGATATAAAGATATCATCATCAAGCGAACTGAAATATAAGGTTACGTTTAAAAGTTGAATAAATGCTACGTAAAAATATCTGGTGTGGAACAACACACGATCTTCCAACCTACAAAGTAGAAATTAAAAGAAATGAAATAACTTTAACGTTCTTGTAGTGTGTTATTTTCCAATAATGCACCTACTTTTAAACACGTTAGAAGCGATATAATGCCCTAGGGCATTATGAGATTACTATGGAAACAAGGTATATTTGGTGAAATTTTTATTAACATCAAATAAAAATGTCTAATAACAAAACGTCAAAAAATAAATATTCTAACCATACTAAAACGACATTAAATGTAGAAGAGTCCAGGGGTATTACAGTAATAATGTTGTCGGTCAACCAGAGGCCCTCAGGAAGTATACTGTTGACCTCGGGGAATTATTATACTCGTAACACCCTTGATAACTTAATTATTATAATAATAATTCTTTTAGGGTAGCTACGCAACCTACCTTTTAATAAAAATAGGTAACGTTGTAAAAACAAATGCAATATATGTCAAACAAACTTGTAAATCTGCATGTCAGATAGACGTTAATAGACATATAGATGTTAACTAACCCCCCCCCGCCGCTTGTATGAAATACCGCTAATACAATTTACGATTTTCAATCCTATTTAATTAATTGTTAGACTTAGTTTGCTTTGCATTAAGAAACCTATCAAAAAAAGTTATGCAAAATTAAGTTTTCTTATCAAATTAATTAAAACTTTCATTTAAATTCTACCCTAGGAATTTTTGCTGCTTAATTAAGGGTCGTATCAAAAAATTGCATAGAATGTAATTAATCTATGTGCTGGGAATTTTTATATCTTTGAAATATACAGATGTTTCAGAAATATTTGATAGAAACCAAAAACTGCTCCTAATAAACACCTCTCCTCACCGTCTCTGAATTTCTCCAAAAATTTAATCAGCTCTAAGAGAAATGAAAACAAGCTTAGATACAAAATTTGAAGTACGTACATGTTCTCACTCTTTAGTTAGCGTGGCTACTGACATACCTACACACAGACACACACACACGCGCGTGCGCATACACACGCACACGCACACGTGCACACAAAGACTGTCTCCGACAAACATTAATAAAGTGTGTTCTTATCTTATAAACTTGCCTAATTTAACAATTTCTGAAATGGCTCATCGAGTATTCTCAGATGTTCATCGTCGTTTTCCAGAAACTGGAATGTTTCAAAGGAATACCTGTAAAGGGACGCCGTCGGATATCCCAATTTTTTATTATTATTAATTAGTTTCCTAAAGTTTATTAGCAAGACGCCGTCCTTTATCAAAATTTTCCTATCATGATTAATTATTTGCTAAGTAAAATACCAGTACTGATATAATATTCACGGAATTTATTAAGATAAAGTGACTTGCTAAATGCACAGGTGCAAGCAATTATAAAAATTCGTAGAAGTTTTAGTAAAAGTTAAACATGTTTCATAACGTTGCATAAAATTGCACAATAATTAATCATGCATTCTCCCTCCAGACGTAAATCTCAAAAACGTTTAAAAGTTTGTATACGTCAGAGCATCTTCCGCCAATACTGGCCTACGGAATCTCACCACCAAAGTTTCGTAACCACCCTCGCGAATTCTTTATGAAAACGCGGCACGCGCTGCTTTTATAGACTCTCTTTTTAGTAAACCTTTTATCAATCTTTTATCAATCTCGCGCTACCAAAAGAATCCGAATAGAAATCGTGTGCTCCATCGTCGCGTTCGCGCCGACTACTACCGTTTAAAACCGCCAACCTGTAGCCGCCGTCCGAAGTAGAAAACGCGACACCGCGACTTGATAGCATCACCGAAGTCAAAGAGTTAGAGTTGCAGAGATCTAACGTTGAACGCACGTAAGTCGAGATAAATACAACACTATACACCTGGTGATAGGGATATGCAGGGTTGTAAGCCCGACATACTCTTTCATTACTAGACACCTACACTGTGGAGTTTGAAGGGTAGTTGCCCGACATTCCATTGACCGCCGGAGATTCTTCTGTTTAGTTTAACGGGTGGTTGCCCAAATTGCTAGCAAAGGAGACCCATACACACAAATTTACACTAACACTAACACTAACACTAACACTAAAAACACCTCGACAAACGTACCAGCAACCGCAGAGTATCTGTAACTAAAACCTCGTCGGAAGATTAAGCTGAACACCTAGTTAACCCCGTTAATCCAGTAATATAAAACGTAACCGTAAAAACTAGACGTGTTTGTCAGTATTAAATTTGTCGCCTGTAATAAAACCACCGCCGCCACCACCGAGAAACGTAAGTTACACCGTTTGCAATTAATAAGATTGTTACCGGTAAACCAGAAATTATCCGATAATATATTTCGTGTTAAATAATTAATATCATTATTGGTAGACGCGAAGATTCAATTTAACAGAAAACGAAGGTTTTATATTTTAAAATCGGCCAACATAACAAAGTCCTCTTTTACCGCCTCCTAAGAGCTTAATATATATATATATATATATATATATATATGTATATATATATATATATATATATATATATATATATATATATATATTGAATACTCAGTGGCTCAGCGGTAAAGGACTTGTAAGTGAAAGGTACCAAAGTTCGAATTTGAGAGTAGTCGTGCTTGGGAAAAATCATATCATATGAATTCGACTCAAGTGCGAAAACAGTCTTTCTCAGGAGTAAGCGTGATGACGAAAGCAGTGTCCACTTCCGAATCGTCGCGCTATAAAAGCAAAAACTGTGGAAATAGGCCGATCAACACAACTAATAAAGTACTATCTTACTATCTTATGGGCATCATTTTAATAACGTTTCAACTAATAATATTTTTTTTAAATGTGTTAACTTTTTATTTAATATTTCGATGTTATTTCCCATAACACTTATTGTTGTTAATGTTCTTAATACGTAACCACTCATTTATTAATGACACACTGTCAATTTCTTTAAGATGCTTTAAATTTCCTTATGTTAGTTTTGTTTGTAACCTTATTATTTTAACTCATGTTAGGTACGTTTGCTATTATTTAATTTTGTACCTTTAATTATATTTGTAACTTGTGTTGATAAAGGAATAAAGTATTCGGAAAGTTCGACACATGGGGAAATTGGGACCCTTCGAGAGTCGGTTAAATGGAAGGAAAGTTGCGTGTTTGTCTGCTCAAAGATAATCTGGGTACAGGGCAGATACAGGGTGATAAGCAAAAATGTGCCTTTTCGAAAAACCACAATATTTTCCTTATTATGGGAGCTATAAGTTCATCAAATTCTTAAGATATAAGTTAGATGATACGGCGATTATGGTCGCCATATTGAATTTTTGCGTTTTTAAAATCCTCGTTAGAAACGCTATTTAACCATGTATATATTCGGTCAAGATAAATAATAAAAAAATAACAAAATAGGATTTCATGGTAGTAGAATTTAGTGTTTTTCATGTTGTCGCCGTAATAATATAAAATAATCTATTATATGTAATACATAAAAACATATTAATCGTCCAGGTAGTATAGTTTAGCATAAAAAACGCATGAATCCTCATATACTTCGTGTAACATTGTTAGGGGCGTTCTACACGAAGAACACCAGTACACCGGATGTACAGTGCAAGCTATCTTTCCATATGTGTATAGTGATCAATAATTCGGTCGTCACTTGGTTGCAAATGTGAGTGAATAACATAAATTACCCATGAACGTGTACTGGTAGAAGTGTCGAATTCGTTTATCTAAGTTGGTGAACGATTCCGAATTCTACTGCATATCTTCATATATATATATATATATATATATATATATATATATATATATATATATATATATATATATATATATATATATATATATATATATATATATATATATATATATATATAGTATATTCCGTAGTGCTTCTGTTATAGTAGAAGCTGGTAACCCCTTTTTTTCGAACTGAACCCGGTTGGGTATTAACTCACAGATTGTCGTGCATCAAGATTAAACAAAGACGATAGTGATTGTGAGTGCTACAAATTAAAGTGAATATTTTAATTATTAATGTACAGTATTTCATAAATAAAAGTAAATGTAAATGTCGGTCTGTCACTGTAATTAAAATTTTAACGAGTCGTAAGACTTAGTTGATCAAAGAGTAATGGTGTTTAATAAACAGGAGTGGAGCATACTTGTGTGCAATCACCAACAAGAAGATCGGCAACATGCTCCTGAACCTGAAGACGAAACGTCTACTCGAGGAACAAGGAGTGTACGAAGTATTATGTGCAGAACGCGCAAAAAGCTACATATGACAAATCAGCTGACACATCAACGTACGCAAAGAACATCGTTGCACCTGGAAACTGCTTTTAAAAATACACGTACCGGCTACCCCACGGAATAATGCCCAAACAACTAAAAGATAAAGCCAAAGGAGAACATAGAGGAAGTAGTCGAAGTGAAAGGAAAAGCGACAGAGGAAGTTGACACCTCAACAACCAATCACACGAGTATCGATAAATACTTCTTGTGTCTATTTTTTTATATATCACACAATAATTGTACATTACGTATATATTGTATGGATAATGAGTTCCAAGTTGATTACACTTATAAAAGCATAATACACAATGTTAAAATAGATATTCTAGCAAAAACTTCATGACCACATGACTTCCTGAATCATAAAAATCCGCATAATCCGGTCTGTACACTACTGCGTATCATATTAAATGAAAATGTATCTTCACTTACTTTGAAGACAATGTATACACACATAACACAAGATTAGCAAGTGTCTGTGCCCCAACAAAAGCCAGAATTTAATTTAAATCATTTGAACTTCGAATTGTTAAAGATCTCAAAATTAAAAATTGTTTTTATCGAATTCTTTGATTCAGGTTCTGATTTAGTCATTACCAAAATCCTCTTCCTAAAATCATTTCTTCAACTAGAATGCAACAAAATTGTAGATGACTCTCAGGTTTTTCGAATAACGGTATACAATCCGGTACTACCTAGAAGGATTGCTTGCCTAAGATTCATAAACCAGGTAATACTATGGGACCCATTGTTTCTGGTATTAACGCACCTACTTATCTACTATCCAAATGGTTGTCTAGTAAATTTCATATCCTCTCCTAACAGCCCAATTTTAGTGTTTCAAATTCGTTTGAATTTATTGATACAATTGAACATATTGAACTTACAAAAGATGAAATTTTAATCTCATTCGACGTTTGTTTATTGTTTCCGAGCGTTCCAATAGGTAAAACTTTACTTCATTCAGAAGATGTATCAAAACAAAACCATATCTGGCCAACGGAAGTAGAAGAACTTCTTAAATTAACAGAATTGTGTATGAAAGAAACCTCTTTCAAAATTAACCAACGATTTTTCAATCAAGAATATGGTACGACAATGAGCAATAGCTTATCTCCGTTTATGGCCAATCCACTCATGGGTAAATTTGAAACATACTTAAAAGCAATTTGCCTTATTTGCTATAGTTGGGATTAGATGCGTGGATGTTGTGCTTGCCATCCATAATGCTAAAATTGGTAATGTTGTGAACTTTGTAGACACTTTAAATTTTAAATTTCCGACAATCAAATTTACCCATGAGATAGAGGCAAATGATAGTCTACAATTTCTAGATACTCTGGTAACAAGAAACGACTAGGCATAGATATATTTCGTAAGGAAACTGGCAGTTCAAAAGTGTAATAAAGAATTGGGCAAATTAGGTAACGCCAGAGAACCAATAGAAACAAAGTATGTAAAATTACCAAGCTATCCTGCATATACAAAAGGCCTATCTAAAATATTTTCCAAAATTGGTTTTAAAGCAGTCACTACTTCAGATAATAGTTTGCAAACTCTTTTAGGCAATCCAAAAGGTCAAGTGGATAAGCAGGATAGGTCGAGAGTTTATAAAATTAATTGTCAAAATTGTGACCAAACATATGTAGAGCAAACTAAACGACCTACCAAATTCGCTTTAAAGAACATTTAGCTCATATCAAATATAAACGTTAGGACAAGTCTGTCGTAGCCCTACATAAAAAATCGTGCAGTAGATAAGGTATCTTTAAAGAAACATGTGAGTAATAAGTACGAACTTGATTGCTCTGAAAGTTTAGAGATCCACAAATACAAACAAATTCTAATGAACAATGACGATCAAGGACCTTTAGGCTACTCAGAACTCCTTAAACTTTCACTATCACTTTCACCAGATAAGCAACGAAGCGTTACTCGCTGATGGCATATATATACAGAGTGAGTTTATTTGTATGGGGATCTCGAAAACCATAAGTGTTACACATTTGCTTAAATGAGGAAATATTTGCTTCTTTAGAAGACTAATCCAGATACGCTTTTGTTGATTTAAGAAAATGCATGGCTTACTAGAATATCTCTTAACTTGCGCCTGATAGTGGGGTGGGGCACCGTAGTGTTGACACCACTGTATGTTTGCACGGGTTTGTACATTTAATTCATCTAGGATATGTTAAAATCTTCCATAAGAAATTGCAAATATCTATTTCCAGTTAAAAATAAATGGTCCAACAAGCTTCGAACCAGTAACACTGCACCATAAATTAAAGTAAAACTTAATCTGAGGACATCTTTCTTGTAAACGGTTAGTATTTGCTTGGGCCCACAGGTGTTTATTATGGCGATTAAACATACCACAGTTTGTAAAATGTGTTTCGACGGTCCATAAGATTGCATCGGAAAGTTGTATTTTCGTGGCACATATTTATGAACCAAACACAAAAATTTAATCTTCTTTCATCTTCACCAAGGTGCAAAGTTTATCCAATTGAATATTTATAAGGATGGTATTTATGTTCTGCTACAGTTCTCACTCATGTACAGCTAGAACTTTTATCCGCACCCCCTATTCTGGGCTTCAAAAAACTACTCCCAAACTCTTTTAAATTGTTGTGTAAATTCTTGAAGGTGTCTAAAGATGGTTGAGGGTCATCAAAATACAATAAAAATAGCGTTCGGCAGCTCGTTGACAGTTTTTGTCACCAATGATGTAACATTCGATCATATCAAGTTTCTCGATATTTGCGTTCACTATTATTAATTTTCTAAAACAACTCCATACTGGTAAAAACCGATAAGAATCATTAGAAATAAACGAATTAAAGCGCTGAAACGATTTTGGTGAATTTTACTTTTTTACAAATATCTAGTAAGCCATGCATTTTCTTAGATCAACAAAAGCGTATCTGTATTAGTCTTCTAAAGAAGCAATTCTGTCCCTATTTAAACAAATGTGTAACTCTTATGGTTTCCGTGATCCCCACACAAATAATGATACACAACTCTATATATACATATATATATATATATATATATATATATATATATATATATATATATATACATACATGCATATTATAAATTTCTTTATTACATCCCAGTCGACCGCTGATGATGATAGCTTAGCTATTAAAACGCGTTTATTTCTAATGATTCTTATCGGTTTTTACCAGTATGGAGTTGTTTTAGAAAATTAATAATAGTGAACGCAAATATCGAGAAACTTGATATGATCGAATGTTACATTATTGGTGACAAAAACTGTCAACGAGCTGCCGAACGCTATTTTATTGTATTTTGATGACCTCAACCATCTTTAGACACCTTCAAGAATTTACACAACAATTTAAAGAGTGTAATAGTTTTTGAAGCCCAGAATAGTGCGGATAAAAGTTCTAGCTGTACATGAGTGAGAACTAGCAGAACATAAATGCCATCCTTATAAATATTCAATTGGATAAACTTTGCACCTTGGTGAAGATGAAAGAAGATTAAATTTTTGTGTTTGGTTCATAAATATGTGCCACGAAAATACAACTTTTTCCGATGCAATCTTATGGGCCGTCGAAACACATTTTACTAACTGTGGTATGTTTAATCGCCATAATAAACACCTGTGGGCCCAAGCAAATACTAACCGTTTACAAGAAAGATGGCCTCAGATTAAGTTTGACTTCAATTTATGGTGCAGTGTTATTGGTTCGAAGCTTGTTGGACCATTTATTTTTAACTGGAAATCAATATTTGCAATTTCTTATGGAAGATTTTAACAATATCCTAGATTAATTAAATTTACAAATCCGTGCAAACATACAGCGGTATCAACACTACGGTGCCCCAACTATCAGGCGCAAGCTAAGAGATATTCTAGTAAGCCATGCATTTTCTTAAATCAACAAAAGCGTATCTGGATTAGTCTTCTAAAGAAGCAAATATTTCCTCATTTAAGCAAATGTGTAACTTTTTTCCTAGATCCCCATACAAATAAACTCACTCGTCTTGGACTCATGCGATATAAACGCATCTTATGAAACTAGTGTCTTAATATACTATTTTATACCAGTTTTGTATAATATAAGCATAATGTATTGTTGAAAAATATATATATATATATATATATATATATATATATATATATATATATATATATATAATTAATAATAATACGTATAGAACCTTTCAAAGATGGTTCAATTAAAATGTCAGCAAAGATATGCAATAAAATATAAGAATAGTTTAATTTCAGTGAATGTAAGCCTGTGTCAACTCGTATGATAAAGTTGGGAGATTCTATTAAAGATACAAAAGAACAGGAAGTAAAAAAAACAATTTTCCATACAAAGAATCTGTAGGAGCTTTAATGTAACTAATGGTAGGTACTAAACCAGCCGTAGCGTACAGTGTTAGTGTTTTGTCAAGAACTCTAGACTGCTCAAGTACACAAGATGTGGCGAGATTGAAGAGAGTATTTCGTTACATACTAGATAGCTTAGGAATACGGTTCGGTGCAGGCGGCAGCCGCAAGTTAGACTGCTACAGTGATACAGACTTTGGAGGCTGTGTAGTGACATATGCTGGAGGATTCATTTCATGGCTCAGTCAAAGACAACAATTGAGTGCTATGTCAACAACTGAAGCGGAAATAATAGCGGCAAACGAGGCAGCCAAAGAAATTATATGGCTGTCTTGACTGTTTGAAGAGACGGGCTGTCCAAAGCAAGTTCCTACTCATCAAATATAAAACCAGGCATCGATTCGTCTTTGTCGTAACCTGTAGAATCATCATCGGACAAAACACATCAAGATAAAGTATTTTGTTTATAAAAGAAAAGGTGTTGGAAGGAGCTCTTCAAGTCAAGTATATTCCTACTGAAGACCAGATAGCTAACATCATGACCAAGCCACTTCCAAGACCAAGACTAGCGAGATTGAACAATAAGTTGGTACTTTTACAAAGTATCTAGAAAATATAATGCTAAATCTTTTCATTTAACTAGAGTTTGTTCATTGTTCAATTCTGTTTGTAATAAAAAAAAGGGAAAGTTTTGCGGGAAATTAGTTCTTGTTTTTCTTTTTAGTTTGTTTAGATTATAAAAAAGAACATGATGTAAACTTTGCTTTACTCTCTTTTTCTGGCAATAAAAAAACGTTTCTAAAAAGTGTGTTTGTTTTTCATTTTGTAAGTTTTCTTTAAAAAAACATATAATTAATAATACAGACTTCATACAAAAAGCGACTGAAGATAAAAAAAGCGTCTTAGACTTTGTTTGAAAAACGAATTTGTATATTGTACCAGGTGGCCAGACAAGAATGCAGAGTGCTGTTTCTCAGAAACTATTCCTCGTAGAGAGTTACGGTAAAAAAAATTATTACTAAAGTGGCCAAAAAAAACTGGAAAAATGTTCAAATTTGCAAGATGACCGCCAGGGGGCGTAACCGCCATCCTAAACTTTTAAAGTGATTTTTTATTGAAATTCAGCTAGTAAATGTACCAAAAAAATTATATGCTTTTTAAAGCTCAGCCTTATTCGAGTAATTTTTGTTTGACGTAACTATTAAAATAAAGTGGTGGGGGGTGATTTTTATAATAAACAGCTGTAACTCCTAAACGACTGAACTGATTTTAATAAACTTAGTCTCGTTGGAAAGAGCATTTATTGAGTTACACAAATAACGTACAGTAATAAATTACCTATATTCCTTCTACAATTATCGGTGAATTAAAATTTGTACTGACTTCGGTACCACTACTTTTGTACAGCACTAGGTTTTTCATCATTTTTTTTAATGATCTACCAACTAGAAGAAATCCGTACAAAAATAATTGGTAGTTAATTCCTCATTTGCACCTGGAAAATTAAATTTTCCTATGTACTCACCTGTACCTCTCAAAAGTGACTGCATAGGGCTGAGAGTTATTTTCTGATATAGTAGCAGCCTTCTAAATATAATTCACGGTGGGCCATTTCACACGGTAATTTTTGCCATGGGCCTGTAGTTTATTATCTACCTCCTCCAGTTCTGTCTATTTTCCGCTATTTTCTCTACCTCTTGGATAGTTTTGCCATGTTTTTCTCCTAACTCTTCTATGACATTCTTCATTCTTTTTCTCGGTCTGCCTGTTTTCCTTTTTCCTCCAATATTTGTTAGTTGGAATTGTCTGTCATCCATTCTTTTGACGTGTGCGAAACAGTTTAGTTGTTTTTTCTTCACTTTGTGTGTTATCGGTTCTTGTTTTAGGTTGTCTCTTTCTATCCAACTTTGTCATGTTGGATATTCTCCAAAGGAACTTCATTTCCACAGTGGTAATTTTCTGTATGTGTGTTGGGAGGGTTGGCCATACTTCCGCTGAGTAGAGTACTGTTGGGGCAACTATTTTGTTGTACATCTGTTGCATGGTTTTTGTTTTTAATTAATAAAAAAGTTAAAGGAGGGACATTATAATGGATCATACTGTGCAATACAAACAACAAATAAACTGGAATCAGTGGTATTCGAATTTACTTCTTCCGGAGACTTTTGTTTATAATTGGAATATCCGGAACTTCAGTCACAACCCACTTAAAAATGAGTTCCAGACTTTTCTAATAAAGCAATATTTTCCATTAACACCTCCTCTTGAACTCTGCATAACCTGTGGCAGTAAGACCCACAAAGGGCTCGAACAGTAACTTCCGCTGAGATCTCTGTTATTTTTATGGATTCCTTTTCTGCGTAACAATCTTTTTGCTTTAACAATTTCATCATATGAAGGGTATATATTTGCGAGTCGTGCCTTAGCTCCAAATTGCAGTTATTTCAAAAAGTCCCTGCGGCAAATGGATACCACACCTAAAATCATTTATTTATTATATATTTAATTATAAGGGACTTTTGAACTTAAAATTTTAAGGCAGAAAGTGTAATTTGGTACATTTACACATACATTCCAGTCCATTTAACATTTAGAACTTATGCAGTTATTTAGGTAGAATGGATATTAGTCTTACCTTGAATGGGAAGTGAAATTTAAGACAACAGATTTAAAACAGAATTTCAGTGAGTATTAGAGGACCGTGGGAGATTGAACATTAAATTCAATAACGTCAGAATTGTAGCAATTCCCTTTTATTAGAATAGAATATAGTATTTAAATGATGTTCAACTTAATAAAGATACATTATTGATTTTTGATTAACTGCAAGGTGTACTTTGCTTTTGGCCCATATAGAAAATAAAAGCTGATGATTTCCCAGAGATGAAACATTGGAATGAATATGTGTGGATGCAATCTTGTCGAGCTTCACAAGCGTCAATGCGTAATTATTTTATTTTTCAAACAAATCCAAAAACCAACTTTCAAAAATTCATTTGGTTGTGAATATTTCCACAACTGGCCAAATCTCCTGAATTTCAAAACTGTACATTTCTAATAACAAAATTGCAAATCATTTTTGTAATTTTACTGAATTTTTATCTGTAATGGTTTAGAATATGCTCATACTGGGTAACCTTATATTAACACACCGTAAAAATCAACCAAAGATTTAAAAATGTGTTTCTAAAATATAAAATTTATTTATAATTAAATAAAATTAGTATATTTAAACAAGTCAATCTGAACAAATAATTTACACAAAGGCATATACAGTACTAAATATTCATTTATAATGATCTACATTTAAATGTACTGAATACAAATTCTCACTTTTAAAATAACTAAATCTAAGATTTATCAATAATTTTATGTGTTTCAGAAACAAGTTATCAATTAACAACATGCACCAACTTCATTTTTAACATTCAACTTCACTACTATTTTATTATAGACATGATAACTGATTCTGAAACAATTCACAGCAATATATTTGTCTTTCGCATCAAAATGTGCACCTTAAAAATTGGAAGAAGCGAATGCGGCAAAAAATTTCCTAAACAATTGTACAATTTTTTTACACTAAAGCTAAACAATAAAATTAAGCAAACTAATAAATAAACAAAACTACTTGTGTTTAAAGCATTTTAACATTGAATGTGTATAACATAAAAAACTTTTTTAATATTTTTATTAGAATACAATAATGAACTTAATCAGATCTATACCAAAACTATTTGAGGTGCAAATGAAATAATTTAAATCTTCATGATCCATTTATAAATATTGTAATTCTCGTAATAATGTAGTAAAGCACTATTTAGACTAATAAGATGTAATTACATTTGCAGCTGAAGTCACAATTAGCTTACGTCACGTTTTTCTAGGTGGAGGCGGTGGTGGTTGAGTTGCACAAACTAATGTTGAGTTATTCATCAGTTTTCTCTCTTTGACAGGAATGTTTTCATATATCGTAGGTCGTGGTAAATCTTCTGGAGGTCTGCAAATTAAATTTCAATTTAACAATTTTTATGCAGTATCTCCCTACATTGATTTAATTCTACTTGTAACCTCATTTTACAACCAAAAATTGCTTTTATAAGGAATTGTTTTTTCTAAAACTATATACAAGATACAGGATGGTCTTAAAATAGTAACGGTAACCGTACATTATTTCAAGAGACAGATAAAAAATATTTAAAATACTTAGCTTTTATGGATTTTTTAATAGTGTATTTTTGTGTTTATGTTTACACAAATCTAAATGTTTCGATAATACAGTTATCGTCCTCAGTAGTAATAAAATCTTTTAAGATGTTAAAACGATTTTATGAAATATAAAAATTGTTTCAACATTTTAAACATTTATAAAAAATTGATTACTATAAAATCTATACTGAGGATGATGACTATAAGTGTCATCGAAACGTTTATATTTTTATAAACGTAAATACAAAAATACACTCTTAAAAAATCCAAAAAAGCCAAGTATTTTAAATATTTGTAATAATGGTGAAAATTTACATTTTCAGAAAAAAATAAATTTCAAAATGAACAGTTATACCCAAATATTAAATCTCACAGTATTTATCAGAGTAATTTTTTACAATAATTTTTCCACATTCTTAAGTGAACTTAAAAAAGTTCAATTCGCCACTTTATGGGACATGACGTAAGGCAGAGAATTTCATGCTGATTATAAATCGTGATCAGTTTTCAATCTGTCCAATAATTTTTAAAATAATTGATCACCAAATCAAAAATTATAACATAACTGAATTGGATAGGTCATAATGTGATTCCAACTTTCATGCTGATTACAAATCCACTACTGACTTTCCGAAAAATTCAATTTTTACGTTTGGTTATAATAATCCTTACATAGACCAGGACAATGGCAAACACAATTAGTAACATGATATAATGCAGTATTAACCCTTCACATTCCCCCGATCTGAAACCAACTGATGCTTATGTGTGGAGAATGTTAAAGGAAAAAACCTTTCAGCCGTCTAGATCCACCCAAAACTGTGCCTGCATTACGTCAGAAGATCGTCTCGTTTTTCAGGACTCTGAAGCAACCTATGTTCCAGCATATGCTTCAAAATCTGCGTTATCGTTATACGTTGTCTACAGCGCAATGGAGCACATTTTGAACATTTACAGTATCATCCCGATAACTAAATAGTAACGCCCTCTAGCGATGGACCTATAATTCTGAAAATATTTTCCAGGCGTTTCTCGAGGCCACTTTCGTTATAAAAATTTTTTTCCCGAACCTGTGCTATAATCCATTCCTGAGATATGGCCGACGGCCGTTCTTAGTTGGCCACCCGGTACATAAGTGTCGTAAATCTTTCACATATAATAAGAGGACCCAAAAGGGACTCTTGAGGAGAAAGATGTAGTTTATACACAAATATTTCTATTCCTTTAATAACAGTTATCTTAAAACAAAAATGGAATTTAATTAAATACCACACATAATTAGACATGAACTAGTTTATTGAAGGAGTAGAATTATACTTACAGACTACATGTTTTAAATATTCGGAGACATTTTATTAACAAAACCTATGGTTGTGTGATGGGATCGCCTAATTCTGCTAACCTAGTATAGTATAGATATTTGGAGGATATATGTTTAGAAAAATTAAGTTTCACACCTTCACTTTATTTTAGATATGTTGATGACAGTTTAATGAGTGCTTCAGAAAACAAGATTCAGGAAGTTTTAGATTTATTTAATAATTTTAATTCTAAATTACAATTTACAGTAGAAATGCAAAAAAGTAAGCAAACTCCATTTTTAGATATGTTTGTCATTTGAAAAAATAACCAAATTTTAATCGAGCCTAAGGAAAATGACAAAATTACTTTTGTACCTCTTCATTATAACAATAAGAAATGCTTAATATATAAATCACTTAAAAATTTAAATTAAATCCATTATTTTCAATTAATAACAGATGAATAAATTTAATGTCAAAATTATAATAAAAATTTCGAATAATAGCGTAATTAATCCTATTTAACAAATTACTTGCGGTTTTTGTTATGAAGTATACATACGAACATCTTTACAACCGTTAAAGAACAGATTAATAGAACATAAATCTGATGTTCATATAAAACCTAAAGTATTGAAAACTTACCCATAAATTATTATAATACTTTACAAAATTTAAAATAGTAACCTTATATATTATTTGTCACAGTTGTCAATTTTTAATATTAATTTTAGTTCCTATTATTGTAATAATTTGTTATTTCCAGTGATAATGATTACACCCGTAATTGAATATGCAGGGTGAATCACGACAGGTGCAACGAACTTTTTATGAGAAAACTAGATATATTTTTCGTTGCAGGAACATTGAGTAGGTCCATTAAGGGTACATTTTTAAAAAATTTCAAATATACGGGGTGCTTCAAAAGTTCAAAGTTATGTTTTTTTAAACGGAATGCCATATATTTTATCACATTTATTAATTAATTATGAAAAATAAGATAGACTTTCGTTAGGGTTCCCTATAACTAAATACAGAGCGTTTTGATTTATTTTGATTTTTCTTAAATTGCAGGATTTTGGAAAAAAATTAATTACCAAACGAAACTAATTTTGTCAAAACTGCTTCAGGATCTCGAAAATAGACTGTTTCGTTGATCTATTTGGCAATTTAATTGCGAAAAATACTATACTGGACGCTAAAGAATAATATATAACAAGCTAATTAATACATATACATATACTATATATATATATATATATATATATATATATATATATATATAAAATGTATAATTAATCTTAGTTACCTAAACGTTTTATGTCAATTTGATAAGTTTTTAGATTTTAATTTTTTTAATTTTATAATTTCCACTTGAAGCTGATTTCAAACGAAATCGAAATATATGGAAAAATTTATTAACGTTGCATTAATTGATGTATGTACCAATTAATTATTCAGTACATTATATATATATATATATATATATATATATATATATATATATATATATATATATACACAAGTATGGAGAAACATTGCGGGTCTGACTTATAATAAGCTAGAAAGAAACCCAATAAGCATTATATGAGTGTGAGAGAAACATAACTTTACCAATGTTGCCACTTGTACATATTTGTATATAGGCACAAAACATGAACTACTTAAGTCTCCTTCAATCTAGCTTCAACATTTCTAACGAAACCAAAGCAATTGAGATGATGTTGAAAAGTCGCGTATTCTTTGAAACTATTAAGTAAATACTTCACACTTGAACATTAAATGATAATACCTCAAACAATAAAGTTTATTGTAATGGCGAATTTATGACATCGTTCGATTACTACTCATAAGAAGAACCAAGAAGAAAGCTACAAACAAGAACATTAACATTTACATTGATAGTATAATTTAAGTTTAAGGTTTAACTTTAGAATTATAATTCTTATTGAAAAACCAACCATTTTTAAAAATACACTTTTTTCAAAACTCTACTTTATAAGATTTTCGAAAAGACTTCCACCTTGTGCAAGGCAGTAACCCAATCTGTGATAAAATTCAGTTCGGGTATTTTCTAACATTTCTTGGGTGATGCTGTTTAAAGAGTCTGTAATTTTGACATGAAGTTTGTCCAAATTGTTAGCACGTTCATGCCTGTGCCCATAAATTTGCTGGGATACGTATCCCCAAACAAAAATGTCGTTCGGAGCGATGTCAGGTGAGCAAGGAGGATATTTAATAGTACATGTTCCACTAATAATACGGTTAGGGAACGTAGTTTCCAAAAACTGTTGAACTCTTATTGCAGTATGAGCAGGACAGTCATCTTCTTGATACCAAATGCCATCAAAATTTATATTGAGGCGTTGAACAGCTGGAACTATCTGGTTTCTCAACAGTTCTAAATATTTGTCCGCATTCAAGTTTCCGTTGATAAAAATGGACCACATATGGAATTGCCTAAAATACCTGCCCACACATTAACTTTTTGGGGGTATTGTGTCACGTAAGGAATATTAATGTGTTTGTTTTCCCGACAGACGGATTGTGAAGGCCATGTAAGTTAAAAGAACACTCGTCGGTAAACAAAATATTTTCAATAAATCTTTCGTTTTCATTAGCCCGATTCATCATATCTTCACAAAATTCCATACGCTTTTGACGATTTTCTGGAAAAATTTCTTGTGTAGCTTGCAACTTATAGCAACGGTATTTATTCCTTTTCAAGATATTGCGAACTGTTATTGGTTCAATATTCATTTCATCAGCAATTTTTGTACTATTGTACACTGCAATTTCTTGGAGTTCGCGCTCTCAGTTTAAGTTACGACCCGGATGATCACCATCATTACCATCAATGCTACTGCATTTTCTATAATTATTTAAACATCCACATCTTTCAAATTTACAAACGGTACACATAATCGTACTTTCTGATGGAATTGGCCTGTTTCCCAAGGAAAAAGCAAACCTGCCCATTATTTCTTGTGCAGTGCTTCCTGAATAAGACCACTTAATAATCTGTATTTTTTCTTCAGTGGAGTACATGAGTATTGTGTCGGACTTACAAGTTTAGTTTGTTGTGTATTCTATCTCTCTTAGCACGTGAACTGATTGTACTGTCTTTGTTTTACTTATTATAAGTCAGACCCGCGATAATATTTTTCCATACCTGTGTGTGTGTCTTACGCAAGGGTTGATAAGATGATAAGATAAGATTCTATAAGTTAATCACATTCATTTTTCTTGTTTCTTTTTTTAGACTATATTAAAATGTATGTGTACGTTTATTTTTTTTATATTATTCTTATTTTGTTTCGTGATTTGGAATGTTGTTTATTTTCAACACACCATCAGTCCACGGTAAATGTCGACATTCGCCAGTATAAGTTAAAAATAGTGGTATTAGGCAAATAATTCTGCCATAGGCCAAGCACCTTGGAGAATGCTGATATTCACCAGAGAATGTCGACATTAGTCAAATTTTGGAGTTTCACAGTAACATATATTTATATTAAATTTTGTTAGATAGTTTATCTTCTGTTAATAAATAATTTTTTCGAATATTTTGGAGAAGGCTTGAAGTAAGGAAACAAATCGATAGTTGTGAACATCACTTTTTGGTCCCTTTGATGTGTTGAAATTACTTTCGCTTTTTCTAACTCATTAGCAAATACTCCAGGAATTTAGGGGGCCACATAAGTTACTGGCTGCTATTTTATAATGGTTGGTCCATCAAACTGATCTGGTGGGTCAGTGATACAATGATCTGCTAGCATTCAGGAGGTAATAGGTTTTAGTCTAGTTACCATCTGCCCTGTATGAGATTTTTTCAAGGGGTTTTCCACATACATATATAGCGGCAGGATCATCACTGCGTATACGCACATCATGTGTAGCTAGTTAGGTGAAAGCTGGGGTAGTAACTTCCCCCTAAGAACCTGAAGTCCGTTCCTTTCAATCCTATCGTAACCACAGCTATACAGGTTGCACAATTAAAGATGATTCGGTCGCGCAGATACGTCATTGCGTTCGGGAACAATCGTCAAGTGTAACAGCTTAAAATCACTTACCAGTGGCGGCGTAATTAATCGTTGGTACATGTACAAAATCACATTTAAAGTGTTATGTTATTTTATTAATTTAATAATTTATATACACTCCTAATCTGTTTAAAAACATTCTAATTTCATTAACTTAAATGTAAAATTTCCATAAGTATTAAGAAAATGTGTTAATAATTATGTTTGTATACGTACAATGACGTAATATACACTTGAAACAATTTACCTGCGACGCTACTGAACTTCTCGAATTGCCGCGAGTAGAATATTTGAAAACGGACGAATGCGCATCTGACCTCCAAATCATCTTTAGTTGTGCGACCTGTACTTAATCTTACCACACATACACACCTAATGTATGTATGTGCGGAATCCATCACTGCGGCTGCAGAAGCTTGGAAAACTCAAGCACCCCACCCAACGTTGCTTTTTCCTTTTCCTATCTATCCCATCAAGTCCTGTTGAAAATTTTATTGGGAGAAGTGTAAAAGTTCTCAGCACCTATTCTCTATCAGTGGGATACAGAAAAAACGTTTTATGTAATTCGTAATTTTTGTGATCACTAGTTTGTTGTTTATTAATTTGAAAAAATTCTGCTACCTTATCTGTTGCAGTTGCTGTACTTCCATTTTACTAAAAGGCAAATTTCTCGAAGATGGTTTACCACCACAAATTAAGTTAAAAATACTTAACACACTTTTACTTTTTGAATGAGAATTTGTAATGATGTTACCATAGTATTGTTTTTTATCTTTTCTTAAATAATGATGTATTTGAGTTCTTTACATACGAAGCAAAGGTTTTCATGTCTGGAGTTATCCAATTTGATTTTGGTTTTATGTCCAGAGTTCTCTTAGCTAAAGGGAAATTGATATCAAGCTGATATTGAAAACTGCTTTGAAATGTTTCATGCATGTTATCTACACCATCACACATGTATTTTTTCCCATTGCTCCATACTAATGCAGTTTTTAAGTTGTTCAATATTTTCTTCGTTAAAATTCATTTTGTCTAATTGTGTATCACAAAGTCTACATTACCATTCTGTTTTGGTGTGAAAATAAACGATAATAATGCATAACATGGAGGTTTTCCATATAGCTGTTAGCCCTAACCTCTAAAAATTGTATGAAAAATTGTCCATTTCTAAATATCAGTTTACTATCAGTGTAGCCAATATACAAAAATTACAAAAATTTGTATAAAACACATTTGACAATGTGTATTGCGTGGTTGTGCTTTGTAACACTCAACGCTTTGCATCTTGTGTTACAAACTTGCATTCGCCCAGTAACACTAACATTATGATACATGCATTTTAATACACTATTGTAAGTTGTGATTGTGTTGCATATTTGAGAATAGTGATCTAATAATTATTACACCAGAGTTAACCATTAAGATATGTAGGTTTGGGGCAATATTGTCTATTTTTTTCGCATGGTTTACATAAAACAGAGTAAAAGTTTTCGTTTATTGTCTCGCAAAGAATTGAAAAAAACTAAAAACATTAATTTTCAGACCTCTGACTTTATTGCAATCACCTATAGAACACAAAAACTTCAAGTAAGAAATTTAGAATTATTTTGAATGATCCATTCTTCTATTCTAAACTTATAAGCCAATATATATTTTTTTATTTCCTGAATAACAAATTAAAATTTTATAAAAAAAAATAATGCCAATATAATTTATTCAAGATTTTTGTACTTTCATCCTTGCAATCACCCGTAGAAAACAAAAATTCATTAATTTATCTAGGCGACATGGAACGCCTGAAATAAAAAAGAATTGCAACAATCATTACTGTACATAGTTATGTCAAACTAGCATTTTTCATGTTATTATTAAAGCCTGCCAATATTGTAAATTTTACTCTTGTATTTTTGAATTTTGCTGTTTTTTTTGTTTTGTTTACGTTTACTGTTGTTGTTCGTTTCTATTGTTGGTTGTAATTATTAAGTGTCAAAAATATCTCCACCCCTGTCAGTGGCCGAAAAGATCGAAATAGTGCTGATTTACAGAGATAAGTGTAAGACAGCCAGAGAGACAGCAGTGCGAGCTCCTTGGACTTACTTATAGAATCGATTTTTGTTTGATTAATTCTGGATTCAAATGATGTTTGTCTTTAAGAATGTTTATTGTACCTTCGATAGGCACTTTTGTAAACAGCGAAACAATGTCAAAACTTACAAAGATATCACTTTGTCTAATTGAACAGTTTGGATTTAGTTCAAAAATCTAAAGTTTCTAACAGAGATTTTTCATTTTCACATATTGGTCGCAATGTTTTAGCTGAATATTTTGTTAGTTCATATGTTGGTGAATTAAAGGCGCTTACTAGGCCAATCGGTTTTATGAATTTTGGGCAAACCATGTATTTTCTGAATTCGAGCTTTTTTCTCTTGGTATCAACTGTTTCTGTAAATCTTTGTTAAGTAATGTTGATTTGATTAAAGTGTTGGTTTTCTTTTCTGAGTTGTTGGATCAGCGTTATTATTCTTGTAATCAGAAGAATTTAATAACTCCATCATCTTGTGGTATTCTTCATTGTTTACAATTACAGTATCATTACCTTTATCTATAGGAACAACCAGGATATCGTTGTTTCTTAGTTCTTTTAAGGCATCCAATTTTTTTTTTTTTTTTTGGTAATATTAGGTTTTGGGGAACAATCTTGTTTAAGAATATTAGCAACTCTAAACAGAAAATATCATTATTAAATGATGCTTTGATGCTTTACGAATACCACCTATATGGAATATGGTCATTACAAACCCATACAAACCATCTACAATAGGTTCTTGATCTTCTACCGGCAACACAGTTAATGTTTCAGTACCTCCAGCACACGAGGTATGAAGCAACAAACACATATATAATCTAGTTTAAGTGTTCATTTAATTTGACATTTACTGTAATTTTATTACTCTTGACAAAGAAAAGCTTTTGAATGGTCAAATTCATTAATAAGCACATTTTACACAAATTTAATCTGAAGATGAGTTTAATTTATAATAACAACACTCGTGGAAGTGGAATTATAACAAGGACTTACTACAAAAATTTTCAATGTTTGACAACAGATATTGTTTAAACAATATCTGTTGTCAAACATGAAGTAGTAAGTGCAGTACCAAAGTGTTTTCAAGCACATCTACTAGTTCCGGTAAAGGCAAAATCCCTGTAATGCATTTTTTAACTTTTTAATTGAATATCGGAAACATAATCCCAGAAAGTCCATTCTTGTTATTGCACAAGAGGGAGGTGCGTCCTGACAGAACGTCGGCACAAAACAAAGAACCTTACTGTCGACAGGCTGCTACAGCCCCATAAATGATAAGATAACGAAGATAGCGTCCAAGGTGCATAACAAAAAAAAGATCAAAATTACGGAAAGTATTGAGGAGGTCAAAAAAAAGTAAACATGAAATAAGTGAAATACGTAACTAGTGCGCTATTTAAACATTTCTTGGTGCGAGGCCGTTCTATTTTACCCGAGGCGTAGCCGAGGGATGAAATATAAGGCCAAGCACCAAAAATGTGACAGCACACGTGTTGTAAACAAAATTTTTTGTAATCGTTTACATAAAATTAGAAACAAATTAAATTTTGAAATATTTGATGACAAATGTCAAATTAAATACATAAACAAAAAACTTTATATATTAGCTATACCACTTTTTTGTTTATGTATTACTAGTAATTACAAAAATGTAGTTAAGTAGTTCGTGATATTTCAAATGTAACTTCTAGATTTGAATTTTATATTTTACTTAATAAAACACAAGTTAAATCCCAAAATCGCCATAAATAAATGAACACACAGTAAATGCTGATGTATTTTAATGAAATTTTCAGAAAACGTGTATTTTATTCCTATTAATAAACGATGAAAATTTTAGCAAGACACAAATATAGTTAACACTAATAATGCGTCGACCTTCCTCTGTTTCTCACACATTCAGCTAGCCAACTAGGCATAGTTGAAATGAGTGAATCTATGCTAACCTGAGGTATACTATCCCACACTTCTAAAATCCATTGTTGAAGGGCTTCTACATTGTTTACGAGTGGCTGTAGATCATTTATTCTCCGTCCTACCATATCTCGCATTATGTTGCTGAAAAATTGGATTTTCTATTTCTTGCACATATGGCAGTAATACTGGTTCAAGGGCGTTGTTAATGTACCGATTGGCATTTAATGTTCCTTCAATAACTACTAGAGAAGATCTGCTTCAATGGCAATAGCGCCCCACACCACCACACCTTTAGTGAGAGCAATATGTCGTTGTACAGACGTCTTCTAAACAATCTACGACCACCATGAGTCCAAAAAACAAAATCGATTCCAATGCAACCTCTCGTTACACCATTGCCGCCGTGCAGTACGATGGCGTGGAGTTAGAGGTAAACAAAGCAATGGTCGGTATGATCTGAGCCCAAAAGATCGAATTCTTCGATACGTCGATCGTAAGGAGATTTGATGATCAGTTAATCCTCTCCATCTATCACCAATTTCCCTTGTTGGTGAAAAACGATCCCGAAGCGCTGCAAGCCGAAGAGCACGATCTTCACAATCAGTGATGCATCTAGCACATCCGGGACGCAAACGTCGGCGTTATTTTCTGACCATCTTCGCCAACACAAAACGACAATGCGTCCCACGTGAGCGGCAACATCACGAATTGATAATCCGGCTTCTCGTAAACCGATTATTTTGCCACGTTCAAACTCGGTTAACCGATGGAAATTTGCACGATGTCATACAGGAGGCATTATTTTAACTTTAAAGTGTTTACTTTATTAAGCTTACAAATATGCTTAACATTGACACTTAAGTAACTAATGTCAAATGAAAAGAAAGAGTTTTTATTTCATTGTTTTCTGAAAATTTCATTAAAATACATCAGCGTTTACTGGGTGTTCATTTATTTATGGTGGTCACTGGTCAGTGTGTTTTTTTTTTATATTCACGTTTGAGTTTTATTTACTTTTATTATGTTACTATTGTTGCATATTGTTACTCTATTACCTGCTCGTTTTTAATCTCTTTTGCAAGAGACGTTACTTTCATTTAGGTAATGGTTGAAACCTTTTAAAGTAATTTTATTAAATATGAATTACACAATTTGAATATACTACACACGGTGTTTGAAAATGTCTGCCAAAATTTCTAGGGCGTATTCTGTATGTGAAATTACGCTAATTTTGTCAAATGAACATATGGTCCAAAGGTCACGATTTTCGAGATACATGGTGTTGAAGCTTCGAAAATATGACGTTTTCTTTTGATTTCACAGGGACTATAGACACAGACAATCTTATATTATGTACATTACCCACACTCTACACGAGTCATACACTGATGCTCGCGATACTTAATTATTCGATACAGTGGGGATACGGCCAGGTCGAACGGGCTTTTCATGTTGACCTTCTACGCCACTGGATGTACTCGAACTTTGTTTCCATTTCCGTATTTGTCAACTCAATATACATGAATAAGGTCATTTGCGATTTTGTGATTTGACAGCTCGTTTCCAAGATAAACAAAAAAAATTGATTTCTGAACTTTATAGCGTACGCCACTGGTTCACCATTTCAATCTGAAAATCTGTGAAGATGAGGAAAACATCAAGACAAAGAAAAATTCCAAATAGGATTCCAAATAGAATACAATCTCAAATTGACGTCCTGCTCATTTGTTTTTAATTCATATCATCGGCCGTAGTATAAACAAACATAATATGCGATTTAAAGAAAAATTCTATTTGGGAGGTCTAAAAGCGAGAGTGTATGAAAATGAAATTAACACAGTCGAGGATTTAAGAGACAAAATAATTTAAAATTAATTAAAAATAATCGTCAAGTGTTGAATAATCTAATGTTCAATTTAAACAAAAGAATAGATTTATGTATTCAGGATAACAGGGCACATTTTGAACACATATTATGATTTAATAATTTTATTGTGGTTCATTAATTTACATAAGTTTTTGTTGACTTCATAAATAATCCTTAAGTTGTTCATTTTATGTTGATTAAATACATATTATGTGTATTTGATTATCACACCTCACTTTACGTATTCTTTTTATGTACAACACCCTATCTCTGAAACGAAGCGATTTAAAGAAAAATACTATTTGGAATTTTTCTTTGCCTTGATGTTTTCCTTCACAGATCTTCAGATCGAAATAGTGAACTAGTGTCGTACGCTATGAAGTACATGAAATCAAATTTTCTTGATTATCTCGGAAATGAGCCGTCAAATCACAAAATCGCTAATGACGTTATTCGTGTATATTGAATTGACAAATACGAAATGGAAACAAAAGAGTACATCCAGTGGCGTAAAGTTCAACCTGAAAAACACTACCCACCTGGCCATATCTCCGCCACTGTATCGAATAATTGAGTATCGCGAGCATCAGTGTATGACTCGTGTAGAGTGTGGGTAATGTACAAAATATCAGATTGTCTGTGTGTATAGTTCCTGAGAAATCAAAAGAAAACTTCCCTTTTTTCGAAACTTCAACACCCTGTATCTCAAAAATGGTGGCCTTTGGACCATATGTTCATTTGATAAAATTAGCCTAATTACACACATGAATACGTCCTAGAAATTTGGAAACACCGTGTATAGTAGATTTTGTGACAATTTCTTTTCATAGCTACGTAACAGAATAAGATATGCATCACTTAAACCACAGTATACTTCAATCAATATGGACAACTACGCTAATTTGCCCACAAGTTTTTTTTACGCATCTTTTGATATAGCTAGTGCGTAAATGTTATTGCTTATAGATTAGTTGTCATTTTGAATTTTCATTATTTATGTATTGTTATAGTTTACATTTGTGTTAATTCGTTTTTGTTGCTATATTTGTACATTGTGCGTTTTTGCGCGACAATTTTTAATTTTTATTCAAAGACAACGAGGACACTTAAAACATTAAACTCCAAAAGTGTAGTAATGTGTGTACAGTAAATATTTCCAAAAGATAACAGGTAAGCCTAATAATAGTTGAATAAATATTACTTATAACTGTTTACCTAATTTCAATCATAACATAGTTGTGAAGAATGTGTGGTAAACTAAAGAAGCTATGGCTCACTTTTATTTCTAAAATTTTAATGATTAGAAGAAAAAGTGTATTTGTCTAAATTAAATGTGTACAGGTGAAGATGATTTAATGTATTGTTTATTTATTGTAGAGTGCTAGTGCTACCCTCTAATCAAATAAAAATGTCATTAGATGAAATGGTTAGCTTTATTTCTGACATTACTTGCAAATAATTTTAGTTGAATCTAAAAGTACATTTCTGTGTACCAAATAAGTAATAGTGTAATATAAATTTAGGATCTCTGATTAATTTGTATATGTTTGTGTGAAAAGTTAGATTATAATATAGGTACTGGTAGTACTACCGAAATCAAGAAAAGTGTTTTCTAAGTGTACACTATATTTTTCATTGGTGCCATGTACTGGTATTATGATAAAGGACTACTTACTCCGTCATATTGAAAAAAATTTGCATTAATGACATCAAAGTGCTAACAGCCATCTGTCCTTACTGATTGAGCTACATTGTGCTTAATCATAGGAGAAATTAAAAAAAAACAAAAGTAGTTTGTAAGTTCTTAAAATTCATGTGCATACTTAAAGTAATACTATTAAAAAAAATGTGGAAAACAAACTTAAAATTAAAAAAAATTACTATTTAAAAAGTTTACCTTGGCAGTTGCATGTCAGATACGACTCGTGATTGTTTTTTACTTTCGGACCGCAGCACCACTGGAGGTGTAACTATAGATGGACTGTACGGTAAATTAAGAACAGAACGGTTTAATGTTGTGGTACTTCCTATACCACTTAAACTTGAAGACAAATTACTATTCGGAAGACTATTTGTATCATTACTATACTTAATATTTGTATATTCTCTACCTAATTGAATGGATTTCTAAAAAAATTAATAAACAAAACACTTAAATTTCCTCTCATGTTTATATAGTAACCTGTTCAGCTTTTATTCTTTCAGTTATAGTTTCTATATGGTGTTGTACAGCTAAATACACAAATTTATACTGGGCTTCAGTCTGCACCATACCTGATCTTTGAGATCTCACCATTTGTATTGTACGTTGTATATCAATCTCACAGTCAAGTCCTAAGAAGTATAAAATAAATTTATGTAACATTCTGTAATTTAACTTACCATTTTTTGTTATTTGGTCCAATATCATATCAATTACTATAAAAGTTCCAGTACGGCCTATACCAGCAGAACAATGAACTAAAATAGCACCAGGAGGTTGATCAGTTGGCAATTCTTGTGCTAATGATTCTTGCTGTTTATTAACTTCATGTAAAAAATTTAATACACATCCAGGATCAGAAGGTACACCATGATCAGGCCATGCCTATAAATCTATAGTTACATAACAATGAATTGCTTGGCTATTAAGCAATTTACCTGGAAATGATATTGATAAACTTTTCGTTCAGCTTTATTAAATTTTACTACAAATTCTCTTAGCGTATAATGTGCGGTCGATGATTCAGTCACGTTTTTTACAGAATTTTTTCCAAAATCTTTGCAAGTGTTTGGTTCTGGCCAGTATCTTGCACATTTATTCTAAAATTTAAAAACAAATCAATATGTATAGACATAAAAAACATAATATGACAAAATTTTGTAAATATCTTCAAGATGTTCAACAACAATATTATCCATTCACAGTATTTTTGCAATCTAGTCCTAGATGAAAGATACTTAATAGATAGGACAAAGTGTGACAAATATTTAAGCTGGATTTAAATATTAATTTAATTTTTTTGAGTGTGAATAACTTCAAAAATAATTCTTTATTGAAAATTAATATTTTCATCTAAATTGAAGAAAAATTTTGCAGAAAATATAGTAGGGATATTAAATTTACATTTTTTGTATTAAGTACAGTATGTCCACATTTCAATAGATTTAATGGGTAACTCTTTACAACGGTCCTGGATATAATATGAATGAACGAAATCCCAATGGTGCAATCATATTGGCTAGCACTTTCGTTAATTTAATACCCTAAACCTACTTAAAACTCCTAAAAATATCTACTTACTAAAATATTGAATAATTATTTAATTTATTGAGCAATTATGTAACATAATTATGAATTAAATTGAAGACACGAAAAATATTCAAACTAATTTCCTTCATGATCTAAACAAAGCTGACATCTGTTGGCTATTTTTCGCAATGCATTTAAAATTATCAAGGGTCTTTCTTGCACTTGCATCTTGGCAGGCCATGAATAAAAAAGGGGCACCATCTCCACGATATTGATATATTGCCGTCGTTCGTTAAGTCCGGTTTTTTAATAAAATGGGTTACATGTTACGTTCATGTAGTAGTATAAGCGGAGTGGAAAAAAAACGCAGGTGTAACATTTCAAAGGTTAGTTCTTTGTATCGACATGTTATTCACAGTTATTCAGAGTGAATATGTAATATACATTATTAATAATGTCAAATTAATTTCTATGCAAGTCGTTACTTGTCGTATTTTAGAATTTTATTTCAAAAAATGTTTTTGAGAATTAATTCAATCGTTGAATATTACGCGGGTTTTTGTGTATCGTACTGTTGTTTTCTGGTACAAGAAATGTAAACGAACGTAAAAGGTACGGTCGGCCTCGTAATGTCCGTATGCTACAGATCTTCAATGCTGTAAGCTCAAGAATCAATCAAAATTCTGTTCACAAACAAAAAATCATGTATTGTGAAATAGACATAGCGCCGAGCCACACTATTAAACAGGACTTGAGACTTGGGGCTTTAAACGACAAGGAGGACCGCGCCTTATAGTTGAATTCAAACAGAGGTTCAAGATACCTGCTGTTGCTGTACGGTAAAGAGCGTTATAAAAAAATCCTGTTTACAAACGAAAAAATCTTTACCGTAGAGGAAGCTTTTAATAAACAGAATGATAGGATGTATACACGGTTCTCCAAGGAAGCCAGTGAACTGATGCCAAAGATTGAACGCCTCAGTGATGGTTTGGTGGGGAGTATCCTATGACGGCGTTCCTTCAGACATCTTTGTGAAAATGGTGTTAAGAAAGCCGCACAACACTTTCAGCGAGACATTTTAAAGAATCTAGTGGAGCCCTTGAACTAAACCATGTTCCAAAACACACCATGGATATTTCAACAAGACTCTGCGCCCGTTCGTAAGACCAAAACACCTCAACAGGGGCTTGAAAACGATGTACCCGAGTTTATTAGTACTGACTATTGACTGTCAGCCAGACCTTAATCCGATTAACTATAAATTGTGGTCAGTTTTAGAAGGCATGGTCTGTAAGAGATATTACCAAACCTGGAGTCATCGAAGCAGACGTTGGTAGAAGCTGTGGACCATTTTCCCTGGGAGATCGTTCGTACAGCGATCGATGAGTTTCCTAACAGACATCGGCGCTGTATTAGGGCAAATGGAGGCCATTTCAAAGAATTTTTTAAATATATATATATATATATATATATATATATATATATATATATATATATATATATATATATATACAATGTCCCAGATAACATTTCCAGCATGGGGATCTCGCTTATTATAAAAGATACAGATTTGGTTAAATTAGATGAATTACTCCTAAGGATTAGTGAAATTATAGGACACTCTCCAATTTCCAAATTTCCATGTATTTTAAGACTTATGGCAAGAAAAGAAAAATGTCAAATTTCTTTTTCTTGTAATATCTTTTGTTATATTAGACATATAAATTTTATTTGCACTTTCTTAAGATATTTTTATGCAGAATTTAAATATCAATTTGGATTTTTTTGCACTTTCTATTTTTAGTTTCAACCCTAAATTAAATTTTTCTTATGGAACGACAAGTCGGCTTTGAAATAATTGATCGTGTTTTTTATCCTCTTTACAATGATATAGCATATGTACTATCTATTTTTAAAACAACAAAGAAAATTTAAAAAATGTATTTTATTAAAGACTCTAACAATAAGTAGGCCGTGAAACATGAGAAAACGACAAATAATAGATAACAACAAGAGTTAAGCAGGTAATAGTATTGGAGATAATTATCCAATTATAAAAGATGTTCAAACAATTGACCATTCCGTTCTAAACATAATTGTGTCCTGCGTAGTGTCGACGGAATTGCTCTGCGTAGTTTTTGGCGTTTAATGCTACCAAATGCTGCAAGAACAGCTTCACGAAGATCTTCTGCATTCTCAAATGTTTGCACGTACACTCGATTTTTTACGTAGCCTCAAAGGAAAAAGTCCAAGGGCGTTAAGTCTGGAGATCTGGGTGGCCATAAAATCGGCTCTCGATTACCAATCCATCAATTTGGAAACCGATTATTAAGATACTCGCTGATGATGTATGAATTGTGGGGTGGGGCGCCATCTTGTTGGAAGCAGATATTAATATTCTCAATCAGTGGTAAATCATCAAGTTTATTTTCTAAATCAGTTTGTAGTAAATTCAAATACCTTTCACTATTTAATGTTTCGTTAAAAAATATGGGCCCAATAAGTTTAGCGCCTAAAATGCCACACCAGACGTTAAAACCAAATCTCACTTGATGCCGACTTTTCTTAACAACGTGAGGATTTTCACGGTCCCAAAAGTGAACATTGTGTCGATTGAAAAGACCATTATTTGTAAATCTGCTTTCGTCAGACCACAAAATCGTAGCTGGAAAATTATCGTTATTCTCACATTGATTAACATACCATTGGCAAAATTGTAATCTTTTCCCCTGATCTCCATCTCTAAGTCCCTGCAGAATGGCGTACTTACACGGATGATACCTGTGACGTTTTAAAATTCTTTGTGATGTAGTTTTCGAAATACCAGTGTTATGTTCAATTTCTCTAACAGATGTTGAAGGATTTTCAATAATTGATTGTAATACATTTAGTTCTGCATCTTCATTCCGTAATTTCGGATTTCTAGTAGGTTTTGAAAATGAACCATATTCTTTTAAATTAATTGCCAAATTTCTGTAAGTACGAGCACTGGGCTGCCTTCTTTCAGGATACAGCCTCAAGTACATCCGTTCAGCTTCCAAACTGTTTTTATGAGACAAGATGTAACAACTCAACATTTCAAACTTTTCAGTATTAGTAAATAAAGCCATGTTTGACACTAAAATATTCTGAAACGAATAATTTTTAAGTGACATTAAATTCGATTGTGTTTTTATGTTTCACGGCCTGCTTATTGTTAGAGTCTTTAATAAAATACATTTTTTTAAATTTTTTTTGTTGTTTTTAAAAATAGATAGTACATGTGCTATATCATTGTAAAGAAGATAAAAAAACACGATCAATTATTTCAAAGCCGACTTGTCGTTCCATAAGAAAAATTTTATTTAGGGGTTGAAACTAAAAAATAGAAAGTGCAAATAAAAATCCAAATTGATATTTAAATTCTGCATAAAAAATATCTTAAGAAAGTGCAAATAAAATTTATATGTCTAATATAACAAAAAGGATATTACAAGAAAAAGAAATTTGACATTTTTATTTTTCTTGCCATAAGTCTTAAAATACATGGAAATTTGGAAATTGGAGAGTGTCCTCTGTCCTATAATTTCACTAATCCTTAGGAGTAATCCATCTAATTTAACCAAATCGGTATCTTTTATAATAAGCGAGATCCCCATGCTGGAAATGTTATCTGGGACACGTTGTATACAGAGTGTACCAACCAAGATGCAAAGTTCGATAGCTCCTTTGGTTTCATAGATATCAAAAAAGTTCTCAAAAAAAAGGGTACAGGAAGTAACAGTGCATTATTTAAAATTATTTTGAACTATACAGGATGTTCCAAACTTCAGATATGAATCAAACTTATGTTTTTTTTTTAATGGGAACCCCTGTATATTATTTCAAATTCAGAAAGCCCACATTTTTTCGATTTTTTTAATGTCAGGGTTGAATACACTATACAGGGTATTTGGAAAGATATGGATTGTTTTGTGTTGAAATTGTACTCATTTCAATGCCATGTAGAACAATACACTCTGTAGAAATGAATTATCTGTTGGTCAGTTGTCTTTCAGAATATTGTCTAGTATCGTTACCCACCATTATTCATTTAGCTATTTGGGGTTTGTATACAGGGTGGCTCAAAATTCGGATGTGTCGTTTTCTTCCTTAACTCAAATGGAACACCCTGTATCTTTTATCACTATCAAAGACCTCTGGTACTCCTCTTTAATTTTTGTCAGAGGTTTCCTGTATCTAACGTGAGCAGTTATCGAGATATTTGCAGATATTTGATACAAAATCTAGGATTATGATGTTTATCTGGTCGTCATTATGTTTGACAGATAAATTTGACAAATTTACTGCTGTTTGAGAAGGATTTGTCCTGCAAATGTTTCGAAACAATACAAAAAATCAATCTAGTGCACTATCTAACCTGTTTACTTAATACTGATAACATTAACTGTAAATATAGAAGAACAACAATAACGAACGAATAAATACTAAAAAGAAAACAAGAACATTAAATTAATCATATTAAGTGTTCGAAGTGACCTCCACCAACATCAATACAATGTTGAAGTCGATTCTCGAATGCCCGACTCACTCTTGAATGCTTCTGTAATTCTGACCTTCATGTTTTCTTGTGTCGTTGGTGGGTCATTACACACCATACTCTTTACATAACCACACAAGAAAAAATCCACTTTAGTTAGGTCTGGTAATCGAGCTGGCCAATGTTTAGGTCTTCCTCTGCCTATCCATCTTTGTTGGAAATAATTATTCAGATAGGACCTGTGTTATGAACCGGTGCGCCATCATGTTGCAGCCACATGTGTTGCCGAATGTCGAGGGGCACTTCTTCAAGAAGAAATGGTAAATGATTTTGAAGAAACTGTAAATAAACAGTACCATTCACCGTTTCTTCAAAAAGTGTGGCCCTATTATACGATTTCCCAAAACTCCACACCAAACATTCAAGGACCATCTTGTTTGGCTGTGTGTTCGTATCAAATGTGGGTTAGAAGTTTGGTAATAGTGAAAATTGTGTCGGTTAACTCCTCCATTTTTCGAAAATGTTGCCTCATCCCCAAACAAAACAAAATCAAAGAAAAATGGTTCTTCGTCGATTTTGCCAATTGACAAAATTCTACTCTGCTTAGAAAATCGTTTACAATTAGTTCCTGATGTAGTTGGACATGGAAAGGATGCATTTTATGTAATGACAGGATTCGTTGAACCGTACCATGACTAATGCCTTTTTGAGATGTAATCTTTCGTATACTGGTATGCGGGTCTTCTGTAACGTTCAGCAACACTTTGAGTTGGTTGTCTTCCGTTATTGCATGTTTTCCTGCTTCCTCTTGTGATAGTTAACCGATCCGGTACGGTCAAAACGATCCAACAATTTTCTCAAACTAACTTTACTCGGTTGTCTCCGGTCTGGAAATCTTTCACGATATACTCTTGACGCCAATAAACAGTTTTTGGTGCATTCACAAGTATCCAAATCATGTTAGTCATTTCACGGCAGGAAAATTGTTCACCATTCATCTCGTAGCTACTTTTCACTTCAACTATATTGAAACACAGAAATAAATTGAACGAATAACTGAGCGAAACACTACAGTGAAACCTGTCGAACTGACAGATATGTCAAATACAAAAACTACTTGATAATAATACAAAAACTTCGTGATAATTACTTTCAAACAGCGAATTGCAATGAATATCTGGAAATATCTCGATAACTACTCACATTAGGTAAAGGGAACCTCTGACAAAAATTAAAGAGGAGTACCAGAGGACTTTGATAGTGATAAAAAATACAGGGTGTTCCATTTGAGTTAAGGAAGAAAATGACACATCCGAGTTTTGAGCCACCCTGTATACAAACCCCAGGTAGCTAAATGAATAATGGTGGGTAACAATGCTAGACAATATTCTGAAAGACAACTGGCCAACAGATAATTCATTTCTACAGAGTGTATTGTTCTACATGGCATTGAAATGAGTACAATTTCAACACAAAACAATCCATATCTTTCCAAATACCCTGTATAATGTATTCAACCCCGACATTAAAAAAATCGAAAAAATGTGGGCTTTCTGAATTTGGAATAATATACAGGGGTTTCCATTTAAAAAAACATAATTTAGATTCATATCTGAATTTTGAAACATCCTGTATAGCTTAAATTTAATTATAAATAATGCACTGTTACTTCCTCTACCCTTTTGAAACCAAAGGAGTTATCGAACTTTGCATCTTGGTTGGCACATCCTGTATATATATATATATATATATATATATATATATATATATATATATATATATATATATATATATATATATATATATATATCAGTCCTGTAACAGACATCGGCGCTGTATTAGGGCAAATGGCGGGTATTTCAAAGAATTTTTACATTTTCTAGTGTACTATTGCCACAATAAATGATGAAAACATTATTCAAATTAACCAGTAGTATAATTTTTATAGTAAAAAATCTGGTATGAATACTTACGCCAGGACAATATATATATATATATATATATATATATATATATATATGAATTCTTAATAACTAGGTATAGTTATATTTTTAAAAGGATAATGCTGGGATTTCCTAGTTCCAGTAAATAATAATAATAATACTGGAACTAGGAAATCCCAGCATTATCCTTAAATATAACTATATATTAAGAATTCACTATTATATTTCATAATCAACATGGATTTTTGAACATATCGAGATGATCTATGGAAGATTAGCAGTGACGATGATGAAACGATTTATTAAAATGAATAACAAATTAGCCAGTTTTAAAAATAGAAGAATTTTCTTATGTGAATGAAAAAACGCCTAATTCCATCTTTTATAACTAATAATCGAATGGAATATACAACATAGAAACGGCACTACTAACAATTTAACGAAATTAAAGAACCTACAAAGAAGGGTAACAAACTCACTTAACTTAACTATTAATAATACTGTTTTGCAAATCAATCAATTAGAATGGTCCATGTACGATAATGTCAATGCACTTGACGATATGTTACCTTCTCATATTGTCAAAAACTTTCTAGAATTACAACATAACAATTTTAACAAAAATTTCAATAGATTTAAAAAATTAAATCTAATTAAAATATCTAAATTAAAAAATCCGTTGTCAACATATTTTGATAACATTAAATGTAATAAATGGTTCTTAAATACCACTAATACTGAAATTCCTAATGATATCGAAAAATTTCTATCTTTAGGTCCTAAATTCATTTTACCATCAAACAATAAAAATGTAGATATGTTTAAGTTTTTAGCCGACTTAGAAAATATTTTAGACACAATCCCAGATAACAATGTACAAAACTTTATTAGAGCCAAAGCTACTAATTTGATTACCAACCACATTAACGACAACAAAAATATTTTTAACCCATTCAAAAATGTAGAAAATAGAACTTTGACATTTTTTAAAGACAACCCCGATGTAATATTAACCAAATCTGATAAATCTAATGTTTCTGTGTTGTTATACAAAGATATTTACCACATTAAATCAGTAGAACTATTAAATGATTGCGCTACATATAAAAAAATCCCTAAAGATCCTACAACTACGATTGAAAATAAAGTAAATGAGATCATTAAAGCACTTGAATACAAAGGTTACATTTCTAATGAGACATCCAAATTACTCAAATCTTATAAAGGTGTGATACCTAAATATTATGGACTACCCAAAGTACATAAAGAAAATTTACCATTACGTCCGATTATATCATGTATAGGTGCACCAACACAAAAACTTGCTAAATACATCGCTAATATCTTAGATTCTGCTTTTCATAATCATAATAAATTCAGAATCAAAGATACCTTCACTTTCGCAGAAAAAGCTAATGGTTTTATTATACCAGAAAATTACTGCATTGTATCATATGACGTAAAATCATTGTTCACTAACATATCAGTAGAATTAGCAGTTAATGTCATAGAAAAGAATTATCAACTGATAACACAGGTATGCTCTATTTCTAAAGAAGTTTTTGTTTATATAGTTAAGTTTTATACATGAAACATATTTCATCTCGATGGCACTATTTATTCACAAGTGTACGGTTGTCCTATGGAGGAACTCTGTCACCTTCTATCGCAGAAATTGTAATGAATGACATTATATATTTCGTTATCGATAAAATAGATTTTCAGTTTCCTTTCATTTGGAATACGTAGATGACCTGTTGTGCTCGGTTCCAATTAATAAAGTTGACTATACTTTAAATATTTTAATTCTTATAATGGTAGACTTGAATTCACAGTCGAAAAGAAGATAATTTCAGTGTTCCTTTTCTAGATACCCTTGTGATTAGAAATAATAATAATATCATCTTAGATTGGTATCAAAGAAACTAGTTCAGGTAGATACATTCCATATTTTTCCCAACATCCTCATAAACAAAAAGTTAATACAGTTATAGGTCTTAAAAACAGAATTAAAAAATTTGCCATCATTCATTACTACAAAAGAATTACAAGATACTATACAACATCCTTTTAGAAAATGGATACCCAGCTAGTTTATTAAAAATATAATTTTTAATAACAATTCTTATAATAACCACAACACAGTTTTGATAATACAAATAACAATGAATTAACAAGTCAAACCATTTATAAAAATTACCTACATACCTCACTTAACACCTTCAATTTCCAAACTGTTTATATCTCATAATATCAAAGTTGCCAATTCAGCAATTCGTACAGTATCGTCTTTTACACTAAACTTAAAGACAAAACACCTCTACTGCAACAATCAGAAGTCATTTACTCAATACCCTGCAACAACTGTAATAGATGCTACATAGGGCAAACTTCACAAAAGATTTCCAAACGTTTAGCTCTCCACAAAAGTGATGTAAAAAGAAAACCTAGTTCAACTGCACTTTGCATACATTCCCATAGTACAGGACATAAGTTTAATTTTAACGATATTTCTATTCTAGACACCGAAAGTGATAATCAAAAAAAGAAAATTTTTAGAAATGTGCCACATTAATAACAACACAGAAATTTGTGTTAATCATAAAACTGATACTAATGGACTAAGTTCTATTTATACATATTTGTTAAAACAGCCTTTCACCAAAAGAAAGAAAAAAGTAAGTATGTAATAACTAATAATCTTTTATTCAATTTCTTATAAATTAATCGTTTTGAAGCTCTAATATATATATTTTTATTTCAATATTCCAATGTATAAAAATCAAAACACATTTTGTAGGTCACCAACTTTGTTAAGTAGTTACGTTAATTTTTATGTTTACCTTGTTATCATGTTATTAGAGTTCTTATATATTGTACACTTTATACTATGGTTTTCTTGAATGTATATGGTTAAGAATAATTTTAATAGATCACCTTATCATCCCATTCACAATTATGTCACTCACGTCAATCAATTAATTTGTTCACCAGTAATTTTCCATTTAATTGTAAGTTCACATATGTTTTATAATTAGTTACACAAATATGTTTTTAATTCCTATTGTAGACGTTTTTCTGATGAAGGTTAAAATTTTTAACCGAAATATATAAAAATAGTAATAAATATTATCACATTTTGGCTTTTTACCTGTATGCCTACTGGAACTAGGAAATCCCAGCATTATCCTTTAAAAAAAAAAATATATATATATATATATATATATATATATATATATATATATATATATATATATATATACAGTCCTGCTTAACAGACATCGGCGCTGTATTAGGGCAAATGGCGGGTATTTCAAAGAATTTTTTACATTTTCTAGTGTACTATTGCCACAATAAATGATGAAAACATTATTCAAATTAACCAGTAGTATAATTTTTATAGTAAAAAAATCTGGTATGAATACTTACGCCAGGACAATATATATATATATATATATATATATATATATATATATATATATATATATATACAGGTGTCAAATAGTATCGCACCAAATGGGATTAAGCAGAAACGGTTTGACATTTAGATTTGACCTTTGGTGGGGTTAATTAATACATAAATACCCATATTTTGATATGAGTTTAATTTGTTTTGTGCGACTGGTGTTTGTCAGAGGCAGCCATCTTGAATTTTTTTAAATGGCAACCTAGGTTGAGTTTATGTCATTTGGCAGGTAATTGATTTAGAAATACAGCACGGTATATTATTAAGCTTTTATTCTAAAATAACGAAGAAAATTAAAATATTAAAGTCAAATAGTTCAGCACGCAAGCGCGCAAGCAACAGCCACGTTGCACATGCACATGCACACTGCAGGTACAAACACACAACACACACATGCACGCATACGCATGTCACGCACAGCACACACACACACACACACATCAGCACACACACACACACACACACACCACACAGCACGCACTACACACACACACACACACACACAGACACACACACACACACACACACACAAACTACTCACAATCACAAACACAGCCACACACACACACACACACACACACACACACACACACACACACACACACACACACACACACACACACACCACACACACACACACACGCACCACACACGCACCCACGCACGCAAGCACACACGCACGCACACACACACACACCACACACATCCACACACACCACCACCACCACACTCACACACACTCACACCCACTCACACACACAACACACTCACCACACTCACACCCACCACACACCACGCACGACGCGCGCCACACACGCACGCACGCAGCACGCACCACACACGAACCACCACACTCACACCACACACACACACACACACACACACACCACACACACACACACACACACACACACACACACACACACACACACACACCCACACACTCACACACCACACCACACACTCCACACACACACTAACACATACCACCTCTCACACCACACCACACACACACACACGCACCACACCACACACACAAACTCACACACTCCCACACACGCTCGCACACACACCACCACACACACAGCACACACACTCACACACTCAGACATACTCACATACACTCACTCACACACACACACACTCACACTCACACCCACTCACACGCACTCACGCGCGCTCACACGCACTCACACGCGCACACACGCGCGCACACGCGTACACACGCGCACACACGCGCACACACGCGCATACACGGACGCATACGCACACGCACACACACACAAACTCACAAACCCACACACACGCACACACTCTCACACACACTCAGACACACTCACATACACTCACTCACACTGTCACACTCTCACACACTCACACCCACTCACACGCGAAGGCGGTTAAATTAGAGAAAACTTGTATAATTAGGGCACGTTCACATGTAGTTTGCAAAAGTTCATTATTGCTTATCGTTTCCGACATTTAAAACAAAATGCGATTTTGGATTTTTCTTTTTTCGTAATTCCTTCATTCATTTTAAAAGGTTTTTAAAAACCAATGTCACTTTTTGAATTCTATTACGTGGCGTTTTTTATTCGACGTTTCGTCTCCGAGAAAGTATCATCAACTTTATTTTTTTATATCGCCGCAACATCCTGTATTCGATAGTATGTTTTATTACGAATTTAACCATGTATTACATATTATGGTTATGAAGCTGAAAATTTCGGATTTTCATTTTTACATTTTACATATGATATCAGTTAATATTAGAACGCTTAACATTTTGTTGAAAACTGTTTAACTTAGTTTCATTGCGTTGAGATCATTATTGTTATTTAAATTGGACGTATTTTAAGTCGTTTTTATTACCATTAATTCGTGGGTTGTTTTTTTTTTGGTTTTGTTTAGTTAATTTATAATTACAATTAATAAATAAGTGTATCTATGGAAAGACGAAATTTTACAAATGAAGAAAATTTCGATATGTTGACATGCTACATCTTGTCCCACAGAAATTGTGTAGTTACTGAGCTGATGTATTTGGATAAATATCCTGAACGAAGACAACCTGGTAAATCCATTTTTAGACGTTTGGAATCTAATTTAAAAGAATTTAGTTCATTTACAAAACCTGTTCTATCCGTCAAAACAATCTGATGACGAAAAAGCTAATACCGTTTTACAAGCCGTCGTTGAAAACCCCGAAATATCGACAAGACATATTGAATATCGTACTAATACAGCTAATTCTATAGCAGAATTCATTTTAAATAAGAATAAGTTTCATCCATATAAGCAGATTTTTGCGAATTGTATACTAGAAAATGTGACGAAGATCTAAATTTTCCTTTTAAAATAATTTGGTCTGGTGAAAGCATGATAACCAACAATGGAATTTTCAATCGACGTAACAAACATTATTGGGCAAAAAAAATCTTTATTTAAAAAAAGAATCGAGACATCAACATAGATTTGGATTTAATATGTGGATGGGAATTTTAGGGCGAAGACTAATAGGACCTTTTATTTACCACAACAATTTAAACGATATCTGAAGTTATTAAGGACTGATTTGGAAAATGCCTTAAATGACTTATGTCTAGCACTTGTTAACAACTGTTGGTTTCAACAAGATGGTGCACCAACACATAACTCAAGAAATGTAATTGCGGTTTACAGGAAAATGGATTGGAACTTACAGTGCAGTAGCTTGGCCAGCCCGATCACCCGATTTAAGTCCGTTGGATTTTTTCTGTGGGGTTACCTGAAAAACCAAGTGTATGATGGGAGTATTGAAAATGAATGGAAGTTGTTAGCACCGGCTATGGCAGCAGTTAATACAATTACGCCAGAAATGCAGGCCGTGTTTTAAATTCTTCAGTAAAGAGAGCTTACCTGTGTCTATTTATTTTTTATTTTAATGGAACTGCCCTATTTCGATGTTATTATTGGGTTTTTCACTAAATTATGTGGTAAATTTATTAAGATCAGTTACCCTTTATCCGTCATACTTTTGAGATTTTTCTAATTTCTAAACTATTAAAGATAATTTGATAAACTTTGTTTTGGTAAATTTTCTACACTTTAAGGAAGCCTTTTCAACAGCCAGGCACTTGTTTTAGAGTTTCTCAACGCCTTCTGCGGTTTTTGCAAATATAACAGTGTAAAAAGGTCAATAACTCACTTTTTTAATGGCATGCCCTGTTTATTATTGCACTAATCAATAGCTACTAGTTGTAGAGACCATATGGTGTATGCATAAACTGAAGGGATTTAGTAGTCTTAGAAAAGCATGGAATAATATACAGGTTGTTCCATTAAAAAAAATTACGTTTTGGCCCGTTAAAATGTGATGAGTTTGAGCCTTCATAATAAACATCCTGTGTATGAATAATTTTATCTTGTCTCATAGATTTTATACACTCTTTGTCTTTGTAACTATACAAACATTTTGCTTAAGATGTTATTAGTGAACTGTTATGTAATACATTTATGATAATATTTGTGGCAATAACTTGTCAACGCGGCAAAATTTTCTTGAGAAAATACAGTGAAGTATGTAGATCGCTATGGTGATTTCGATAATTTAAAAACATACTTCCGATGCCATTTAAAAAATATCTTGTTAAAATGCCTCGACTAATAAGAGCACCCTATATACCTGAAACTATTTTACAAATGTGCAATATTGCTATTGCTACAACTTCTATTTGAAACATTTTTTACATATGGTATATTTCACGAGATATTGGACTTCCTCGCACTATATATATATATATATATATATATATATATATATATATATATATATATATATATATATTCGTCGAAACTAAAATGTTAAGTACAATAATAAATAAATGATAACATTATAACTTACTGTATTTAGATTATTATAAGATTGGCAAAAACAAAAAATTAAAAATCATTAAAATGTAACAAAAAACCGCTGCACATTGTATCAATACTTCCACATCAAAAAATCGTTTTTTTTTTGTAAATAACTCGAAAACGATTAACTTTACAAAAAATTTACAAGAATGCTTTTCGATCAGAAATTTGAATCATTCAAAATCAATCGTGTGGAGGGGTTCCAAAATCGAGTTTTTTGGAAATATTTCGAAAATGACAAAATTTTGGGAAAAATTGCAAACATATTTTGTGGGAAATTTTATTTCCTATTTAATGGTATTTTCACGTTTTGAATATGTTACGTAGTTCCGGAGATATTTAGGAAAAACCGGTTTTTTAAAGTAACGGTTTTTTGCTAATATCTTGTAAACCGTTTGTTGTACAGAAAAATTATAGGGGCAAAAATTCTCACAATTATATTACTAATCACATGTTAAAGGAAAAAAATTAAAATTTGCAAAAGGGGTACTTACCCCCCAATTTTACCGCTTTCCCCACTGACCCCGTTTGGGTAGTTGACATCTATATGTGCGCCAAATTTCAAGTTGATAATTTAAGTGATTCGAAAGTTATGGGGTACACACACATACACACACACACACATACACACAGACAATATTTTTTTTGCTCAAATTTTGTTTTTGGACGTTTTCGAATATTTTAAAGCGATTATGCAAATAAAATTTTTAAAATTTTTTACGATACAGTACTGCCCGTCCGTTTGATATGGAAGTAAAATTATGACAACTAAAACTTTATTATAACAATTGACAATAAAGGAAAAATGTATAAAAAAAACTTGTTTGTTAGCAACCAGAGGTGACTGTTTATCATTAAAATATTTGAATATTTAAATTTTGAGTCACGTTTTTGTTTAATCTGTTCGGTTCTTTACAAATAAAAAGCAATTCTAAAAATAAAAATCATTATGACCAGTTTCTAGAGTTTTCGTTTTATCTTTAATATTAGAAAGAAAATTTTTGATTGCTTTAAATGGTTTGTTAGCAATAACAATGTGTTTTCTTGTTTTAAAATATTAAAGATTTTAGGTATTAGGTGTTTTATGTAAGGTAATGATTTAAAAATCCTTTGATTATTCTCGTCGTCATTAGAAGAATTATTAATTGATAAATTACATATTTCACCACTATTTGGTCATTTTGTAAATTTGGGTTTGAGAAAATTAACTTCTTTAATAATTTATTAGAGTAAGATTATTAAGTAAAAGTTGAAATAATTACTGATAATTACTTTTCTTAAAAGTTGGACGGGGTTCTTTCAAGCTAAAAACAAATTTATTCTCATTTTTTCTGGATGTTCAGAATAATAGTTTAAACATCTTCCAGAACTTATTAGTTTAATATACCAATCAAATAAGATATTGTTATAAGAATTGCAAATGATTTTTGTATCTAATAAAGTTACGGAACTGGTAGTTTCATTTTCAATAGTAAATTTTAAATAAGGATTATAGCAGTTAGAAACATTTAAAAGCTGGTTTGGTGTTCCTTAAGGAATTGTAGTTATAATGTCACTGACAATTTTTTTAAGAATGGTAAATTGAAATTAAGTTTAGATAAAAAACCATCAATTAACCCGGGTGGACTTTCCCTGTTAGATCAAATCGAATATTTTTAGTTTCACTACAGGATTTTTTTTATTTTGCGAGCTATCATTGTCATACTTCAGGAATGCCTTAAAAAAATTCCTCCGCGTATTTTAAGCATATTGTGGCGGGGGAATCGAGTCTGTAAAGTCGTCAAACCTCAGCAGGTTAGTATTAATCTAACGCGCGAGCAATTACGTTGAAGATAAATGTTAGGGAAAATCGCACAATGCGAGTTCTGACATATGTGCTTTTAATTTCCTCGTTTTTTGTTATATTTTTAATATTTGATATTTAAAAGTAAGTTACATTTTAATTATGTGTTACCTTTCTTGTTACACAAGAGTATGACATTTCAGGTTGAGAATGGATTTTAAAACTGAACGGCAGTTGCTAAAATGGTTATGATGTCTCAGAGGGAGAACAGTAGCCTACAGACTATTATTCCGATATAGAGGATCCCCCCAGTGAACATAGTGTATATGCATCTGACACTGAACAATCAGGTGATAATGAAGTTGTAGCTATAAACGAACCAGAGCAGATTTTTCCACAGTGGACTAGAAAAGAAAGTTTAATCACAAGCCTAAGACTCTTCTTACAAAAATTCGCAGTCAAAACATTATATCACAGCTTCCTGGAGTAAAACGCGTTGCCAAAAGTACAAAAGAAATCATTGACTGCTGGAAACTTTTTTTTCCTGATGATTTGATTGAATGTACGAATAAGAAATTAGATTTACTTCAGACAGCTTATAAACAATAAAAAGACTGCTTACTTACTGATTTTATAGAGCTATCAGCTTTTATAGGTATTCTTTACACAGCTGGCGTCAAGAAAGGTAACCACCTCAATACCCAAGAGCTTTGGGCAAACAATGGAATGGCGCCTGATTGCTTTATAGCTACAATTTCTAGAAGGCGATTTCATTTACTTTTGCAAGCTATTAGGTTTGATGTGTTGGATACAAGAGCTGAAAAATTTCAGATTGATAAATTGGCGCCAATAAGATATGTATTTGAACGATTTGTCCAAAGCTGTAGTGCGAATTATACGCCTGGAGAATATGTCACCATTGACGAGATGTTAGAGGCATTTCGAGGACGTTGTAGCTTCCGACCATATATCGCCAACAAGCCGACAAAGTACGGCATAAAAATATATGCTCTTGTTGATTCGAGGATATTTTACTCGCATAATCTAGAAATATAAGCTGGAAAACAGCCCGATGATACCAAAAGTGTAGAAAAACGTCTAATCAAAATAGTTGATAAATCTGGATGCAACGTTACGGCTGCTCACTATTTTACATCTATCCAAATAGCCAATGTCTTGTTTGAAAATTATAAGTTGATCCTAGTAGGAACACTACGGAAAAATAAGCCCCAAATTCCACGACGTCTTTTAGAAGTAAAAAATCGACCTGAGCAGAGTTCTATGTTTACTTATCGAATTCCACCTAATCATTGTATGCTAGCTCCTTTTGTTCCAAAGAAGAACGAAAATGTATTAATGATTTCCAGTTTACATGATGATGACTCGATTGATCCACAGTCGACACAAAATAATAAAATCTTAATATTCTGTGAGTAGAGTGAGCAACCGTTGGCCTTTTACCGTTTTCAATGTCACAGTAAACATTGCAAAAGTAACACAAATGTATTTTCAACTCGAAGAGAGTTTATCTCCAATTTGTCGCAACAATTGACTCGGCCTCATCTTGTACGTCGGGCATCGCTTACAAGTTTGTCACTTAACCTTCCACAAAAAATTAATTTCATAGCAAAAATTAATGTAAGAGATACTTCAAAACACTGTTAACATCGATTATCAACAATTTTTATTTATACATTTTAAGAAATCTAGTCGTTTAGTGTCAATTTTTTGTTGTTTAGGTGACACATTTATTCTGAAAAAATGCCCCCTGTAAGACAACGACGAAACTTTGCCCAAGTTTCAGATTTTGACAAGGGTAGAATTTTCGGCATGAAAGAAGAAGGTTTGTTATTTCGAGAAATCGGCAGAAGACTTAATCGAGACCACACCACGGTGGCCCGCATTTTATCTTCTTGGTCTGAAGAAGGCATTCAACGACCTTGTCCCAGTGGAAGACCACCACGCAGCACCAATGATCGCGATGAACGACTTCTTAGGCGGGTGGCCACAAGAGATCGGTTTCAGTCCACAAGGTCTGTTGCGGTGTACTGGGCAGGAGCTATTGGTTGTCACCTATCAATGTCAACAATCTACAGGAGAATTAAGTCTTTTGGCTTACATTCGTATCGTCCGTACCGACGACCCCAGCTAACTCAAGAGTCTAAGACTCATAAAACTATATCACACATTTCAAAATATCCCAAATAAAGAGTTGTTTTCATAAAAAAAACATGAATAAAAAAATCCTTATTTTCTTGGGTGTATTCAAACTTAGGGCGTGTACAGTGTGTATGTATGTATGTATGTATGTATGTATGTATGTATGTATGTATGTATGTATGTATGTATGTATGTATGTATGTATGTATGTATGTATGTATGTATGTATGTATGTATTATGTATGATATGTATGTATGTATGTATGTATGTATGTATGTATGATATGTATATATGTATATATATATTATATATATATGTATGTATGTATGATATATGATATATATGTATGTATGATATGTATGTATGTATGTATGTATGTATGTATGATATGTATGTATGTATAGTATGTATGTATTAGTATGTATTATGTATGTATGTATGTATGTAATGTATGTATGTATTATGTATGTATGTATTATGTTGTATGTATATAGTATGTATTTGTATGTATGTATGTATTATGTTTTGATGTAGTATGGTATGAAGTTTATGTATGTATGATGTATTATATATATATATATATATATATATATATATAATACTCGTTCCGGTCTTATTTCGCGTCTTTCTCCTCCATACTGCATTTTGATAAATTGACGAAGTTTCGGTAGAATACCATCTAACATTTTCAAGTCACTTTACTTCTGCTTCTTTTCGAAATAGGTTGAACATTTTCTAAGTTTTATTATAGAGAAAATTCCCCAGACCAGATAGCGCCGGCTGACAATAGTTCCGAGGAACATTTCTTTAAGACAGTAGCTGGGATACCGTCTTAATCAGTGGCTTTATTGGAATTAAGCCAACTAATGACCGATTCTAGAAGCTTATATCGGAAATGAATTGGTATTGGTGTCACATCTTTTCTAGAATCATTAATACACGAGTTTGATGCAAATCAGTCCACAAAAAGATTGACTACAGATCCGTCAAAAAATGCCATGGGGAGAGGGGGAATAAAGTTGTACCAATGTTTTTACTAACGGTTGTATTAACTAAAGATCTAAATTTAATATTACCCAAAAGGCACCTAGCTACTTCATTGCATTTTCGTTATTGAACCAAGGTTAGGAACGAAAATGACTTATACGGTTTTGTTTTTTGGGAATGTATAATTACATGCCCATGAGGATGACCTCAAATACTGAAAGAGCAACGTCCGAAGACAAGGATACATTAAAGTAATATTCACGTCATGGGAAGGTTGCAAGGGAATCCAGCACAACACTCAACTTAGCTAACTTAAAACACCACAAAATTCTATCAATGTTTGAACAACAGAGGAATTTGGGACAGCAGAAGTTATTTCTAAGAGACAATTGTCATATAGACCAAGTGGAAAAAACACTGATGTTTTATAAGCAAATGGGTTTGATGTTTCAAGAAAGAGCTCTAAAACATATGGAGTATACGGTTAGGGTTATCAGGGATTCTAGTGGGTTCAGAAATCGTATGTGTAAGACCACAGGAAATAGCAAACGTTTCTGCACTATGACCAGTAGGATTAGTGTTAGATAAAAATTAGAGCTATAAACATTGAAACCTAAAATTGAGATATCGCAAGATGGACATTGTGATAGAAGGTAGTTGAACTTTCAAAGTAAGGCAGTCAAACAAGTCACTGGGAGACCTACAAATACAATAGTAGAACAAATTTACCAACCAAATTACGCAGAATCTTTTATTCTTCAAAGAAGAAAACGTAATGCAAACCATATCCTTGAAATAAGCATACACTACTTTAATTCGAAACTTAAGTGAAGATTATATTGTGTTTCTTATAAAACCAGAATGTCAGGTTGCAACTGTTCAAGATGTTTGTGAAAAGCCTTAAGATTGGACCTGATACCATGGATGTTAGAATAATGAATCAGAAAGTTAGTACTTTCGATAACGACGGTTATTCAAAATACTGAGCTATTGGTACTTTATAGAAATGTTACTTGACAGAGTCCCTAAATATTAAGGTTAGTTCATGCATTTATTATCATTATTGAGCGCTATTATAAATAATTCAAATTTATTCTTTACAATTAAGTACTTAAATGATAAGGTATTTATGTACACTCAAAATTCAAACGGAATCTTTAACCGTAGAAACCACAGCCCTCTTTTTGCTAAATTTTGACTCTCAAAAGGAAGATTAGTCGGGGCGAGATGAAGAATAAGATGAGAATGGGTCAAAGATAAGGAAATGGTGACCGGCAGCATTACAGAGTTCGGACAATTGGAGAACCAATATTAAAGATCCCATGGTAAGAGTGGTGGTATCTCCCTGGCTGGCATGGGGTGCACATGCCTACCACCTCATAGTTTTTTTTAGTTCAAATTCCCCCACATAGATAAAAGAATCGAAAGTTTTTGAAATCGAGGCGTTTCTAGAAGCAGTCTTACCCCGACGTACTGACAAACTTAAAAACGTCTCATTGCCTCAGCTCTACTACTACAGAAACTCAATCGCAACGACGTTACTCATATATCTCATATAGCTGCTTTAGTAGCTCACAGAAGATGATTAACTCATAATAAATTTGAAGATACAGTCATTACTAACATAGTAGTAGAGCCTGAAAACTTATGATCTTAGCTATTCATACCTACAACAGAAAATGATCGATGTTTTTGACGGGTACAAAGCAACACTTGAGTTTGATTAACATTAAATTTAACTAGATTATTACTTCCATATTCAAAAATACGTTGAATGTCTGTACATTAAAATTGCCATTTCAGCTTTAATATCTTGATTTGAGATTTTTAGTAGTATGAATGGACTGAGATGGAGTGTGATCAAGAGTGCTGTCGTCTACAAACCAATGGATCGCGTTCATTGTTGAAGAAATCAGATCATTCATCTATTTGCATCTATTTAAAAAAAAACTCATAGATAATAAAATCAAAATAGTTTTTGAAATAGAAGCGTTTCCAGAAAGCGGTATTATCCCAATAGAAACCATACTGACAAACATAAAAATCCCTGATTGGCTATCAGCTCTACCCCTAATAGAAATTCAATTGCTCGTATATCTACAAATCGATTACAATAACTACCGCGATAGTATAGTTGTGGTAACACCATCTGTTTAGCATTCGGGAGGTAACGGGTTGGGTTTCCGTTTTCCTCATACACATACAGCGGCGTTGTCACTGCGTATACGCAACACCATGTACAGCTATTTAGGAGAATGCGGGGGTAGTAGTACCCTAACTCCGTTCCTTCCGATCCTTTCCTTAATCCCATCGTGCATACATACTTAATGTAGGCATGTTGGGAATCCATGATTGCGGCTGAAGGAGCTTGGAAAGATTAAGCAGCCCGCCCTCTTCCTTAGGGAGGGAATGAAACACGTGGCCTTTTCCTTTTTTCACAATAACTTTTCCTTGGTATCAGAAAAGGCAGATCTTAACAATCTTAAAACTATTGATGTATATATGAAAATGTGGTATCAAATGACGTATAATTTAACGTTGTTTTACAAAATACGACAAAACATGGAGCATTTAACACAAGAAAGATCGACAGAAGTAGCCACGAAAATACAGTATTCGCCAAAATAAACAGTACCGAAAACAACAACTTCATTAATTATTTTAATGTTTTTTTTAATTTACATGTTCAAAATGAGCACCATTATGGCGTAAACAAGCTTCATAGCGATTTTGCAGAGCGGAATACTGACTCTTTCATAATACCCCAAATTTATGCATCAGGTGGCATAAGGTCAGGTGAATGTGAAGGGTAATCGAAGTCCGTTCCACGAGAAATTCTGTTTCCAAAATGCTCGCGGAGAAGTTCTAATGTGCGTCTGGCTGTATGACTTGTGGTGTCATCCTGTTGCAACCATTGTCTTTTCAACTGTAAATTTCATGCGCGACAAAAAATTCTTAAATCTCACACAAAAGTATGATGATGTTCTGTCTGTAACGCTCTTGATTAACAGTAACTGTGTGTTGATTCCCATCCTCAACAAAATAAGCACCTATTACACCGTGCCCGATACAGCACAGCAAATCGTAACTCGAGGACTATGAAATAGTTCTACAATGAAGTTCAAATCCAATAAATCGAGATGTTTGTCTATTATATAGCCATTTAGGTGAACATGACTTTCGTCTGAAAACTATATATTTTTCAAGTAATCGGTATCTTCGTATACTAGGCTCAACACGAGGCCATAATAAACTTTTCTTGAATTTAGTCGTTGTCCAGTTTGAACACAAATGGATAACCATTAACGCCTTTGAACATTCCACGTGTGGATGTTTCACTGATGTTTAGTTTATACGCAGTTCGTCGAAGACGAGGAGACTGGAAAATCTGGCCAAGAGCCCATTCTTCATTATCGTTGGTACAAACTGTTCTTCGAAGACTTGAAGAACCCTTGCGCTAACACAACACACTCAACAATTGCTAACATTACGCTTTTACTGGGTGCAGCTTTATTAAATTGCTTCCGATATTTTTCAAAAACTTGTTTCAAACTTTGGCCATTGCCCCGTCCACTTCCGTATGAACGGAAATAATGTTCTACTATAAATACGTTTTCCCCAGTTGTCAGAACCATTTTGAAAATGATTTTAACACGAGCATAATATTATTATGACAGTAAATGACAAACAAGCCAAACACAACAGACATCTCCCAAGCCATTCCATTGCCCTTCATATTTTGGCGAATACCATATTTTCCTTAAACTGGCCCCAAAGAACTGTAGGTTATGCGAATTTTGAAATAAAAATTATTAATATGAAAATGTAAACTTTCACCATTAATACTCATAATAAAATACTTATCTTTTTTGGGATTTTTTAATGGTGTACTTTAAATTATACAATCTAAACGTTTCGATAACACTTACAGTTATCTTCGTCAGTAGTAATGTTTGTTAAAAATTGTTAAAGATGCACTAAACAATTTTGTCAAATTTGAAAAATTCAAACAGGCAGTTTAACAATATTTAATTTTAATGACCTAGTTATTCTTTACTACAATTTTATAGTTGGCTTATACGTTTCCCAAACTGTTATACTAATAGCAGGCTTATGTTTATGTTTTAATTTTTCAAATTTGACAAAATTGTTTACTACATTTTTAACAAACATTACTACTGACGAAGATAACTGTAAGTGTTATCGAAACGTTTAGATTGTATAATTTAAAGTACACCATTAAAAAATCCCAAAAAAGATAAAAAATTATTAATGTTTACCATAATACTATTAGTTTAATGGTTTACGTGAAATAGCTTGTATTTGCAATTTACTATATATTATTTTCATATATTACTTTTGTTTGCTTAATTCGTCAACAGATAAAATGTGCTTTTTCGTATTTTAGAATAGTACTGTTACATTGCGTCCATTACTAGAATCGGTGATAGTATCCACTATAGTATCCACTATGATCATTGAATTTCACTACGTATTGGTGGAGATTGTAAAACCGAAGACAGTACCTGTTGTCACAAATATTATGAGTAAACAAAACAGTGACTAACCCATTCAGAAGCAGCCTTGAATCTTTTTTAAACAAAGAACCTTTAAATAATCCCGTAATTCATGAATAAATTTATCAAAGCGTACATTACCTTAAAATAAAGGTTACGCTAAGTAATTATTCTCAATTAAATAATTAATAATAATTATTTTATATATTTTGGTTTTTTTATTGACGTCTGTTTACACAAGACATGATGCTTTACCATTCACGTAACAAATGCTTAAGTTTACAAACGTCTGCGTTGCAGCAACACAATTTACCTCAATATTTTTGCGGACGGGCAATATTACGAAAAAATCTAATATGATTAATGATTATTAATGATTTAAACAAATCTTCTCTTTAATCTATCAAAGAATATAAAGTGATTTCGTTTTTCTTCGACTACCATATTGCACTTTCCCTACTGACGGTTGACATAAAGTTTTTGTTAGTAGTAGAGAACTTGGGTGACGCGAAATTGCTTGCCATTCTGTTTTCTTCCTAGAGACTTACTGATTGTTATGATACATGCCAAAAAGTATTTGTCTTTCTATTTCTGTCTCTATCCATCGGACTAGTTTTTAGACAGATACGCTAATTAATAAACCGTGAACGACAAATTGTATGCACAAACACCAATTTTAGATATTTTAATCCATTTTCCTTTGTTCAGGTTTGTTCGAATACGCTATCAGCTCGTTCCATATTCAATTCGTTTACCGCAATGTCTCTAAGATTAAGTTACATGTAGGTGCACAATGTTATGTCATTCAAATAGCAAAGTAATTTAAAATAAGAAGGGTAATAACGTTACACGCGATATTATGCAATAGCGACGAAAAATGAAAATTAATGTTTTGAAAACTTACTTGTTAATTATAGCTAGTTTAAATATTGTTACAACGTTTTTTCGTTCATAAACTAAAGATAATTAAAAGACAAATACATAAAATGATAGTATTGATTGAATGTATTGTGAGTGTACTTTTATATTATCTGTCAATTTATCCGACTTACCTTCCCTCTTTCCATTTCTTTGGTAGTCATAACAATCACACGACAATTTTCTTGCCAAACCATTTTCCAAAAGTCGTCTACAGTTGATGGAAGACAGCCTGCAATGCATAAATGATCAATAATTGTCCCTATTAAAGATAAAGAAAATAATACCCTGGGTTGCAATATACATTTTTCCGCTCGGATCACTTGGTAAATCACTTCCACTATAACTATCATCCCATTTAATATAATTTGCATTTATATAATCAGTTCCAGGAATGTTTGGATCAGCATCTTTTAATTTTACTCTTGTATGATCAACTAAAATTAGAAATAAATAAAGTTTCAAATTAATCAGCCATGAAAATTACTTACAAGGTAAAATATTTTTATATCTATTTTTATTTCTATTTTCAGCCTTAATACCTTCTTTTCTAGAATATAAATGTTTAAATTCTTGTTGTTGCAAGGATTCAAATTCTTCCCAAAATCCTGCTTTACCGAAATGAGTTGGACCGTTTTCTTTCTAATAAAGACTGTATCTAATTATGTCCCATTATTAATAACACAATAAATTACCTGTAACTGTTTAACTCTGCTATGAATACCGGACGCACTTATTCTAGTTGCATTAAATGGTTGCTTTAAATGTACTACCGTGCCTGAAGTTTCAACCATTGGATTTTTTTTATAATGCTCAATGAGATCTGCTAAACTTTTAAACTTTTCTCCACCACCGACATCGTAAAAATTATCTTGACAGCGTATCATTACGTGAGTAACACGGTCATCAGTACGAACAGAGAGCACGAAATCTCCAGGTTTTGACTGACTTTCTCGTACTAAAAAACTGCCATTTTTTCCTCTTTCTAATATTAATTTCTCTGCTTCTTTTCCACTTAGATGTCCATGAAACCACCTGGAAACAAGTTGATTGTTTTAAAATACGTGTACCTTTAGGTTAAATGAAGTGATGGTCATTTGAACAATTATGCGTTACAGCTCGTCGAAAAATTTATGTAGCAAGGTCTGCATTCCTGAATAGTAATGTAGAAAATATTTATTATTGTGAAACTAATTTTTTTAATGCATATACAACTGCGGTCAATTTGTTATATAACTTGTCAAAGAAAAATCATGAAGGTAAATTAATGTTTCCTTACTTAATTTTATATAAATGTATAACGTCCTATGATATGCTTTTAAATTTCAAGGTTAAATAATGTCGATACAGTATAATTTTTTTTATTACATCAAAATTCATTTACGTTCTTCTGTAGCTTATTTTTATAAATTCAAATTAAAATATAGCGACCTTATCGGAATCATTTTATAATTCATGTAAACGTAAAAGTAGGTTTTCAAGGGAAGTACAATTTGCATAACTGGAGTAGTGACTGTAAAAATTTTTTCGACCATAAATGAACATTTTGTAAATTTGAAAACATACAACAATAATAAGTGGTAGTACATAAGCGCAAAGAATCCGAGAATATATATTTGTTTCCTTCCCTCGGGTCCGTCTACCTAGCTGGTTCCGGAGACACTGCAGCCTTTATGGCTTATTGTGTTCTCCCTAATGGTTGGTTGCACCCAGTCGGTGAGATCTTAATGTCCTGTAGCAGAGCGCACTGGTCGCTCGCGGAATGTGTGTTTAAGTCTTCCGGTTCTATTTGTGAGTACCCGAAAATCCGCTGTCTTTTAGCAGTCAGCGAGTCACAATCACATATAATGTGTGTAGCTGTTTCTGGTTCGTCACTGCAGAGTCCACTTGTGGGGTCTCCATCCTGATAGGTGCATGTCCTGTCAGGAAGCCGGTTAAGGATCCTGAGCAGTTCTGTGGTTCTTTTTACGCAAGATCAGTTTATGAATGCTGTGTTAACCGTGGTTTGTTTATCCAGTCTGTTTGATGTTGATCGTAAATCCATCCGCTGATATAGCTACAGATTGCGTTTCTTGTTACTCCCAATGCAGGCTCGGGGCATTAGAAGGGTATGCTGATCCCGGTCTCGCGAGTTTGTCTACCTTTTCGTTTCCTTCGATCCCACAGTGGCCACGGACCCAGAAAATAATTAACTTGTGCCTTTCTGTCGGGCTGTTGCGTTCCTCGTAACATTCCCAGACCAGTTTAGATGAGAACTTAAAGCTTGAAGTGCGTTAAGGGCCGCCTGGCTGTCAGATAAGACATAGATACGCCTTCCACTGTAGGCCCTTCTATTGTTTTCCCGCAGTATCGCGTATATTTCTCTTTGGAAAACGGTGGCGTACCTGCTAAGAGGGATAGTGATATCTTACCTTGGCTTCACACCGTGTATGCCCGCTCCAGCACCTGTCTCGATTTTTGAACCGTCCGTGTATCAAATTAGACTGCCAGGTGAGAATTTGTGTCCCTGTTCACTCCACTCTGTTCGATTCCTGAGTTATTACCTCGAAGAGTGTAGCAACAAGATGTTTTGGCGTCATATGGTCCGTTTGTCATATCAAGTATTGTGCCCCCCAATGCTGCCCATTAACCTCGTATGCTCTGTGTCTGTGTATAGTTTGTACTGTGAATTCTGCAATCTATATAGCCCCAATCTAGCCTCCCCCCAATCACCAGATCAAGTGGAGGGAGGTTCTGTAGGGTTTGCATTGCAGCGCTAGGCGAGTATAATAACCAATGAAATTACATACATTACCATTCCTAGTAGTATCCGGTTGAACGCAAAGACAAGTGTTTAGTTGATAAAATTTATAATAAAACTGCTCATCTGTGAATGAGAAATAGTGTATAACTGTTTACCATAATTATAACAGCTTTTATCAGTAGATAGAAGCGTTTTATTGATAAAATAAATTAAAAAAAGTATAATATACTACACGATTTTCCTTTCAAATATAAGTGCTTTTATTATGAACAATAATCGTGAAAGTTTTCATTTTCATACATGGTGAGTCCGTATTACACCACCATATCTAAACCACGCATAAAAATTAAATTTTAAGCAAAAAAGATAAAGGTGTTCCGAAAATGAATCCTAAGAGCGTTAGAGCCTTTCAAAGACGGCCGCCAGAAATTGGTTTTAGCTTTGTATTTCTAAAATCATTTAAGATGAATTAATTACAAATATTAATCATAATCAAGCGTTCGATTCAAAGGTAAAAAATTATTAGTCAGAGGCGTACATACAGTTTAACCTTATTTTTATTTGTGCCCGGCTATTTTTGACCTGATGTTTATCGAAAACACTTAAAATTAATTAAAATTACAAAAATTCTACAAGAGTCCTTTTTTCTGTGCGTAGAATAAAGGGACGAGTACAGTCCATTAGTGGTGATGTTTATCGGCGATTTTGTTGAGGTAGGTCAGGGCAGCTGTATTCAAACAAGGCGGTGTTTACAAACGTATAAAACATACACTATATTTTAAAGCTTTGGTTGATAAATTTAATAGAAGCAAGTGTAAGAGCGATATTGAGTCAAGTATTGAGTTTGAAATATACTTGACAAACAGTAAATATCGCGAATATTAATTGAACATTGAAAATCCATGTGTACATGAATATTAATACGTGTAAATGAGGGATTTACTTACTTTTAATAGTAAAGTTTCTACTACAAGCACAAATTCGATTTAAAAACAGTAATTAATTGTCAACACCCAGGTACTATTCTCGCCACGAAAAAACGCCCAGTGTCATTCATTTATGAACCTATCTAACCACCTCATATCACAGCGTGTTTAAAAAAAAAGATAGACACATACAAGTGTATTTGACACAATCGACATATCTCATTGAATAGTTTCATGCAATGAAAAGAGAAATAAAATACTCGTTGGTATTGTTTAACATGCATTTTAATTCTAATTTGACTAACGCGTAATTTTAGCACATAACTGACAACCTCACTGTTTCATTGTTTTAAATTATTGCATCGCCTACTTACAAAAGTGCAAACTAATACATTCGCTTGTAATTCCGTAATTTTCTAAAAGAACCTCTATAAACTATATATTGTTGAAAAGCTTATAAAATAGGGATTTCAATGAAGTCAAAGCGAACTATGGTTTCCATTAAAAAAAAGCTAAGTTTATGTGGCATCTCGACTATTGGTGACCAAATTTAAAAATTCACTACTCCATTTGATTCTACGCTAAAAACTGCACAAGAAATGTCTTCACACTTTTTCCTGAATTTTTATCAACAGATGAAATTCAATTTTGGTCCCTGCATCAAAAATGAAAAAAGATAGCAAATTTTTGTTTTCGCTGTTTAATTTGTCTCAAAAAGTTGGCCTAATGCTACGTGAACAGTTTTGCTCTAACAGTAATAGTTACCGAGATACCCTGCAATCCCATCGAAATCGGTCCACCCTGTACATGTATGCACAAAGTGAGTACATCTAACGTATACATATTCCCACATCTGAAATGCTTTATTTACAGAAAAGCATGTCACAGTTGGGGCTTTAAATGCTGAACTCCGTGATAGTCAGGTTTTATTAAGTGATAGAAGTTTAAATCGTGCATTACACACATTAGGATTCAAATTCAAAAAAGACTAATTGTAGAGCTGTATTGGAAAAACAAAATATAGTAGAAATGCGAACTCATTTTCTCTAACGATACATTCAAGGGATCAATTCTAAGTCTAGGATGATTTCGTGGTTAACGCAAAAAAATATTAGTTATGAACTCACGTTATTTAAAACTGAACTATATTTGTGAAGTGGAACTCGCTTGAGTTACTACTACAGGTCTGGAAGACACTAGTTGTCGATAACAGAGAATACTGTAATATCGGCAGACAAATAAATAATATGTAAGTTGGAGTATTATTATTAGATTATTCCTAATCATAAATAATCTAAATAAGCTTTATAAAATATAACATAACAATATTCACTTATTAAATCTCGGCAAATAGAGAAAAGGTATGAGGTAGATGAATTAATTAGAAGCTATGGACATGAAGTGTTACGATTGCCACCGTATCATTGGGAATTTAATGCAATTGAATTCATATGGGCACATGGAAACGTGTACTAAGATAAAAACATTGGAAGAGATGGCTATAAAGACGAAAATGTTATTGAAATGTGGAACGAAGCATTACAGTAATGTAACCAAACTGTTTGGTCTAATTGCGTGCACCATACAGAAAATACTATAAAGTAGTGGTACAAACGTGAAGAAATGTTGGACATTGCAGTTGATAAGGTAGGGGTTAATGTGGGGAATTATTCTGTAAGTTCCGATACAGATAGCGACTTAAAATTTAGTAGTTTAAGTTATTGTTACAACATAACAGTGTAGGTAATTGAAAAGGATGTGTTGATTTTTGTAATATAACTATTCTGTGCAGTTATCAAACCCTAATTAAATTACACTTAAATACGTCAAGCCATTAAAGTTTATTTTAGTTATTTATTTGGCATAACGTAGATCATGTATGGTTTGTTAAATTACCATATATTAAGAGCTGTAACAATGGTAACTAATGCTGTTTCGCTCTAACGGTAAGTACATTTATATTTTTTAGTGCACTAAAAGAATCAACATCAAACATTGAAGTTAATGAGAAAAAGGAATATGCAGTTTTCTGATGGAATAAGTTTACTTATATCTCATTTGAAAGTTTTACTTTAACTGGACTTATGTCATGGAATATATAAAGGCTACCAAATAGTTTCATAATCCATTAATTACTAAATTTGAGTATATGCCGACTTTTCCGTCTATTGTACATGGCCGCAGAGTTGTAAGCAAATTAAACTGTTTAACAAAAATGTTTCCTTATTTTAATTGGAAGTCTTATTTCCATGATTATCTATAAACAAGCTCACACTTCTATTTAAAATATACAAAGTATGTATTTATAAAGATAAACATAATGAAGCTATAGCAATGTTCGGAAGTTCAAAATCGGGAAACCTACAAATTCGATTATGTTTAGTTATCAATTACAGGTATATGTTTACCACCAACTTGCATGAGATTGGACATAAATATTCTCTAAATATTACATAAACTTGCTGCAATTAGTATTTTTTGAATACAAGTACTCATAAATTATAACCTACAAATACCATTAAGATAAAATATCTGCTAGAGCTCTATTTGTAGCTTACCATGGTCATTAATACGTTAGTTACAATGAACAATTGTAACTAATGGTGTAGATTTCGAATAAAGAGTATTTATAATCATATGAAAACCTGTAACTGCACTACCGCCATCTTGGAAAAGCGTAATTAATGACGCAGGTTTACTCTTTGGTGGCGAGGATAGTATCTACTTTGTTTTTTTAATGGTGTATTTTTATATTATATAATCTAAACGTTTCGATGACACAATTATCTTTGTCAGTAGTAGTAGGTACTATCTTTCAAAATTGTCAATAATGTTGAAACAATTTTGTAAAATTTGAAAAATTGAAAACCCAAACATAAGTCTGCTATTAATACAATATTATTATAATGTTTTACTCTTCAAAATGCTTTTTACTACATTAAATAAATACAACTACATATCTCAAAGTATTTATTGCTGACGTACTTATAAGTAGACGTATCTTCATTTACAAATTAAAATTTAACCTTCCTTCTAAAATTTAAATTCAATACAGCAATCCATAAAAGTAGTTAGTAACCTTACGTAATACGTTTACACTGCTAACAAGCACCGACCTTGAAAATTAACCTAGATAAACGCAACAAAGTTAACAAAAATCGAAACAATAGAGTTCAAATAATATATGTAAAAAGGATATGGTAAAAATTTGAATTAATCATTAATATGAATTGTCAGTAATTTCATTATTTCTAATTTAATCGGTACATTTCGCCAAACATCAAATTAAGTGTATATAATTGTATTAACGATACGCATTCGCATCAGTCTGCGTTGTCAAAGAACTAATTTATATGACGACTATGTGAACTTAGAGCGTTCAAATCTAGACAAAGAAGCGATTTTCTAAACAGAAAAAGGCAAAAACGTTCCTCGGACAAAAAGTCTCAATACCAAATCTGACACGTTACATATTCTTTATTAAACAATTGAACAAATTTCCCAAAACTACCTGCTTTAAATATAATACAATAAAATCCGTACATTCTCCCCCTGTTGACTGAATATATTCTAGCTTGTTAATTAAACTTTATGTAATTAGTTTGCAAATATTATAGATACCAAATAAGTTAATCAAGTATTATGTTATGTACATTTATAGCTCTATCACAAATTAGGGATAACTCTAATTCTATTTTACATTATAAAATAATACATACTGAGTCAAAAAATGAATTCTATCCCAATTCAATCTCTTGGCAGTTTACGTAGCTAATTCACTTTAATACACCGCTCACGGTTTTAACGGTCACTACGCGCACTACACCGTCATTTTCGGGAAACGTTTCTTCGACTGTTCCTAATTTCCATTGTAATAGAGGTAGATTATTCTCTTCCAGAATGACTAACGTTTATGGTTCCAGATTAGGACAGCTAGCACGTTGCCATTTTAGTAGCTGTTGTAAATCAAACAAATACTGCTTATGCCATCGGCGCCAGTAATGTCGCGTTTTTTCAACGAACCGGTATTGGGGTATATGATTTTGCTTTATTGGAATGTAATTTGGCAATATGGTAGCCGGTGGTTCATCAATTAAAAGATGTCCAAATCGTTTGGATGGGACGGGATTTCAAACAAGCTTTAATACACACAAGACGTAAAGGTATTCCTCGTAACTTTTTTGACCGATTACTCTTTTAATATGATCTCTAACTGATTCTTTAATATCTTGATTTGAGATAGGAGGATTAGTATTATGAGTAGATTGAGATGAACTATAATGAAGAATACTGACGTATGCAAAGCAATACAACGGGTTAGTTGTTGAAAGATTACGATAATTTATGTATAACAGAAAAAGTGTGGAGCTATTACTGATTCCTGGGACACACCCGTGTTAATGCCAACTTGTTTTAAAAACAAGCCATCAACCACAACACGTGTTTGTTTTCTATCAAGAAAACTGGAAACCCAATTGATGCTAGTATCAGTTAACCTAAACGAGGTGAGTTTGGCAAGTAAACACTTAAGCCTAACTTAATCCAATGCTTTCCCAAGCTCCTCCAAAATTTCTCCCCGTGGTGGGATGAAATTCCACGTTAACTGATATTTTGTGATTAACTGTTCTATTCCATTATCTTTAAATATTTTTCTTTTGTGTAATTCTTTTAATTCATTTTGAGCTCCCATAAAATGGATGGCCTTATCCGAATAAATATTTTGAACTGTAAATCTGCGGAACATCAGTCGCTTAAGTCCATTCAAAAATACATTGGTAGTTAAATCGGTAATTAACTCTAAGTGTAAAGCTTTTGTTGAAAAACATATAAATAAGCATATGTATGCTTTTGTTAATTTTTTGTGAACGAGTGTTGCCTTGTTTTAATAAAAACGGTCCACCATAATCAACTCCGCAATTTGTAAATGGCCGGATTTTTAATTCGTCTACTGAAACGCGTAGTGTGGAAAATCGTTTACGATTATCAGCGATTCTAGTTCTACTGCTTAATAGGAATATTAATAAATAAGCCATTAATCGTTTAAGTTTTAAAAACGAAAAGACTTCATTAATGTTAGTTGAAGTCGTTAATAAGATAGATTTTCTTTCAGGTAAAATATCTAAAATTAAATTATTAATGAATTTTACTAGATTTGATATATCGTTTCTAAGAAAATCGGGACATTTGAACCAAAATTTTAAATTAATCCATTGCGTCGCCGTTTACCACGCGAGAGTAATCCGCAGGTCATTCCTTTGTAGAAACATGGTACCAATTTTCAAAGTTTGATAAGGACTATATTTCATTAAGAGCTGCAAAGCGCTTAATCTCTTCTCTCTTCCATATTTTGAAGAAAAATTAAGAATTAACACACGTGGAAAGTAAGTAAATCACTAAAGTAATATCCAGAAATGAAAGCTTAGGTTTGGACTACGAATATAGGCCATATGGCAATCATCATCAACGTTGCCGCTAAACATATACTTTAAAAAAACTGTTTTGAAAATTATGTCAACGCAACTCCGAAATAGCCTGTTACCTGATGCCAATCAAATCAAAATATCCAATAAAATAAAATATAGTTATACTTTCGTACTGATTGTGATCGAAAAATATTTGTCTTAAAAATTCAAGGTAAAACAAAATGCTACGATATCGTCAGGCATTTTTCCTAGTGCGCATGTCTAAAAATATTTCCAGCGCTACCCGCTACCTTTATTTTGTAATATTAAATACTGGCAAGCGGTGCAACAGCAAGATAAACTCTGCTGCCCAAAGAATATAATTTATAAAACTTATATCTGTTATTTTCCAGCTCAATTTCCGATTAACCCAGATATGCCTATTGTCCTTTTAAAAGTACGTATGCGTAACGTTTCTAAATTCGCGCCTAAGTTTGTTCTAAATACTGACGCGCAGACGGTGCCACATAGAAATGACGTTAGAAGAGTCTAGAAAGCAATAATATTGACACGTTTAGTGTGTGAGAATGCAGCAAAGATTGATAAACAAAATACATGGACGCTCCGGTGGATTTTAGATTAGTTGGGTGAGTTTTAAAATTGTGATACTATATTTTTACGCTTATTTGGAGACGGTTGACCTCCTTACACTTCTAATTAGTTCTCCAAATGATAATATTATAATAAAAATAATATTGAGGCCGTTACTGGCTTTTTAAATGGCGGTGTCCTTGCAAAAGGACAGTAGGAACATGGGCGTATTTTATGGAATAAGTATGTCTTTATTGCAGAGGACTGAATCTACATGAATTATCGGCCAGTCTCCAGGAGGAGGATGATAGTGATATTGCCAGGATGCCACCCACAAATGCCTGGTGTTACAAACGAAGATTCAGGCGATGAAGATTTTTTGTCCGTTAACAATCTACCAGGCACTCAACTTATGGTTGAAACTGAAATCGTTGGCCACTTTGACGATGAAGACGATATCCCTTTGTCCATTATTCAGTTAAGTATTTGGAGACGGTTGACCTTCTTACACTTCCAATTAGTTCTCCAAATGATAATATTATAATAAAAATGATATTGCGGCCGTTACTGGCTTTTTAAATGGCGGTGTCCTTGCAAAAGGACAGTAGGAACATGAGCGTATTTTATGAAATAAGTATGTCTTTATTGCAGAGGACTGAATCTACATGAATTATAGGCCAGTCTCGAGGAGGAGGATGATAGTGATATTGCCAGGATGCCACCCACTAATGCCTGATGTTACAAATAAAGATTCAGGCGATGAAGATTTTTTGTCTGTTAACATTCTACCAGGCACTCAACTTATGGTTGAAACTGAAATTGTTGGCCAGTTTGATGATGAAGACGATATCCCTTTGTCCATTATTCAGTTAAGTACCTGGCAAAAAATGACGAAATTATGATTGGGCTGACGCCGACATAAAATTGAATGAGGTACAATCGCCAGTGTATTCCACCGTTAAAAATAACAAGACTCCAGTAGAGTTATTTTACAATTTTTTTGATGATGAAATTGTTGAGTTATTTGTCAAATTTAATAATTCCTTAAGCCTCTAAGAAAAACAAAAATGCTGACGTCACTTCGGACCAAATAAGGTCATTTTTAGGCATTCTACTTTTACGTGGATACGGTTCTCTGCCTAGAAGAGGGATGTATTGGGAAACGGCAACTGATAATGTCATATGTACGCTAATTTTAGATTTATCAAATCCAACATTTCAGATGAATGCATGGTTACCTGTTTTGGAAAGCACGGATGCCAAACAGTGTATCCTAAATAAACCTGTTAGATTCGGATACAAAATGTGGATGGGTTGTACAAGCGACGGTTACATAGATTGGGTAGAGCCTTATCGAGGTTCCACGTCAGTAGTAAAAGTGTGTATAAAGGTTTTGGTTTGGGTCTACTTCTGCTGCCAAATTGCCGTTAGCATTTATATTTTGACTACTTTTTTACTGCTATATTACTAATTGACGCTCTCTCACAAGGTATACGTGGCACAGGAACTATCCGGGAGAATCGAAGCGCAAATTGTCCAATAAGCAACAAACATTAAATGAAAACGAAAGAGCGGGGATATGAGTGTTAGTCAGTTACGGATAGAAATATAATTGTAACGAAATGGTGAGATAACAATGTTGTATCTATTGCTTCAAACATCATCCCCGTAACTCCCCCACAACATGTTCAAAGGTACAGGCGAAAAGAAAAGAAAAAAATTAGTGTCAAGCAGCCGCGTAATATTTACATAGATTTATAATAAACACATGGGTGGAACCGACCGTTACGACTAGAATATTAGTCCGTACAGAACAAGGGTAAGAGGAAAAAATGGTACTTTTGTACTTTTGTCTTATTGCCTTTGGTCTTGACATGATGGAACAAAATACGTGGTATCTACATAGAAAACAGGGTGGCAAAGTTGATCATCTAACATGCAGAAGAATGGTATATTCTATGCTAGCAAGAGGATAAGAGGAGGACCATGAAGCAGAGAAAATATAGATTCTCGCTTTGATAGACTGTGTCACTTTGTAGGTCAACAGAACAAAGAAACTCGGTGCTGAGTGTGTCATATGAAAGTGAAAACAATATGCGTTAAGGGCCAAGTTGCATTACATATTCACAGTTTTATTCCGTACCACACTAACTAAGAATACTTTTAAAATTATCTTAGATAAGAAATGTTCTTTTTTATATAAGTAGTAAGATTTAGTTTGTTTTTCTTTATATACCTAAGTAGTAAGATTGTACGCAGATATTTCTATTGTCCTTTTAAAAGGACACCATAAATAAGGTACTATAAAACTGCAAATAACTAAAATTGTTATTTATTTACCCAAGTAAAGTTATTTTAAAGAAAATTACCTAAGAAAATGCCAAATATAAAAAAAGAATGATTCAGGCATGTATGGGTTAAGCCCAAACTCAACTAGTGGGGTTGCACAGCTACCCAGTACTTCAGCTATCCTGGCTACGTGTAAGGTAGTGCAATTGTTGTGGCCAAAATCTATCAAAAGGATTTTGGACGTTGGGACAATTTCAATAATCAATCCTCTAAAAAGAACCCTATTTCAAAATATTCCGGCTAAGAGTCTCTTAAAAGGGTCTTAGATCCTAGGCCGATTTTAACAATCAACTTTCCAAAAAGACCTTAAATGTTGGAACAACAATGAATTCTACAAAAAGAACTTAGATGTCGAGGCAAGAATCTGTCTTAGATATTGAGACAATTTCAATAATCAACTCTCCAAAAAGAACATAACATTCACAATTTCATTACATAACAATTACAATTATATTTATAAACTTGTTATAGTTAAAGCGTACATTTCAGTAGATATATAGTGTATCCAAACTTAGGTGCGCTGGAGTTAATGTACTGCGGTTTTCGCAATACTGCACTCGATTTTTTAGAAAGCATTGATGATGTAAACACATTTTTAGAAATTGGAATATCTTGAGAGTTACCGGGTAAAATCGAAAAGTTTTCGTTTTCACGAGGTGTCATAATCTAAGTTATCATATTCTGTAAATATATGCTTGAAGCACTTTTTCCTAAGAAAAGTTTCCGACGTTTCAGTTGTGAATATTGTCTTCAGGACTAAACAACCTGAATACCGGCCTGTTTTGTTTGCCCTCTTTTTGCTTCATAATTTAATGCCACATCATTTGTTTTAATATTCTGACGTTTCGGTTGTTAAAATCCATCATAACTGCCAACTAATGAAATGTACTATTACGACCCTGGAAATTATACTATATTATGTCATTCAATAATTTAGAAGCCATCAATTTAATTAGTGAATTAAATGAGAATGATTAATTATGTAATATACAAATTAATTAATAAGTAACTGTTAAAGCAATTAGCGATTAAACCGAATTCATAGTAATGAAATTAAATATTTATCTGAGTATATTTCGATCAGTGGTAATTAGTTACTTTTGTTATGTTATTTATAATACTTGTTTGTTTATTCACATACGTTTTCTATCACGTTCATGGTTTTTTGTTTGTTATTTCAAATTAAAAATATTTAGAGCTAATAATTTTAAATCATGCTGCCGTCTTTAGTTAGCCATGGAAACCTAGATGTCTGCAAGCAAAATATTGCAAATAATATTTAACATAAATATAACAAGTGATACATTTACGAAATTTTACGCTTTTTCAAAACGCCCAAAATATACACGATGGTCTGTACGAAAAAATGTAGTATAGGGTCGTATAAAAAACCAAACAATCTGTATAAAAACTATCTATCGCAATGGATTCTACGTAAAAAAGTGCTCTAAGAAAGATTTTGACAAAATCAATTATGTTTAATAATAAGAAAGTTATGGGGCAGTAAACAAATCGACTAAATTCGAGAAAGGTCCATTAGCGGCCAAGCGATTACAGATAGCTGAATTCTAGTTTGCGCCGGTGATTGTCTCATTAAATTTGAGCTCCAGGCACCTAGGTTCATTATTTTCTATCTTTTAAAATAAAGGGTATTTCCATAAAAAAATGTGCAATTTGGACCACCCGGTACAAGATTTACGCAATTGACATAAATCACGAATCTGAAATTATAACGTAAAGTATGAATAATTTTCGCTTCACATTACAAATACATATTGCTTTGTACTCTATTCTTTATTTTCTTCAGATTTTATTGTATTCACTTTTTTTTCTCTATAGAGAATGTAAAATTCTTTAAGATTATAGAAATCTATTATATATTTGAATATGATTCAGGTTTATGAAATACTTATAAATGGATTTACTTACAATAAGAGACGAATCACTTCTAGAAAGATTGCAGCATCCCTTCCATATCTGACACGTTTTTTCTGGGGTAGAATTCTGAATTTTTATTTTGTATTACTTATCTTTTTTATAAGAAATATTTCATTTAAAAGTAAGCTTACAAAAATATTATAGCAACAACTACTTTATTAACAATGATTTTATTATAACTGAACTTGAGACTAATTCTTGAAAAATAAATTAAAAGTTCCCAAAATTGAGGCCCTTTTTCCGCGCGCGAACACACACACGCACGCACCCACACACGCGCACGCACACATTCACACACACGCGCGCACACACACACACACACACAATTGTGTAGAAACTATACCCAATCATATATTATAAATCCCTTGTAGGTTCTGTAGTTTATATTAGTTTTAAGTACCATGCTTAATTTTATGATAGCTTCAAGTTGACAAAAAAATGCGCGTTACTCTGTCAACGCAAAGAGTAATATACTCTTTGGTCAACGTATCACTGGTATCCCGACAACGAAATATAAACAGACTACTAGCTCTATCTATTTATCGCTTTTATAGCCTCGATTAACGTCATTCGACAATAATGACGTATTTCCGTTAACATTCAAATTTCACTCAATCAAAATCAATATCAAATGCGCGATATTAGTTAGGAAGTGACGGTACGACACTTTGTACATGAAACAAGCAAGATAGACGTTTTCTTCCATGACTTTCCCTCAACACGATCATAGAGTACTGATTAAGAGCTATAGCCTCAACCTTATCGCTGAATATACAAAATTCGTTCTTTCTCTCATCCTTGAAAGTTTTAATTCGTACCAATCTTAAGTTCGATCTTGTTTTACTATACAAACGCCAGCGGACATCAAGCAAAACAGTTTCAGTCCCTTTAGAACGCCATGACACTTTTTATAACGTTTTTAAGAGTTGGCAATTTGATTTTCCTAATGTTTTACGTCATTAGATTAACGACTTTTATCCCTTTTATATTAAAATATTCCATTTATACGCACTCAATAAACGTGCATACTTCCGCGCGATTTAATCCTGGGGTGCTGTCGGTTGGCACTCTCCACTAAATAAATCCCAATGGCGACGATAAAGGCCATAATCGCGCGTCAAATTTTTATTTATTTATTTTGTTCGGCATTAATTCTTTAAACGTCTCTTATTTCTATTCCGTAACCAAATATTCTTATAAATGACATTAAAGGACTCGCCAGAAATAACAGTGGCGTCACGTCAATTCTATATATCTATCTAACGAAATATACCTAGAAAATGTTTTCTGTGCATAAATACTCTTCTACACGATCGCAAAAATGCGTTATATACACCTGTGGTAAGTATACCAACACATATTTAATGATACAGACCTCACCAGATTGTAGTCTTCAACCTCCAGAAGTAGTAGCTTATCGTATTATAATCTTATCAAGATGATTTCTTGTTACTGTAAAAATTCCAAAAACAAGTGAGAAAACGATAAGATTGGTGCGAACCCAACCACAGGATATCAATTTTTTCATTTTCATCTTATTACAGTTTCTTTCAGTGCAATGCTCTACTTTTGCTTTTATAACTTTTACACTCTATAATGGTATTACGAGTATTATATTTTCTAAAAGTATTGTAGTTACTGTTCTGCTTAGTATTATGAATTAATATGTATAGATTCGCGACAGTAATTTCCTCCTCATAACTATAACTTCATCTCTTTTGATCCTATCATGACTACACCCAGTCAGTTTTAGGAATAAGGGTATTGAATTTAATACATCGATTATTGATTTTTTGTGCATAGGGAACGTAGAACTTCTTTTAATAACCGCAACATAAAGTGGAAAACGATCATTTATAATTAAAATTTTTGTTGGAAAGCATTAGCACACTATTTTTAAAACAGGAACAGGTAAGTAGAAATAAACAAGCCGTAAGTCAGCTAAATGTTTTTGTATTGAGTTGCATTCGTTCTGAACATCTAGAATCACAATTTGAACTGGAGTAAAAAGTAATGAGCTATGGAACTAAAAATTATACCTCTAGAACTGTAGATATAAAGTTCTAACGTTGTCATTTTATTTTACATAATGCAACATACACCTAATTTAGGACTTTTTAACCATGAAATCTCCATATGCTTTACGAATGTTTCCTTACAGCTTATCATATTTAAAAGGGTTAAAATATTTAACATAATTTGAACAAACAACGTCTAATAAGTGCAAACTACTTACAGATTATTAAACAACTTAAGTTTTTCACGTTTCCTTTTTCTCCGACAATGTTGCATAATAATTATAAACGCTGCACCTAACATTTCCTTCTTTCTTTCCATTATACGAAGCACGGAAGCTAAACTAACCACAAACGTAACAAAGTCAACTATTTTTTAACTATAAATGCACATTGTTTATATCTCGTTGACATTATCACTAACCAATTTCCCAAACATTCGTGCTGTTCTGTAATCCTGAATAAATGATTACGATAAAAAAATGTAGTGGAGAGTATGTAACCACAGAGTTATCTATATCCATCTGACAAGTTAACATATTTACGTGATATCAAACTAGCAAGTACAAAATGCGCTAATTAATACGGTAAATTATTTACGTATTATTTTCAAACCAAAAATTAACTAATTGTAAATAATCTTCAAGGTAATTTAAATAGTGACACAACGTCAAAAGTTATCAAGTTATCATACATGGATTTTTAATAGAAAGAATTACAAATAGTGGGCATTTAATATAATAATACAAAATTCTTACTTAAAAAAATAAGTGCTCTCCTAAGTTCATGGACTGCAGTCGAAATTATTATCTGAGCTGCTGGTATAGCAATAATCGACGAATCTACTTGTAAAGGATGGCGAGTCATTTCAATATAATGTCCGCTTAGTTTTAATCATGTATAATTAAACACAGAATTAGAATTTAATACGAGCACTACAATAAGAAACCCGATCTTCACTACAACAAAGTTCATCGCAAACTATAGAACTACACGGTAAACATCAACATTACACCTCCTCACGCGTTTTTCGTACGGGCACCTTGAACTGACCTGTCACTAATTAATTCACTTTTTTTTTCTTAAAATAATATTACGATTTAAATGTAAATTTTTACAAGTCCCTATCTGCATTTCTAATAAAAAATTAATTCGCACTTTTTTTCCTTAATTTGCACTATTAAGTTTTTTAAAAAAAGTGGGCATTTTTATTTGTATGTTTAATTAGTGTTAAAATGTAAATTAGTGCAAAAAAAAATTTGTACATTAATAGACGAGTAAACAACAAAACCTTGAAAACCATATTGTCTATTTACCTGTTGACAGTGACAAGAATACGTGTTTAATGTATAAACCAAGACAGTATTGTTTCATTTGATTGATTAATGAATATATTTCTCAATTGAAACTAAATCAAAAACAGTAATAGATACGTAAAGATAGACCGGTAACTGGCTTTAGGGTGATAAGGTGAAGTGAACAATTTTTAGCTTTGCTAGAATAAATATTTTATAGATGCAGATTATCAAAATGCAAACTTTCACGATTTTCATACAAGATTAAAATACTTATCTTTGGGTGAAGTCGGGTACTTTTATTTACATTTTTACAATATTTAAACGTTTCAATAGCAGTTACAGCTATCGTCCTCAAAAAAAAAAGATGAACAAGTATTGATGTCAACAAATTATATAAAATAATGATGCAAACGAAAAAAATTACTAACGTAACAATCCTGAATACCAAAAAAACTATTTATGTATTGTTTTGCTTTTATTACCGTTTCTTTTTTACGAACGGATACACTGATCTACAACTAAAACACTTCAAATAATGGGAAGTTTGCTAATATTTATTATGACTTTATCAACTCTAACTGACGAGTTATATACTCACGTTCGGCAATAACACCGGTTTTGTTCTTGGAATAACGTAGACAGAATAATTCCGTTAATAGACAATTTCTCTAAGATTATTAAAAAACCAAAAAATAACAAAATTAGACACGAATATGTGAAAGATAGTCATGCCACTGTCAATTTTTTAAAATTAACGTTTTAATAGTAATTTTGAAATCCGAAAAAGTTACAGTCCCTATTCTGAACACTCTGTGAACGTATCTTTTAAAGCAACAACGGCATATTTGTTACTCTACCCAGTATCTTATTTTTGTAACGGAGAAGATAGATGTTACTGGATCTAAAACCTGCTTGGCCTTATTCCTAATTCAACCAATCCTTTAGTTTTGGCGATGTATATAAGACTTCAAATAAACAAAAAAACGTCTATTTGAGCAAATTTATTTAAAATTCTGCAGTTCTTCAACTTTTCATATTAAAAACGCATTTAAAATTAAGGAACTCCATATAAGCATTCTAACAACACGAATAACCTTGTTACCCTAAATGGCAAGGGTAGGCGTTTCTATACCAGACAAAACTGTGGGCGAAAAAACAATTACGTATATATCTAGATTAGTAATACAATTTCTAGGATTTTACAAATACTTAAACTTACAAATATGATTAGGTTTCATCTGAATCTTGCATTACGTATGTATACTAATATGGATACATTGTATTACATTTAAGCGCCATCGATTAACATTTTTATTTCATAAGAATAATCTGCGTAAGTAAAACATAATTTCAAGGATATCGACTTCAAATTAATTATTATAAAGGATCATTATTTTTTAGAATTTAACATTATATTTTTACAAAATTACAACTTGTTGCGATTTCTGAAATAGGAAAGGCCATCGTTATGTACTCTTTCATCTAATATATTTAACACAAAATTTAAATATCTTACTAAAATGAAAAGTAACTTTCAAAACTTTCCAAATACAAAAAAAAAAACTACTAATGCATGCTTTCAAAACATGAAATTTATTTATTTAGCGTATGGCAAGTACAAATCACGTTCAAGATAACGCAAAATAAAAACTATAAAGTATACAACATACAAAATGGATATAATATCACAAACAAACTTTACATTATTAACATATTCGACTGCACTATTAATCGCACTTAGGAAGTCCTTTGTTTGCCCAGGGTAAGCCCTCCAAGGGCGCTATGAAACGATGTGAAGTACTGGTTGCTTGTCAGCATCGCAGTCGCACTGTGGGGATGGTGCTATGCCCCTTTTATACTGGAAATGTTAAGCGTGGTACAGGTTCTGCGAGGCAAGTCAAAACACAGAGGTTTGTTAGATGGTCCCATTGAGTTGTTAATCTGGAGGGGTGTCTTTTATTCCCATTCTTCTTTCCAACGTTCCGCAAGGTTAAAAGCGTTCGCTGCCAGATCTTTGACACTTGCGAGAGAGGGGTATCTGGATTTTATTCCCTCAATAACTCAGGGAGTGGATGAGAAGCTGGGGGTTATTTTGAATCTTTCGATACTCCCCAACAAGCGCGTGTTCTCTGCGCAAGTGAGGCGGCGGGATATGGCTTAGTACGGGCAGCCAGTGGGCAGAGGTTGAATTGATCTTTCCCGAGATGATCCTCATTGGCGCTATTTAACCATATTAGAGAGCAGTACTCTTGCCGCAGAGTAGACAAGTCCCAGTACAGAGTTACGCAGAACAGAGACAGTGGAGCCCCAACTAGTGCCGCAAAGTTTTGGACGATGTTGTTTCTGGTTCTGACTTTTGCAGCAGTATTTACTAGATATTGTTTATAGTTCAAGGTTCTATCCAGTATTACGCCCAGATATCCTGGGGTTCTGTTATACGGGAGAATGATGTTATCAAAGTGAATTTTGAGCTCCTTGTTTGTCAGTCTGTTATTCAGGTGGAAGCAAGTGGCCTCTGTTTTGGATGGGCTGGGTTGGAGCCTCCATTCGCAGAGGAAGTGCTTAAGTCGCTTGACAGTACAGTCTCAGTGTCCTCCATAATTGGGTGTTGTGTGGCTAGAGCCCAGTCATCCGCGTATCCGAACTTCATAGATTTCATCCTAGGCATATCGGCTATATACATGCTGAAGAGTAGGGGGGGGGCAGGCCATTCTTAAGTTTCATGAATTTACTTCTGTTGTTACCAATGATTACCTAGAATAGTCTGTTGCAGAGCATCTCGTTGATAAAATGAACCGTTTTTAGACATGCACGATGCGGAGGAGCTTATAAACCAGGCCCGCTGCGATATAGGTTGTTAGAGCGAGGACTTGGTCTAAGCAGCTTCTTTTGGCCGGAAGCCCGCCTGTTCCACTGGTATATTTTCTAGGATGACCTCGTTCAATCTGTTATACATAAGTATCTCCATCTATTTGTAAATCATGGTAAGAAAGGTGATTGAGCGATGCTGAGGTTGGTTGCTCGGATGGTCTGGTTTTAATGTGGCAACAATGTTTGCCTTTTTGAGAGTGTACGGTATTTTTACAGTTTACAGCACATTAGAGCAAAAATGGACAAGCCATGATTTTGCAAATTTGCCACAGTGGAGCAAAAATTCTGGATTCAGGACCATATTTAACTCTTCGTCTGAAAAGCGTTGAGAATAAGGTGTGTTATCTGGACCTCAGGAAGTTTTACTAATGTGGGCCGCAACTATGTTTGGGGAAATAGCGCTGGTCATTCGCAGATTTCTGCTTCCACCACAAAGTCTCCGAAGTACAGACCACGCCTCCCTGCTCGACTTTTTAATATCCATTTGCTCAACGGTTTCAACCACTTGGTGCGCCTGGTCGCGTTTAGGCTATGCACAAGGTCGTCTGCAATAGCTCTGTCCGTATGCTTTAGAAACTGCCTATAAAGCCGTTCGCTTTCCTCACTCCATCCCGGCACGTATTCCTTTCTGAATCCTCGGGGCATACTGTTAGCTGAGCTGACGACTGCTCCAACAAATCCTTCGTAGTTCTTATACGTTGAGGGTATCCAACTAAGGCATTTATCAAGTTTCTCAGATAAAGCAGCTCAGTCTGCTTTCGCAAAGTTCCAGCTGGGACCGGGATGAGAGGATATTAGGGGAATAGTAAGGCCTATCTTTAAGAGCACCGGGCAATGCTGGGAATGGGGGGAAATCATCAAGTACCTTGCAAGAGGCTGGTAGGGGTTTGTTCTTGTCAGTTATAATAAAACTAAGGTCAGGGCAGGTCTCAGTTCGCCAAGCAGCAGACTTAAACGTGCCTCGGTCTTTGGCGTCAACGATTAGCAGAGTATTATGATCCTCTAACCATTTCACCAGGTCTTCGCCATTCTGGTCAGATATCGGAAGGGCTTGAGGGGGCCACAGATGTCCTGGGGGCTTGTAGATGTTGTTTATTGTAATTTCGCCAACTGTTATAATAACTTCATGAATCTCGTTTGTAGTGGATGTAGATGCGTGATCTGTTTTCTCTAAATCTCTCGTAACGTACGTTGCAGTGCCATAATGTCTGTGGTGTGTAGCGCCTATTAGGTCATAGTCAGTTATTTTGCCCCAAGGTCCTAGCTGCTCATTATTTTCAGTGTGGGTCTCCTGAACTGCGACTACGGCAATGTGGTTCTCTGTCAAAATCTTAATGCACGTATTGCAATTTGGTTCTACTTATGCCCTCAATATTAAACTGTGCAGACTCGAGTCCTCTAGATAGTTCTCTAGTTAGACGGTCATTAGAAGGTCCATTTGGCTTCATTCTGCTGTCATCGTGATTTGTTTTGACCAGGTGATCATTTAAGGATTGTCTGGTCCCCACTATTGTGCTAGTTCATTTAGCGTTATCCAGGGTGTACGTGTAGTGTTCTACTACGAACGCGAACTAGCTCTACACCCGCATAACGAAATGTCAAATGAAATATAAATACTATATTTCATTGTTACCAATACAATTTTAAATTATTCTAGTTTACTAATGAAATCTATGTTAATTTTCCAAATGTACCAAAATTAATGATATCAAATATTCAATTATTAATCTAAATGTAGTTTATAAAAAACCAACCATTCAATGTTTAAATTAATAATCATCCAAATTACTTACTTTGCATCATAGTACATCATATCCAATAAAAAATACACATTTTATTGAAATATCAACGCACTTACTTGTTGATCATGTTTCTATTTTAAGAAAAGTTCAAATTTCGATTAATATGACAACACCTCACGGCGGCAAGTTCAAAATTCTCCATTTTTCAAGAAAATACATTTCAAGCACATATTCTTACTTTGTTCACAAATTTCAGGTCCAGATTTCACAAACAAACCAAGTTTTTTAATTATATTTAATTAAAACACTAAAAATGACTAATTTTATATAAAATAAAAATGACACACAGGACTTAGGTTAACGACATACACTTCATAATAGAAAGTAATACCAAACACTTTATTATATATAGGCAAAACCATGAATTTGATAATGTACGAATTGGAATAACAAAAAAAATTAATTAAATCTTAAATTAATTAACTGAGCGCTAATTTTTTTATACTAATTAAGCGACAAACATAAAACACTCATTTGAATACCTCAATGTGTCGTATTTAGAGAAAGACGTCATGGACTATTTCCCTTTTTTTACAATAAGACTGTTTACAATATATAAGACAAATAAGCGAAAATCGCCAGATGACTCGGTTTTGTTCATATGACATTCTCTCGCGGACCGCAGGCACATCTCAAAAAACTTTTAGTTACTCTTGAACGAGATAGTGTCACTATATTAATACAAAAATGGAAAAAATGTTATCATTCTAGTATACCTTCTGTTTCTCAAGTAACGAAGGCATAAAACAAATAAACGAAACAAAACGAAATCCATGAAAAAACAATATATATGCGCATGATTAACACCTTCAATTTTACTAGAGCATAAATAGAAATGATAGTGGAGACAATTATTTTGTGAATCGTATTGTATATATCACACAATGGTCAGATGACTGCTTAAATCCGAATAAAAATGTAAGTAATAAATAATTGCGAATCGCAACTACTTTTATCCATATCACAGTCCTGCTGATTTTCCTCAACGCAATACATTTTGTCAATGACTTCTGAATACATTGGCTCAAATCCATAAACTACAGGAGCTTATTCCTTTTATACCATTCAAGTACATTTCTCCAGAAATTCAATTAGGAACTTCGATAATAACCGTATGTGGGCTGGTGAAAACCCTCTCGGTTAGGAGGACTTGTGGGTGACGATGTATCGAAACTAGCAACAGTGGTGTCCTAAATACACTTAATGCCTTATTCATCAACTGTGCAAATTTAGTTGTATTGGTGTAGCGCATATCTCGTGCACGAATTTTTAAATGGTACAATCGAAGGCAGTGAAGATGTGAATAATAACGTATAACTGAAGGAACGAGTTAGAAGAGAAAGGCGAGATTTGTGATAAAATGGATAGCTGTTGCATCAGCACAACGCGTCTTCTCACAAAGCAATTTACGTTAGAATTTTAAGTTACCGTATCCCAGATCTCGCACCCTACTACATAGTTTTACTCCCAAAAATTAGATGTCAGTTGAAAGATACTCATTTTGCATCCGTGGAAGAGGTAAAAATAAAAACGTCGTCGCAAACAGGTATTGCGACGACGCGTATATGCAAGCAGGAACTATTTTGAAGGAGATCATAATACATTGTTTTACTTTCAATACATCACTATATGTATTGCACGCGTCTCGTTATTCAAATATATAAATAAAATAGCCCGGACAAGAACACAAAATACAGGGTGTTTCATAAATACGGGGCCATATTTAAGGATGTGATTCTGGAAACCATTTGAAAAAAATCAAACTTATGTCCTAAACGTCTTAACTTTTGAACTACACGCTAGTAAAGTTAAAAAAAAATCGAATTTTGGTGATAACTTTCACGCCATTTAAGATACTGTAGTAATTTGGTATACACTTTTTGTGCACCAGGAAGCATTTTCTGATGTCTTTGCAGTATTACCAATGCCGTTCATGTACCGTTTGTACTGAATACTTTTTATGAAAAATATGATACGCCACTGTTTTTTCTTAGAATAGAAATTATTTTTGAAATGCTTTGATTTCTACACAATTCCGGTCTCTTGGTTTTCTTTTGTCTTGAAAATTATATTATATAATAAAAATTGAGAGTATTTCTATGCATATGAACAGTTGTTCTAGACGATTGCGTAACAAGTTGCTAATGTTTGATGCATATTATTTGATTGTTGTGTCTGTTTACTTCTAAATCTCGTGTTTTGGTGTTAATTATGGAGAATTATTCGAAGATGAAAAGCGAATCGAGTTTTGACAAATAGAAAAAATGTTTCAATAATTCGCCAACGACTTCACGAATAAGGCACTTTCCGTAAAAGTAATTCGGAAGGCAGACCTCAAGCTGCAAGAATACCTGAATTTGATGAAATCGAAGAGCATTCCGAGACTAGTACTGGAAAAATTGCCAGAGTTTTGAATATTTTCTGTTAATGTATGGTGCTCGTCTTTATAGGACCATTTTTCCTTCTAGAATGCCTTAATGAACAGATTTATCACAATTTTCTCCAAGAATAACTTCCTATGCTACTTGAAGATATACCAATTACTTTGAGTAGTCACATGTGGTATATGCATGAATGGCGCCCCAGCTCATTTCAATTTAATAGTTCGCGAACACTTAGATACTTATTGGTTAGGCCGCGGAGGACCCCAGGAATGGCCGGCAAGCAGCCCTGATATAAACAGTTTAGATTTTTATTTGTGCAACCACTCGTCAGAATAGTAGCAGCACGTGAAATAATTCAAGATACACCAGAGATATTTGCAAGAGTAGGTGCTTCGATGGAAAGAGCTGAATCTTGTATACTAGGTGAAGGAGGGCATTTTCAACAATTTTTATGGTCAGATATTTTTGTTTTGTGATAATTTATTTTTGTTATCTTTGTTTAAAAGTGTGTTTTAAATACTGAATTGTGAATTACAAATTACTTAAATAACTAATTTTGTTTCTGAAAAACTGCGCGTTGGATGAAAAAAAATGAAGAAAACAAATTTATTTACAATTAAATTTTAGAAATATTTTTTATTTTGCTTCATGAAACTAACGCTTTTCAGATGCGCGAAACCCTAGGTTACATGCATAGAAATACTTTCTATTTTTTACTCAGACGAAAGAAAATCAAGAGACCGGATTTGTTCAGAAATGAATAAGCATTTCAAAAATAATTTCTATTCTAAAAAAACAACGGCGTATCATGTTTTTCATAAAAAATATTCAGTACAAGCCGTGCACAAACGGCACTGGTAACACTACAAACATATGTTAGACATCAGGAAATGCTTCCTGGTGCATAGAAAGTGTATACCAAATTTTGCAACAATATCTAGAATGGTGTGAAAGTTATTACAAAAAATCGATTTTTTGCTTAAAACTTTACCAACAACTAGTTCAAAAGTTAAGAAGTTTAGGACACGAGTTCTTCAAAATGTTCGCAGAATTACGTCCTTAAATATATCAATCACCCTGTATTCCTCGAACTTCACAAAATTCCAGATGTTAATAAAAATTTAGATGAAGGTAGTGAAAAATAAAATAAGAAAAAGTACCGGGTGCAGCGGGAATCGGATATTAAAAAATGTTAATATTTGGTTTTTTGTTACAGTGCTTTAAATACTGAAAATAAAATAAGAGGTGTAGATAAAAATCATATGTAATATTTGTCCCTGAATCTTTGCCGCATATCAAGTGTTAGAAATTGTTATGAATAATTTTTGTTAAGTAAATAGTAAAAAACCGCTGCCAAATTATCATAATGCTTTCTCGTATATGTAAATAAATAACTTCAAAGCCCGCAATACCTGAATTTGAGTCGTATCGGTTTTTTAATTGAGTTGATCAGCTTATTTCCTTGCGGACGTTGTTCTTATGTTCCTGTGTTCTCACTGAGTGGTCTACTGCTCTCTTTTATGTCTGCTCTACCGCATTCGCATGGTAGGTTGTGTACAAAATTCTTGGAATTCTGATCTTCCTTGTGTGATTTGGTTTTGGGTAGTATTCCCTTGGGCGTTCTTGTCGATTTGAAGGCAGTGCGTATCTAGCATTTTCTGCCTATTATTCGTATTTTGACTGAGGTACCTTGTATATATGGTATTATCGCTGTATATTTAGGTTCTTCTTTTTCGGTTACAAATAATAAAATAATGTAAATTTTTTTGTTTACACAAAAAAAGTACTCTTGGTTAAAAGCGCTAAAATTAACAGTTTTTGAGAAAAATGGCGATTTAAGAAAATAAAACACTGTTTTTTAGAATGTTGTATTGACAATTTATTAAGACTATAGTTAATACAAAAAGTTAACAAAACCTACATTATGTAAGTATTAAACACAACACAAAAGTGTTTTACGTGAGCTTGGTGATTTTATATTCATTTGGCTAAAGTTTTTTCTCAAAAACTTGCTATTTAAAAAAATATTACAACGAATAACATAAAACGATTATGCATTACAAAAATTGTAGGCAATGGCTCCCTCCTCCACTTAATATACACGGTTCCTCATTGAACTGCGCACGCGTTGGAATATTTCCGGGGTATTTCTAATTGTGTCACAAGAGGTAACTATCCTGTCTCTCAATTCTGCAACAGTGTTAATAGGACGTGTGTACACTAGCGACTTAAGATGGCTCCACAAAAAATCTAAGCTGCTAAGATCGAGAGACCTTGGTGGCCATTCTTGTGGCCCGCCGCGACCAATGGTTCCGAACCATTAAACTAAAATGTGCTGGTGCACCATCGTGCATGTACCACATACGGTTTCTTGTTGCTACAGGAACATCCTCCAACAGCAAAGGCAATTCTTGTTGAAGAAAGTTGAGGTAAGACTGCTCATCAAGCCGTCTCGGCAAACAGTATGGGCCAATCAAATGGTTAGCAATAATTCCTGCCCATACATAAACCGGAAACCGGTGTTGAAAATGGGTTTCGGTTATTGCATATGGATTTTCTTCTTCCCACAAATGATTGTTATGAAAATTCTGGATGGCACTTCGCGAAAAGTTTGCTTCGTCCGTAAACAAAATGCGGGATTCAAATTGCAGATTTTGAGTAATCTTACGAAGATATCACGGACCAAAATTTACACGGCTACGAAAGTCTCGCGTAAGTAATGCCTGGCACTCTTAAGTTATGGTAAGGATATAACAGAAAATCTACCAAAATTCTCCAAACAATTTGATGACAGATATTTAATTGTCTAGCAATCTTTCTCATACTGGTTTCTGGATGGTCATTGATTTGGTGAAGCGCCGCTTCTTCAATTATTGGTATTCTTACACTTTGAGGTCTACCTTCCGAAGTACCTCTTAGAACTCTATAACTTAGAATAGCACCAGTTTCAAACATCCGACGATGGATATTGATAAAAGTTCTACTATCTGGCAAGACTCGATTGGGATATCTTATTTGATAACAAGGTCTGGCTTCGTATGCATTACCGTCGACGAGATCATACATGTAACGCCATTTCTGCGTTTGTGTAATTTACCAGTACTAATCAGATTGTAACAACTGAATAACGTAAAAGCTAATTACTTTAGAGAAAACACATTAAAACGAAAGAAACTTACTAAAACTGTCAGCTGAACTGTCAGATATAAAATACAAGTGAAATATGGATTCCATGCTAACTAGATGTATTTCTTTTTTGAAACACTTACGTGAAACACTTACTGTAACGTTTGCTTTGTGTTTAATACTTACATAATGTAGGTTTTGTTAAAATTTTATATTAACTGTAGTCTTAATAAATTGTTAATACAACATTCTAAAAAGTAATTTATTATTAATTTATTAAATACATAAAATAAAGTTTACCTGTAGATTCGAACCTACGACCTGTATTTGTGTAGCTAAATGGCCGGTTCAAAATCGATGCAAATTTTGTCTTTATGTATGTAGAACTGATGTAAATAAAATTAATAATAATTTTAATTAATATTTACTTGAACTTATTCGTTCATAACAAAAACTTATAATAATTTAATATTAGTCAAGTTGCTTTGGTATGTGTGAATCTTTGCGATATTGCAGGCTCACATTCCATTAATATAAGTAATTTGACTTTAATCTCATTATTTAGAAATTACATCAGTTCTACATACATAAAGACAAAATTTGCATCGATTGGGGCTTGAACCTTGGTGGCGCAGTTGGTAGCGCGGTACTCTAGCAAAGTACAGGTCGTAGGTTCGAATCCTACTCGAGGTAAACTTTTATTTTATGTATTTAATAAAATTAATAAAATTAATAATAATTTTAATTACATATTTACCTTGAACTTATTCGTTCATAACAAAACTTATAATAATTTAATATTAGTCAAGTTGCTTTGGTATGTGTGAATCTTTGCGATATTGCAGGCTCACATTCCATTAATATAAGTAATTTGACTTTAATCTCATTATATTTAGAAATTACATCAGTTCTACATACATAAAGACAAAATTTGCATCGATTGGGGCTTGAACCTTGGTGGCGCAGTTGGTAGCGCGGTACTCTAGCAAAGTACAGGTCGTAGGTTCGAATCTACTCGAGGTAAACTTTTATTTTATGTATTTAATAAAATTAATAATAATTTTAATTACATATTTACCTTGAACTTATTCGTTCATAAAAAAAAAAAAAAAAAAACTTATAATAATTCTAAAAAGTGTTTTCTTTTCTTAAATGGCCATTTTTCTTGAAAATGGATAACTTTAGCGCTTTTAACCAAGAGCACCTTTTTTGTGTACAAAACATTGGCGGTTCAAATACGCATGTCAAAATCTGATTTGTTTCAGTGTCTTAGAAGTTAGGCGGATTAAAACTCACAATGTATCTAAAATCTACGCCACTGAATGTTTCAAATACTTTTAAATTGTAATAAAATAAGGGTATTTCAAGTAAAAAAACGTGGGTTAAATCTGGCGCTGTATCTCAAACTGTTTACGAGATATTGACAAAAAACGAAAAAAAAATTAAACTTTGACACCCTGTATTTAAAAAACGGTGCGTTTGAGGAGATATGTTTATAAGAAAAAAAAGCTTTATTTTATGTAGAATCAACTCATTCAGTATCGGCATATCATTAAAGAACATCCTGTATAAATATTTTCATTTATAAAAAGTTCACTACTCTAAAATCTCGACAGTGGCTGTAGCAACAATATGACAACGCTGGAAACTGATACACTATTTTGGGTTATATTTAAGGGCGGTTTCAGAGTGCGCCATACCGACTTTCACGCTTGCTATTTTACCTGTCTTTGCGGGCCTTCCTATATATACCTTTATCAAATAGTATGATGTATTCTTTATCTATGTTCTACAACCTCTTTAGTAACTACCATTTAGTATATCCTTATTAAATCATCACTTAAAACTATAAGGTAACCAAAAAAGTTCGTACGGTTTTTGTATACAGCAGAGTGCCATGAATATTTTTTACATTGTTTGTTATCTGTCATACACTTTAGTACGAATCCTTCTTTTGCCGAGTACATATATATTTGGCGACAATTGATTAGTTCCGAATTTGAATCGTTGAAAATCGAAGGGAATAAAACCTTAATTCACGGTTGTTTACTCTATGAGTACAAACTTGGTACTAAAGCCGCAGTGGCGGCCAGAAAAATGTGTACTGCATGTGGAGATGCTGCCGTAAGAGATCGAACAGCACAGAAGTGGTTCTGGTTCAAGAAGTTTTCTTCGGGAGATTTCAGCTTGACCGATAAAGCACGCTCTGGGAGACCGAAGATCATAAACGAGGATCTACAACAAGTTGTGGAGACAATTTCCAGTATAACACACCTAGAGCTTACAGAAACGTTCAATTTGAGTGATGAAACCATTCGTTTGCACCTTCATCAGCTAGGAAAAAGACGTGGAAGTTAAGCAAATGTATCCCACGCGAAGTATCAAACGATAACAAATTAAGTCGTCTTACCGTTTGCTCGGAAAACATTTTACGCAACAATAATGAATAATTTCTTGATTGGTTGTACCCTGCGATGGAAAGTGGATATTATACTTCATTTCGAAGCGTTCGTATCATTGGTTGTTGCTCACTGATTCGGTACCACACACTCCTAAAGTTTCCTTGCACCCAAATAAGATGTTATTGTGTGTTTGGTGGACAGCGACCGGAAAAGTCCATTACCAATTTTTGGAAAGGGGTCAAACCATCACTGGGAACTTATATTGCGAGCAGCTTCGGCCTTCTTTAGTCAATCGGAAGAAAGTGCTAGTCTTACAGAATAACTCCACACCGCTCACCGCAAGATTGACCCGGGAAAACATTTATTGGCTGCGGAACGTTACCCCACCCTCCATATTCTCCTGACATTTCATCGAGTGATTACCACCTTTATTTGTCTTTGACAAGTGCATGAGAGATAGATAGTTTAAAACAAGACTTGATGTTATAAATGCAGTCCGTCGATTTTTTTATTCAAGATCTATAGAATTTTATTACAAGAGCGGCATACAAACAATAATGTATCTATTATTGTTCGTTAATAAATATCTTTTTAATTTTCCATAAAAAACCGCACGAACTTATTTGGTTACCTGATATTTATTTTGCAAAAATTTGTATTGATTTTACTAAAATATATTCACTTTTTGGACCTGTGCATAATAATTTAATATTATTTGAATAATATGTCCATGTTTTATATTAATTTCCATTGAAGATATTGTTAAATAAATCCCGAAATATCTCTTGGAAATAAAAACAGAAAACAATTTAACTTTACCAAGAAGTATTTTTTCAATTTTTCTATTTATTTTCAATATAATTATTGTCTAACAATTGAAGAATGTAAATCCATACGGTATTTTTGTTGTAATAATCATGAACATGTTTATGGCACAAATACTCGTAGCTATTTGTGTATTAAGAGTGCAAAATTATACATAGCCGCTCTGAGCGAGAAGTTTGGCTATCTCGTGAGAGCGGCAATGCCACTTTGTGCTCGAATTACATACACGATTTTTTCTACAACCGGTGTTTTTATAAAAATATTTGATAAAAATTAATTATTATTGATTATGAACTTTTTATAAAAGAGGTAGCATAATTGTCCTAAAAAAATATTATTAAAATTATTACATTTCTTTTAATTTCCATTTTGTAGGTTGGAAGGTCGTGTGGTGTTTCACACCAGATATATATTGTAAAAGAACGATCTTAACATCAGGCGCTGTCAAATACTCCTCAACGCATACTTTGTCAAAAGTCGCAGAAATACTCGACGTTTCTTTATTAAGGTTTCCATGGTAACTAAGCGAGCGGCAAAGTAAGAAAATAGTTCCTCGGAAAAGCGCAACTTTTCGCTTTTTGGAAACGCAAAATTTGTACTTTTCGCTCGGTTGTAGAAAAGCATTAGTTTACTTCAAATATAATAATTGATCTACACTTAACTACATTTTTCTAAAAAATAAATCTTTTAACACGCAACTTTAATACATTCAAGTGAAAATTATGTTTTTCTACAATCAGCGAAAAGTACAATTTGCGCTTCCAAAAGAAAGCGCAAGTTGCTCGCTTAGTTACCATGGAAACCTTAATAAAGAAACGTCTAGTGTTTCTGCGATTTTTGACAAAAGTATGAGTTATGGGGTATTTGACAGACGTCGGCAATTTTGTGACCAGCGCGTGATGTTAAGATCGTTTTCCTACAATAAATATCTGGTGTGGAACACCAAACTACCTTCCAACCTACAAAATGGAAATTAAAGGATATGTAATAATTTTAATAACAATTTTTTAGAATAGTTATGCTACCTCTTTTATAATAAGTTCATTACGAAAATAAGCAACATTGTGAAAATAAAGCAGTTTTTAACAAACATTCTTACAAAAACACATGTGTAACGCAAAGTGATGCTCACGTTTTGAAATCTTAACCATTAAATTTGAGGTTACCAGTAATTATTAATTTTTACCAAACGTTTTTATAAAAACACCGGTTGTAGAAAAAATCATGTGTGTAATTCGAGCCCAAAGTGCCATTGCCGCTCTCGCGAGATAGCCGCGCTCCGCTACGCGTCAATCTTCTCGCTCAAGGCGGCAATGTATCACTTTGCGCTCTTAATACACAAATAGCTATTTTATTCTACGTCTTATGTTACTTTCAAAGACGTTAACGTTAGATGCTGAATGATTCAAATTATTGATTAATTAATGAAACTAATAACTTCAAAGTTTAGCATTATACAGTGTGTTCTAAATTGGAAGGGAATGTATTGGGATCCCAGAAACCATGCGAAATACAAAGCGGTTAAATCGGAAAAGTTTTAGACAATTATGTTAGTAATTTAATAATTCTCAAAGTTTAATTATAAGAGGTTGCTGAGACATTTTGAAAAAAGTGAAAATTTACTACTCGTTTTTTCGGATTTTAAATAAAGCGTTTCAGATTTATAAAAGTACACTTTTCCTCTTGCCGCCATGTTGGGTTTTACCTAATTCAGAAGAGAAATTTTCTAGCTTTTCAATAATCATCACACGTACCCGTAAAATAGGTAATAAAAAAAACATAAAAATTTTTATATCCATCAATATGGCAACACTGCAAAACCAATAAAATAATTTTTTTTTACAAAAATTAAACTTACCAGAAGCTGTTTGGTGAAATTAAATTTAAACGTGTTTAGATAATTTCTGTTTTAATTAAAAATAAATGACGTTTTACACTGCCGAAAGCTTGTAGACACATGAAAATATTTAAGATTTCGGAAATTAAAATTTTTATTTTATTTATGTATATTCGCCTATTATTTTGGTGTTATGGAACATGTCTATCATTAAAATGGCAAGACTTTTCTCGAACGAGGATTAATTTAATATACTAGGGACCTAGATTAAAAATCACAGACATGCGAATACAACGGTCAATAGTTATCTTCAAAACTACCTGCAAAAACGTTAACCTGACAGAAAGATGTTCTTTACACTTCTCATCAACCTGTCTGAATGTGGATGTTTTGCAAAACCTCGACCAAAAAATATCGCAATAGGAAGATCCAAAATTATTTTGAAGACCTTTTACATGAAAAGCAGATAGAAAGCTTATCATCCCGAAATCAACCGTACATGACGTCTTATAATTATCTCATTATTGTCCACATACGTCCACTCTTGCACGAACTTCAGGAGTATGATTTCGCAAATGGTATCGGGGCAAATGTCACGAAAATTCAAATTTCTCTAATGGACGGACGAGATGTTTTACAAATTGTGGGGTATTTAGTACACACAAGGACCATTCTTGGGGACAAAATAGAATGCAAGTTTGGCGTTACTGTTTGGTGTAGAATTCATGTCAAACATATTTATTTCCTTTGAACCATATTTATTACGCTATTGTTATGTTATTTTTATAGCAAACCGATTAATTAGAGGGTGCATTTAATCGACAAAGTTGTCTTGCAACACTGCGAAACCAAATAGTACAAGTAGAAAAGTTTTTCCTGCTAATGAGCTAAACAACTTATGGTTTCAACAATACAAACGCCCTGCTCATAATTCAAGGGAAGTGCAAGTGTTTCTATGTAAGACTTTTAATTAAAAGGCCATATCTAATAGAAGACCTATACGGTGGCCTGCCAGGACTCCCAACCTTACCCCGCTCCGACTTTTGTTTACTGGAACATAAAATGATGTGTATAGATTTGGGCACTCCGAAAACAGCATGTACAAGATGTACTCAAACATTAATCGAAATACAATTCGCCGCGTTACAAGAGCTGTATAAAAAAACATAAAGTTGCATTGACAAAAACAGTTGGCATTTTGAACAAAAACACTTTTAAATTAAATTTTACCAAATAGTTTCTTCTAAGTTCAATTTTCGAAAATAAAATGGATTTTTGCTCGTCGTTGCCATATTAATTGAAATAAAAATTATTTATTATTTTGGTGGTTTTTTAAAAATGATTTTACAATAGTGTAATAAATCGTTGAAAACCTGAAAAATTTCTGTTTTTGAATTAAATAAAATCCAACATGGCGTCCATAATAAAACATGAACTTGATGATGGTTTCATAAATCAGAAACGTTTTTTGAATCCGAGTATTATAGATGAAATGTGAGTTTGAAAATGTTTATACAGATTATAAAAATTTACATAAATAAAGGAAATGCCACGAATTTTTAAAAATGTAAGTTTTCACTTTTTTCAAAATATCTCAACAGCAATAACAGTTATAATCCAACTATGAGCACTATTAAATTACCACAATAATTTTTTGAAACTGCCTCCATTTAACTGGCTAACCGTTTCTGAGACCCCAATAAATTTCCTTGCAATTTCGGGCACACGCGGATGTATTATACGGGTATCGGTTGTATCTCGGTAACGAATTTAGATAGGTACCAAAAAATCATTAAGATAAATTTTGTTGATAAAACTATGAAATGGAAATCATTCCACTTTAAAAACCGCTGCGAACTTAAAAAAAGCTTGCAATCGTTGTCAAGGTTAAATGAAGGAATGCATTTTTTTCGGCAAATAAGGAAGGTATTGTTACAACGAATGTTAAACACATCAGTTGATGTACTTATGATTTTTGAAATGATTATATCAATATTCAGTACAATTTCCTTCGTTAACAGATATGTATGTATAACAAGAATGTTAATAAAGAATAAGTTTTAACAATTTTCAAAAACATTTAAAAACAATACCTGTACATTAATAAATGCACAATGTACAAAAGATGATAACCTCATTTGGTACCCACAATAACTTGTTACACATATTGACGTCACAAGACGACTCATCGTTATTTCCTTATGTGAGACTATTCTGGTATTAGTACATTCATTAGAATTATAATTTAAATTACTTGTGTAAATGTATATAACCGTATACATACAAAAAAAACGAATTTCCCCTGAAATACAGCGCAATAACTATCAATGCCAATTTATAACATTAGACCAGAATATTAAACATGAGTAATAAACTTTTAATAAAATGCACTCGCATTTGAAGGAGGGCATGAATTACAAATTATATGTAACAGAACAGAAGGAAATGTTCGGAAACATCGACGTGTCATTCGGCACATAGACAAACTTATAATAGTGTAATTAGTATGCCATGTAAACAGTACCCACAAAGTCATAATATGCATGTTAAAAATAATGGAATCCCTAAAACAAGCTAAGGAGGTTATCATCAATGTTACAAAAAATTAAATATTATGAATTTGCCTAAAACCATCCTTGAAACAAAATTTTTAAGGTTCGAACGTATCAGACACCAGAACAACATGCATGCATGTTATACAAGGTGTTTCCTATTAAAAATATAGGATTCAAAATGGTACAGGAATACAATGTAAACTAAGAATAACTGAAACAGGTTTGTCCTAATTCACAAGTTGGGTAGTATAAGTATAAAAAATGAAATGAACTCACCGAATTAATTGCACACACTAACAAATCTGGCCTGAGTTGTTGCTCAACTTGATAATTTGTGGTTTGGATATAATCTACAATTTTGTCATTGCAAAAGTCAAAGATTGAAAAAGCAGGAAATATTTCTATACACAATGTTTTAAAGATGAGTACCATGCTTAAGGAAATACCATAATATAATAGCAAATTACAGTAAATTTCACAACAAGGAATATTTATTTCTAATTTTTAATTACGAATTTGCATAAATATGTATTAAAGTTGCACACTTTATTATTTAATTGGGAAATTTAATTAAAATGTACTTTAATTTTATTGTATCTGACGCGGTAACGTCATATGGATCAAAATTTAATCATTTATATATTATCACTAAATTCTGTTAAGAAATATGCTTGAATGCATTGTAATATGTAATTTTATGCTTCATTTTTGTTTGAAAGATGACTTAATCGAGAGTGTTCATAGCTATGACTCACGAAATTTTTATACTTTCTATAGATTTTTCTTGTGTCAGGTTTTTTTAAAGATTTTGTAAAATGTGCTTGTAAGTTACATGGATGTAACCCAATCCTTACTTAAAACAAATGAATCGAATTGATTTCCCAAAATAGCGAAGACAGCAATTACAACATACACTCTACATTCGTTAAAATACGCGTAAAATTCGAAAACTTTTTCAGTTTTGCCAATTTTAGCTGCTGAATTAAACTAAGGGGAACTGTAAAACTTCGTTTAATATTAAAGTTGTGTTACCTAAACCATGGCCCATTCACAATTTGGAAAAAAAATTATTCATCAATACATTTGTGGTGACTGATTTCAATGACCGTAAAACGATAATGTTTAGTTGTTGTGGTTCCCGGTAACTTTGGGCGCAAAAGGTGAACAACATCATAAAACCATAACATTTAGTTCTCGTCCATCGAGGCAACAGGTTTTGGCGTTTTCCAAACAAAACTGGATTTTTCGTCCCAAATGATAATCAACACCGTAATGAGTTGGACCATTTGCTGAAAGAAACTGGTGAATAAATAGTTTTTGGACATCTTTGGTTCCAAATGATAATCAACGCCCTACGAGCATAACATTTCGAGCCAATCCATTTGATCGTTTTCTACAACAAAACTGGTGAATACATATTTTAGGACATCTTTAGTCCCAAATAATGTCCACCAGCATAAAATCATAAAATTTAATTCCGTCCTATCAGACAAAGCGTTTGACCGTTTCCCGCGAGAAATTAGGGTAAAAGTTTCCCGAGCGAAATGAGTGTACAAATAAAGGTTTTGAACATCCTTGACCCCAAATGATGACCAACGCGCTAAGACCATAAAAGCCATAGAGGTAATGCCGTTGACCGTTGACATCAAACGAACATCCATTCGACGGTCTGTTTTGAGTAATTCGCGCACACGGGTGACATTGTCGTTCGTTTGTGATATTGATGGGTGTCCAAAACGGGCCTCGTCGGTGATCTCCTCCCAACTTTCCCTGACCGACTTGTACCACTTCTTTGCTTGCTAATGGGACATGCAAACATCCCCGAAGGATTCTTTAAACCTGTCCCATGTTTCCTTCGGCGTCTTGTTGAGCTTAATACCAAACCTTTACCGCATAACGTTGCTCTAAAGTTTTTCCATTGCAACTTGGATGTGGTCACTGTATAGAGGTTCACGGAAGAGCTCGGGGATTACTAGTCATAGCATCGCTAGATACCTCAAGATCCCCCCCAACCGGTCGCACTGTTCTGCGTTGCATAGTCGCGTCACAAAAATGAGGCTCATTACTTTCCGGACAAACCCTGTATATCTAAAAAGCCACTAATACATAGCATATATTTAGTAAAATAAATAATAAGTTTATTTAGTTTAAAGATGTTGAGTGATAATTTATCACTCAACGTTAAAAGTAATATGTTTTATATCATTGTTTATAAATATAACACGATAACGTACGATAATAAAAAAACGTGTGAATGTGTATATTGAATGTTGTTTGTGTATGCACTAAAATGAAAGAGCAATACAATACGCCTTGCATGTTAACAGAAAGCAGAACTATTTCGGTATATCGGTATCTTATTATTTTAGCTTAGTAACCACTTTTGGACGATAGATAGGCGACACTTACCGACTCTAAAATACATTCGCATGCTCTCATATAGTAGAGATACAAAATCATCCTATCTTTTTGTTTCTCTGTTTATATTATCAATCAACGCTCAAGTACATTAATTTATCAAGAATGCAATGCAATGATACATATTTGGGATGAAAAATCTCATTCTTCCCTACAAATTAAATTCTATCAAATAACAGCACGAGAATTAACTTGGCGAGGCGGTGAGGCAACATCTTACCTGATAGAACATTTTATAGAGGAGACTGACAATACCGGTCATTTAGCGGACAACGGGAATATAACCCCATATTTTCGAAGACAGTTCAAGGGGAGGGGGATCATCGTTTGGAGTGACAAATATTGCAAACCCATCATTCTGCCCAGTTAGGTACAGTTTTCGTTCAATTCGTTCAAGTTTGCAGTTAAACTTTATTTAATTTCTGATTATTCTTCTCGGACAAACCATTCAGCAAGGTCTTCAGAGGTATCTCAATTCGCAAAAGTTGTTGGGAACACCTGATCATTAAACTCACGCGGCATTTATCGACATCGTCGATAAAAATCGTCGATAAAATCTTATTTACAATTGGACCATGAACACCACGAAAATGTGATTTCAAAGTTAAGATCAAGTCCTTCCTCGTCCTCTTTACAAATAAAATAATCAATTAATCGATTTGTTATATAATTTATTAATCAAATAAATAATATCTATCGATATCAGCTTTATTGCAGTCACGTAACAGAGAGCAGAATCCTATTTCGTTATATCGGTATCTTTCATTTTAGGACTTAGTAACCACTTAATTGAATCGATAGATATGCGACACTTAACACTCTAATATACATTCATAACATCCCAATAGTAGAGAAATTAGATATTTCCGTGATGACTGACACGTTTTATCATGTCTATACTCAATCAACGCTCAATCTCCACCATTAATGTTATCAAGAATGTTTCAATTTCAAGCTGATCACCACTATGTCTGAGGTTTAAACACCTCACCATTCTGAACAAATCGTATTCAATTCTATCAGAATAACAGCACAGAATTAACTTCATCGTGACAACATGCACCTGATAGACACATTTTATGAGAATCTAAACCGTCATTTACTCGTGATCCTCAACGAATATAACCCCATATTTTCGAAGACAGTTCAAGGGAATGATCACAACATACACTCATCAATAACCCAATTTCCCTTTTTACCTCATATAATCAGTAATTTTTGGCAATTTTACGAACGTCCTTGATATGAAAACCTTGTCAGAAAATGGACATATTGGAAATTAAAAGAAATGAAATAATTTTAATAACAATTTTTTAGAATAATTATGCAACCTCTTTTATAATAAGTTAATTACGAAAATAGGCAACATTGTCAAAACAAAAACTATAATCTACGTCAAACAGACGTTTAAAACAGCATGTCAAATAAAAATATCGATAACACAGTTCAAGCATTTTCAATCATATTTATTTAATTTTTACACTTATGTCGCTTTATATTAAGAAACTTTATAAAGAAAAGTTATGTAAAATGAAATTTTCTTTAAAAATATGTCTACAATTTTCTTATAAAATTAATCATTATTCAGATATTAAAAAATTTGAACCAACACTTAAATTCTACCTTAGGATGTTTTTTCCGCTAAATTACGCGTCGTATCAAATAATTGCATAGAACATAATCTATATATATATATATATATATATATATATATATATATATATATATATATATATATTGCTCGTTGTGTAAACCGAAATGTTACAACGGTATTGAACTGTTGGTCCAAATGGTCTGAGGAATGGGTGCAACAACGTCGCCCTGGATCTGGACATCCCAGCAGGACTACAGATCGCGAAGAACGTCGCTTAAGACAACAAGAGACAGATTTTCAACAACTCGATCGATTGCAAATGATTGGATACGAGGTGTAGGACCCAGAATGTCAATGTCATCTGTTTATCGCCGGATAAGGTCTTATGGGCTGCGTTCATATCGTCCATTTTTATGTCTTCCTCTCACACCACTTCACCGTCTACGCAGGCTAGAATGGAACAACAAAAGAGGGAATTGGGCATAAGAGCGGCATCGAATTGTGTTTAGTGACGAGTCCTGATTTTGCTTGTGGGCCCACGATGGTCGTAGGAGGGTCAGGCGGATGCGTGGAGAACGTAAAAATTCAACATTTTTTGTGGAACGCAACACAGCCCTCACACAGGAGTGATGATATGGGGTGCAATATGTTACGGTAGTAGATCACCCTTGGTCTTCATTGATGGCAACTTAAACGCCGCTGGTTATATTGCCAATGTTCTAGAACCCGTTGCCCTTCCATATCTTCAGGGGCTGGAAAATCCCATTTTCCAACAGGATAATGCGCGCCCTCATACGGCAAGGGCTACAACACGTTTTTTGGAAGAAGTTAACATTGCCGTCCTCCCATGGCCTGCTCGGTCGCCTGATTTGTCGCCCACTGAACATGTATGGGATGAGGTCGGTAGGCGACTGGGTAATTTACCACACCCTCCAGATAACTTACACGATCTCCGGCTACGGATTCAAGAAGCTTGGGTTGATATACCACAGGCAGCTATAGATCACTTGATTGATAGTATGCCACGCCGTCTAAATGAGTGCATTACAAATCGTGGCGGAGCAACTCATTATTGAAAAAATCATTTTTAGTTTTTGTTCTTTTGTTTTCAAATTTTAATCGTTTGTTTGTTCTAATGAAAGACATCGTTGACGAAAATTTCAATAAAATCGTTCAATAAATTCTAGGTGTTGCAATTTTTATGGAAGTCAGTATATTTGTAGTTTGAGATATTTACTGACAACCTCTATATTGACGAGCAAATGGTCCCCTATTTCGGCAGACATTCTGCAAAAATGGTCATGAAAGGGAAGCCGTTCGCTTCGGCTTCAAAATTTGGTGTCTGTATATATAGCTCAGGAGGACATTATATCAATTTATTCCTTACGGTGGTGCCGCGTCTAAAGGTATTTAACAGGAACATTCACTAGGAACAATGGTGATTTTAGATTTGTTATCTGTTCTGTCTGATGTGTCTCAACACGTTTTTTTTCGACAATTTTTTTCGAGTTACAATTTGTTCCATATGTTAAAGGAGAAAGGATTTTTCTTCACAGGAACAGAGAGAAAATCGTTTACCGAATTGTCCCATACAAAGTACTAAAATACTTGGAAAACAAAAAAGAGGAGACTGACTTCTGCTTTGACGAATCGGCCCAGGTAACAGTTGCAAGATGGAATGGTAGCTCGGTAGTAACAATTGCTATTAATAAAGGAATAATTGCACCAATACTCAAAGTAAAATGTTATAACAGGAAGTTGAAAAAAGAACAAGTGCCGCAACCAAACGTTATCAACGATTATAACATGCACATGGAGTGGGTGGGGAGGGGGGGGGGTGATCTCCTTGGACAATGCCGTAGCAAACTACTGAATTAGAGTTAGACGCAAAAAGTGGTGGTGACCACTCTTTATCAATTTGGTAGATTGCACAGTAGCAAATGCCTGGAAAACATTCAAAACTGCCAACGATTCTCATACGTCCCAGTTAGAATTTCCGTCATTTATTGTTTTGTCTCTGATAAAAAGCGCATTTTCAGAGCAGACAGAAGAGCAGGAATCGGAAGAACTACAACGAGAAGCACAGTCTGCATCTTGGAGTCGTCCATCATAAGGAAGCTTGCTAAGTGTAATAAGACAAGATAATGTTGGTCATTAGGGTGGAGCGCAAAATACGACTTTTCAGGACTCGAATGCCTATATCCATAAAAGTGGCAGAGTGACTAGTTATAGCGTCTTGTAAAATCTGAAGTCTATCGGGCATCGTTTAGTGGCCCCTACCACTCCTTTGGTTGCCAAGCGCTTATCGATAGACACTAAGGCGTCTCAGTTAGTTTCCTAGGGTCTGTTGTTGATTGCGTGCGTGTTGTACCGTCAATATCCACTCAAAAGGACTTGTTTTAGTGGTTTTATATGATATCCGTGTTATTATAAGTTTTACTATTTGCTAACTGTTGCAGAACTATGCCGAACACTAGAAAAGACATTGAGTGTTCGGTGTTTGGGGCTTCCTTTAAAATTCAGGGCAATGTTTTGCCTATGTGTAAAAATTATTCATATATACGTCATATGTTAATTGATACTTCTCCAAATAAAGCAGAACCGGCTTTCGGTAACATTTAGGTGATCCTGTTGGCAGAACTTAAACTAATCTGGGCTAAAGCATCTCTTCCAGTGGTGTCAGATCAACAAATTGTGTTTTTGCTACGACAATATCACGCAAAGTTACGAAAACTTAAAAAACCGTTAAAATCGCGCAAAAGTGATACCGTTAAACAAAAAGTGCTAGAATTGAACGAACGTGTAGAGAAAAAACTTTGTGACATATCATTCTGCAAATGTTTGAATTTTTTGACGTGCATGTGCAAAAACAAAGTACCGGTAAGAGAAAGACAATTTTTGTTAGACCAGAGAAATGAGAGGAAAATGTTCATTGGCTCTATAGATCCAGTAGCCACGAAACAATTGAGCGATCGTTACATAGCAAGCAATTGGAAACTTGCGCGTTTCCATCTACGTCTACTTCTAAAGTAATCGATTTGGATAAGGAAAGTTGATGAAAATGAACAGGCGTTAGGCGAAGATCAAATACGTTTGATCGGATATAAAACAAAAGCCTAGCTCTACAGCAGATGTAAGTTCTAAACAAATGCGTATAAAGTTACCAAGTTTAGCCCAGGCTTGTGATCGTACGGCTATTTCTGACATAATAACTTCTGCGGTATTAAAGGATCTTGGACTAGTCACAACAGAACAAACAACTACAATAATAGATAGAAGCAAGGTAAGAAGGAAAGAAAAGAACGAGGGACACTTTACAAAAGCAGCAAAACCAGATGAAAGATGAATTACAAGCTATCTATTTTGATGGGAGAAAAGATACCACATTCGGTCAGCGTTTGGTTGGTAATCAGAAGCACAGAACTACAATAATTGAAGAACACATTGTTCTTGTGTCAGAGCCAGGCTCCAAATATTTTCGACATATAACCGTCTCAAATGGTACAGCAAAGTCTATTTCAGAAAATATAATAGTTTCTAGAGCAACCCATGGATTTGGCATTTAGTGGCGATCGGAAGTGATGGAACCGCTGTAAATACGGGAATTCACAATGGCGTGAATAGAAAATTGGAAGACCATTGCAGTGGTTCATTTGCATGTTGCACGCAAATGGATTACCTCTGCGTCATTTGATGAAACACTTAGAAAGGGAAACTACTGAACCTTCTGGATTTTCTGGCGAAATCGGAAAAAATATCTGGCAAATTACTGCTGGTCACAAACTTTAAAAAAATTTATGATTTAAATATTTTAAGCACGGGCCAAAAGTATTTGTATGAGATAAGTGTATCCATATCGAGAGTTACTGTGTCAGAAGATTTAGCAAACAAACATCCTGGAAAAATATCCCATTCAAGGTGGTTAACTACCGCAAATAGAGTGTTGCGGCTGTATGTAGGAACCTCAGCTCCTTCAGAAAATTTGAAGTCTTTGACGGAATATATTTTGAAAGTATATGTTCCAACATGGTTTTCAATTAAAGTATTTTCTGGAGCAAAATATGGTCCAAAACATCTATTAGAACTCATACAACCATCCCGATATATGCCAACTACTTTAAGAAACATTGCTGATGAAATTCATTCAAGTTAATGGATATGTTGCACATTCTTGGCGATTTATACGATGTCGAATTGATGCAAGTTTACCGATCTGAAAAACAAGCACATCCTTTTAATGCCCCGGGGCCACCGGACAACGTAATCCTACTGAACTCGATTTTTGCACAGTAAATAAGCTCTATATGTAGCCACTTTTCCGCATATAGGAAAAACAAAATTTGAAAAAAATCTTGGACAATTTTCGCTCTATCCTATTGGTCATATAAGAAAAAGAAGACAAAGGCAAAAGGCGCCGTTGCAGACTGCAAAACACACTTTATATATTTGTGTAATAAATGTAAAGTTCACTTACATCCTAATTGCTTTAGTGTATTTCACAATATAAGAGCATAATACTTCTTTTTTTATAAATTTTTGTTAAGTCAAGTTTTACACTTAATTTAGTTTTAGTTCATACATTATGCGAAAGTATCATTAACGAACCATTATGTTTATATATATATATATATATATATATATATATATATATATATATATATATATATTTTATGTTTTGGTGTTTTCCTCTTAATTTTATCATAAATAAAGAATGCACATAAATTTTTTAACATTCTAATTATTTTTATGCTTGGCCGTAAATAGGTTTACTTACAATGCAGAAATTTATTTTGCACTCTTTCTAACATTATAATAAAGATTCCAAACAACACAGGTTAAAGTTTAATTTACTGTACACAGACGAATAATAATTGATTTCCTTACCGCCTTCTTTACATTGTTTTCCTAACCTACATATAAATCCTAAAGTTTGGTGTATTATAGCGAATATTCAAAAATGATGTATGCCTTCTATAAAGCGAGATTAAAGCACATTTATCAATATTTCAGTATAGTCTATTTAAATTAATGTGTATCTAAATCCCTCTGAATATTTACACAATTCATTATAGTAGTCATCATATAAGAGTATCTCAGAGTACTTAAAACGTTGTTTTACAACATTACTATAGACCAAAAATAATAATGGCTCTAATAGAGAGCCCTGAGGTAATTCTGAAGTGACAACAAAGGGAGCATATCTAAAACCATTAACACACACAATTTGGCTTTCATTAACCCATTAATTTTACACAAAAATTTTTTTCTAGACCTAATATTGTCTTGTATCGATTTATTTGTTTACCATTGTTTTAATTTAAGGTTCCAGAGTTAAAAAATATTTTATTCCAATTTCTAAATAGAATACGTAAATATCAAGAAATTTTCAAAAATCATTAATTTCGAACCGTCACGTATGTGTTTATCGTATCTGTGCCTAAATGGAAGTGTATTAGTAGACCTACTTTATTTCATGATAGAAATACTCCTTGAAGTCTGCTGAATTCGAATATCTATGTATAATTTTGACTTTGTAAAATTTTATACTTGCTGTTTACAGTTTAAAATGTTTAGAGGGTTCTTTCTCATTACTTCTTTTAAGATTGTGTTACAAGAAGGTCTATGAAGTAATTACAGTGTGAATTTATTTGTTCTTGTGTTTGTTTTGTATGTTTTGTGCGTAATGGCGTCTAAACATAAAACTAATATGGTAAGTATTCTAGCAAACTAATTTTTCTATAAAAATAACCCTTGGGAATTTAGACAAGGGATAATGATAGCAAACGCCACTGACGGTGAAGGAGTTTCTAGAATGCATTCAAATTTATCCGACGACGAAATTGATATTGCTTATGTACCGCCCGACCTAGACACGCTTACGGATGAAGAGGACGCCGACGACGATCAAATAGGTGATAGTGATTTGCCTGATGTCTTTCCAGGAACTTTTGAAGTATTTACCAAAAAATATGATGACACAGAAGACGCCGTACAACCAGTAACCACAGAACTGCCCGAAAAAAGACTAAAAATTGCTAAAAATCCGAATTGAAATAGAATTGGACAAGAAATATACAGACATATCCTTCACAGCCTATATCTAATGAACAGAAAATATCGGTCTAATAAAAGAAAATGGTGATGGTATGTCCCCACTGGACATATTTTCACTTTATTTTGATGATGAACTATAGGAGAAAATAGTAAACTATTCTGAGAAACATGAAGCTGGGAATAACCAACATGGTTTCGAATTTAACGTGGTTGACCTGGAAAAGTTTTTGGGAATTCTTATTCTATCAGGGTACCATAGAACCACACACTAAGCTTAAGTTATGCCCAATATTTGATATTATGAACGAAAGATTTTTACAATTTGAAATATTCAGTGATAACGTGTCGATTGACGAAGAAATGGTCTCTTAATTTGGTCGACACTCGGCAAAAATGTTCATTAGAGGCAAGCCAGTGAGATTCGGATTCAAGATTAGGTGTTTACCATCTCCAAGTGGTTATTTATATAAGTTTGAACCATACGGCGGTAAGAATACTAGAATTGCTTATTTAGGGTTGGTGTTAGGAGTTCAAGTTGTCCTAAATTTGCTGTCAGCTGTAAAGACTTCAACCGCCCACAAAATTTATTTTGATAACTTTTTTACGGGATTTCCTTCTAAATAGTTTAAAAGAAAAAGGATTTTTCCCTACAATTCGAGATAATCGATTACCTGCATACCTTTACAAGCAAGTAAATCTATAGCCAAAAGAGAAAGAGGTTATTATGAGACTGCATTTGATTCACAATTTGGTGTAACTTTAGTACGTTGGAATGATAATTCTACTGTGACCATAGCCACGAATGTTGGAACTGTCGAACCTATGTTAAAAGTAAAACTATACAGCAGAACTGAGAAGAAAGATATTGTCATTGAGCAACCAAACGTAAACTCAGATCACAACGTCAACATGGGTGGCGTTGATCTGCATGATAATGGTGTGGCAAACTATCGCATAAGAGTTCGTGGTAAAAAGTGGTGGTGGCCTCTTTTACTAATGTAATTGGAAATTCTTTAGTTAATGCTTGGAAAATACATACGCTAGTCTGCAATGAAAAGAAGATGTCGCAACTAAACTTCCGTTCATCTGTGGCAAGGGGTTTGATGAGTGTCGAAGCTAAAGTATCTGTTCCAGATGAACCATGTTGTTCGAGAAACATAGGCTTAAGTCGACAATCAAAATTCAGTCTTCCTCTAGAAATTCGATAGGATAACGTTGGACATGTCATTATAAAACATGAAGAAAAACGAAGAAGAAGATGTAGTTCAATTACATTCTGAGTGTTTTGGCAATTTTCATACCAAATAAGGTTTAAATATGTTCTATTCTTTTATTCTTTTAATATTTGTTAATTATTTTGCAATTTTTGTTGCGCTGCAGGTAGGGTGGCTGTGTCTATCGCGACATCTTGGAGCCGCTAGCCAAATTAAATTCGTGTAGTAACCCGACAGTTGATATCTGTATTAGGTTAATAAACATTGAAAAAACTTAATCATGGAAATCTGTGAATATTTTGGAAAGAAATTTACACTAAAAATAATTAATATGCACATAATCAAAAAGCTTCATACAGTGAAATTGAACAGTTGATTATAGCAAATAAATTGCATTGCTCCTTATGTGAAAGTTATCACACACTGTATGAAGTTCTGAGGAACCATAATACAAAACAAACGTATTTTTAAGGAAACAATGCAGGGTAAGTTCTCTTATAGACAAGCAAGCATTAACCATCGATAGTTTATAACTATGTTCCACAGGCTTTCTTTCATGGGAAAATTAAAAGATAAACAATGTGCCTATGTGAAAGACAGGAAAGAAAATTTCGACTAATTGTACTCCATTTGCCATCAATTAGGCTATTACAAAGGGGTTAGTTATTCAAGGATATTTTCTAAAAGTCAAAGTATGGCAAAATAAACTATAACACTTGAATTAGTTGAAGAAAATGAAAAGTTTACAGTTTCTTTATTTACTGTGTACCCTCCCAAGTTCCAAGACTATATTTAAAGTAATACAAAGTTAATAAATAGAAGTTTTGTTTCTTTTGTACAAAAACGTCACTGAATTTTCTAGAAAATTTTTATTTACCCAAAAGTACAAAAAAAATATGTTTAATAAATTGGAGATCACTACTAATTATTACATAAATGAAAACTTTTGAAGCAATTATTACTGCTCGTGAAGACACAAAAACAGGTTACATTTTTCGCAACATTTTGTTTTTAATTTGCAACCTGGATTTTTACATCAAACAGCAATTTAGAGATCAGTTTTCAGAATTGGTAGATATAGAGTTCCGTTTTGTTCCAGACGTAGGGTTTCTCAAACCAGACAGGGAAAGATTGCTTCTAGTTACCATGGGTAATCTATTTGTACCAGCAGTTTGAGTGTTAGCTTCTTCAAATAAAGCATTGGCGTAAGAAATTTTAAAATCTGGGAATTTTAAATGTCTGCAGATTTGTCCCCTAATTTTTTTCCATCGCCTCTGTATAAAATCCAAGAGTTAGTTACTCCCAAGTCAATTAAATGGAGCATAGATTTAACGGTCCATTTTCTAGTTCTTGTTTGATGCGATAGTACCCAACTAATAATTCTGTCAATTAAATCAATTCCTCCCACGCAGGAGTTGTATTTGTTGACAATATTTGGTCTTGGAATTACTATGTACTTTGACTATTTTTTACACCAGCGCTTACACTGAACATTTTTCATATCAAACCACTGTACCACCGAAATGTTTCTATCTGCTTTAACTGACATTTCAGAGGAACATCACCCAAGTCTTGCCATTGTCTTTTCAGATGTTAACTGCACACTACTAGGAATGCTTGGACTTCATTATCGTACTAGTGACCGTGATCGTTTTCTCAAACACGTGTTCCTGGACGGGTTTTGTAGTGAAATATTTAAAATATGTGTACCTTCTTTTAAGGTTTCAGTTAATCTGATGACGACTGAAGGGCCAATTCCAAGTCTACTACTAGTCCATCAGGGGCAGCACAGAGAAAATGTTTCACTCCCTCGAAGTTTTGCTTACCTCTGAAAAATTGTTTCAATCTGCAAACGCCGGCGAAGAGAATCATTTGTTCGTCGATAGCGGCCTCTGGAAACCTTGGTAACATCAAACATCCTTTTCGGATCTTGTACAAACCGTCAGACGATTTTTCTTACAATGTTACGTTACTAGCGATAACAACGTTTAAATTAGTCTTTATTTAAAAAAATATATCCCTAATGATTTCAGTAGTGATGACATTAACTTTGGTTGTTTTTGCCCAGTACATTCTGACTTGGGGGTATTTCATATTCATATTTTGAAAAATTTCATCATCCAAATACATTTTTAAGTAGTCTTGAACTTTCCACTCACGTCGTGTTTGGATATCGTTAAAATCTTCTTGAAATTCGAAGTTTGGGGGAATAAGGTTTTCCGATTTGTTTCCACTTTTCCGGCCAGTAGCAGATACCTATTCGGCGCCGCGTTCGTACGTCCATACGTCGGACAGATGGTTTCGCTACTGGAAATCTAGTACATATTTAGAAAAACCGTAAAAACTCGATGTCCAACGTATTGGACATCAGGACACAGGAGGATATATTGGGCATAAAAATTCGCTTAAACACTTAAATCTTACATAACTCATTCCAATAATATATAAATATTTTCAAGTAAAATAGCACAAAGGATGCCATTTAGTAGAATTTTGGACAATATAAGGAACCGTTTAAAATACATAAAACTCCCTACAACGTATAACTCTTTTGAGTTGCCAAGTCTAACATAAAAGGGGTTTCTATTAAAACATGATTTTCAATTACACACAAACGATGCTGCACATGTAGATCAGTGGGTATACCAAATGACAATATTTGGTCATTGCTGACCAGTTTTATTTTATAAACTTCAAGGTGTTGATTAATGATATCAGGATAAGGTCTTTGCTTAAACAATTTGAAACAAGTCAAATTTGTATAGATTCAACCCATAGCATGTTGATGAATATGGTGAGAGTATCGCTGTTGCATTCCTACTGTAGAAAAGTTTTGACTACAATACTTTCACGCATTTCTTTTCAGTTGTAAAGAATAAAGTCGGTAATATTGAAATTGAAGTTTTCATGTCAGATGATGCAACAGAACTTTATAATGCATGGACTAGTATTATGGAGATTCCAACGAATAGTTTCCTTTGTATTTGGGATATATAGATAGAAACTGGCGCAAAAACCTTCAAAAGGTAAAACGCCACGAAGCTACAGCTACATAAAAACTCGGCTAACGCTTAATATCATAGGTGTGTGTAGTGTTATTTTATATATAAGATTAAAAATCATTTTTTACGTTTGCAAATTGCGTTTGATTTTGCGTACATATTTTTCATAAAAGCCACTGAATAAAACCTTCAACGAACAAAGAACGTTATGCACACAACACACATTTTGTGCGCGTAAGATGATCGCGACCGTCGCGTTGGTGGGACTCCAATCGCCCAATCCCCTATGTCTCTTCAGTCGTGGTAGCCCTGAAACCATGTGACGGACTTTACAAAGGTAACCGTGACAATGCCTCTGAAAGTCACAGATTAAACCAATATTGTGCATTGCTAAATTCAGTTTTACATGAATTATTGTCGGATGAAGCAATAAAGTCCTTTGGTGATTGCTTCCTGAAATACTACTCTCAGATGCTCCAATTGTGGGCATATTGCTATAGAAAAGGTATTGATATTAACCCGAACATGTGAGACAAGTTATTTGATCACTTCACAAAAAACAAAACTTAAACACTAAACCAAATTTTGAACAAACAGAGAAAAGGATTATTAATCAATATTAATAATATGACAGTTAAAGGTGATGACATTTGGCATGTGAAGTCATACACTAATGAACAACTCTAGACTGTGGAAAGAAATTAGCATTTGTAAGAAGAGTCCTTACAAGGTCTGCAACATGTGTGTTCATACGTTTTCTTGTCAATGCACAGACTATTATGTAACACGCCACTTGTGAATAGATTGTGGACAATAATAGTCAACACGATGAAATAGTTGATTGTAATATCAATAAAATCAAAATTAGATATTTTAAATGCTCATACTACTAATAGTTTCTTATCTATTAAAATCAGAAGACTTTAGATGTATCAGTTAGTCGCTCAGAACCACTGCAACTGTGATTGATTCCGAACCTGCAAATACAAAAGTTAATGGATATTTTGAAAGTACTAAAAAGGGAAGAAAGATGATGTTTAGATTTCTTTCTTCTTTCTTTAAGCAAAGATCAAAACTATCTTACTTTACTCTTAAATTGTGTTTATGTCTTTATATATGAACTGTGTTCATTACTTAAGACATTGGTTGTATTAGGTTACATTTGAAGTTTATTTATGTATATACAACATTTTCAATGTTTGTAATTATATTAATTGTATTTATATTAACTGACTACATAAATTAGCTAATGTAGAATAAGTTTCGTTGTGCTAATACAAATGTGATATTCTCACAGAGTTACAGAATAGAGGCAATGGGTTTTGTTTTTACCTCACCACAACAAAATATTCTAAACAAGAGCGATTGAGGAATCAAGAGGAACGTGAATTTTGGCTTAATTTCTTCTGATTCAACAGGGTTTAGCTGGATAAAGACAATACTCCTAAAGTGAAACTTGGTACTGCAGCTCGAGATTAAGGTACATCGATACATGCACCTAGCTAAATAAGGCGTTTATTTTGCCATCGCACATTGAAGTATACATCAAAAAAGGATGGTTACAATTTCAAGTGCATTATAGAGTGTTTAAACACAATAAAAAGAGATGACCTCTAATGCGTGTTGTAATTTTTGTCTATAAGAACTCTGTATTCTACGGGCTAAACTATTTTTTGATGCGGAGTGTTGAAGCAATCATCTCAAGTAATATAAATTTTGCTGGTGACGTACATGTGTGTAGCCTTGAGTAAAAGTAACAACTAGCGTAGTCCTAACTAGTACCGCCCACCCACCACGCGAACTTCTCTTACACTTCGCTGTGACTTTCGTCAATCACTTCACTTGCATCCACTCCACGTATCACTTTCTCAATCGTGTCATCAATTGTCGAATTTGATGTGCCAGGAATTGCACCGTCAACCTGCATGTTCTTTACCTTCTTAGCTTCTGTAGCTCTTATGGCATTCAAACGATATTCAGGCTGACGATATCCCATGTTTCTGTCGTATCTTGAGTCCACAATCTCTGGCAAAAGATCTTCGTACACAAATCGAAGTAACTTGGTCTTCGTCACCTTCCACTTGTCTTCGGTGTCCTTTTTGAAGACCCTCTCTCGCCAGAACCTTCCACTTGGATTTATTGGCATTTGGCGTTGATTCAATGGTCCTTGTGTCCAAACCACGAAATCACACCAGTCACGTTCAGTCACATGAAGTTGCATCACTACTTGAGTGTAATATTTGTGGCTTCTTGTCAGACGAATACACTTTCTGCCGTCGACGGTAACTTCTTCCAAGAACTTATCTTTCTTTCTATGAACTATAATCTCAGGATCTCCATGTCTTTCTATATATGGACATTTCACTTCAACTATTCCACTGTCACCAACCAAAGCATCTGGGACTGCTGAGTATCTTCAAGGTCACCGAATCAAGGCCACGTGGTAGGAAAGGTTGGTAACCCTGCTGCGTCTCTTCAAGGTCCTCGCTTCAAGGTCAGACGCTCCGTGCATTATTCCTCAAGGCCATTGAAGTAAGTAGATTTGAAAGTCACTAGAAAAGTTACTATATTGTTTTTCAAGGTCATTGAAGCAGATTGTCCACGTCAATTGTAGGTTATCCCACACATTACCTGCATCTATTCCTCAAGGTCATTGTCTACGTACGTGGTTTCCAAGGTCATCACATTGCCTACGTAAAAACTAAAGGTCCTAGTCTTCAAAGCCAGGAAATGGTCACCAATCAATTCTCTGGCAGAGTGTTAATTGGTCACGCCCCTCAGGAAGTTCATTGAGCTCTGTCTCAATCATTGTTGTCTATGCATGTTTCAAGGTCATCAAGCAATTCTTGGAAGTTTACTATGGTCACGCCCCCCAGCAAAGTGCCCTCAAGTGGTTCCGTTACCCAAAACAGGTAGCCGTTTTCCAAAACAGGTAGCCGTTTCCTAAAAACAGGTAGCCGTTTCCTAAAAACAGGTAGCCGTTTCCCAAAACAGATAGCTGTTTCACAACACAGGTAGCCGTTCCCCCCCCCCCCCCAAGATCACACCTCTGAGAAAAGGACAAATGCGATTCATTGTTCCGACCGAGTTATAAAAATAGATTGTTATCTAGATACCCCCCACCTCAATTCTGAGAAATCAATTTTCAAGAACAAAGACGATCCAATTGTTTAAGCCGACGCTTCAAAGTCTATGCTTACAAACTTCAAGGTCACACCTCTTATAAAAGAACAAAGGCGATCATTGTTCTGGTCGAGTTATAATTTCTAAAAATAGATTGTTATCCAGCTACCCCCACCGTTTCAGGTCTGAGAACTTTCAAGAACAAAGGCGATCCATTGTTCAAGCCGATGCTTCAAGGACATAAGTCGCAGTGTGTTGAGATCAGTCGGTTAGTAAGTTGTTAAACATGGAATTAGCAGGGTTAAACCAAAGCACCTATTGCAAACTCCATAAAAATGCATGTGACCTAGAGATATCGAAAAAATAAAGTTATTAATGTCACAGTAATCAATACGAAGTATGGTGAACGTATAGTGTTAGAAACAGAGGAGTTTAAATGTGTTTTACCTCAGCGCTTTTGCGAGTATATCAAAGAAAATCGAATTGAGGAATTTAAAACGATGCTAAATACAAAGGATGTATTCATGAGTAGTCTGGGTGCAGTCGGAAAAACGATAAACATAACATTTAGTGCATCCAACCATATGTAAACATGCTCATTTCGAAAATAGTGTTTAGTCGTAGTGCAGTTGTGGAAAAGTCATGCAAGCAGCAATAAAATCACTCCTGGAACGGTCTGGAGGTTCACTGCCGGATACTTCATAACGCTGTAGTAACAATATGATGATTAAAAAACAAAGACTTTAAGTGTTGTGAATATGGTGTTCTTTTTAAGTTAAAGAGACGTAGATTTCACCAGCTACCTCCACCATTTGCTTTAAATTTCAAGGTCACGCCATATTACAATTCAGAGAAATCTAAAAAAAAATAATTTTTAAGGTCCCAATCATGTCCGATCTTATCCATATTTTAACCCCGAATGCAACTGGTGCATCTATATAAGGAAAGTGCATTCATGATGAACAATAATTTTACAGTAAACCTAAAGTGCTGTGAAGAGCAATTAGATATTAGTTAAAAGATGTCTGACACTTGAATAAAAGGGAAACTTATGCGTCGAATTGTGCCGTTTAATTAAACTGCACATGCGTTCTTATGCATTTAAAATTCTGAAATTGTTTTGAAAATTGTACATATGTTTTGCGAGTACTCATAAGTAGTTACGGGGTCACGCTACAGAGACGATGATTGTAATAGTTGATGTACAGGGCAAAACATGTATTTACACCCAAAGAGCTAGCAATATACAATGGAAATCAAGCTCCCCATTTTGTGTTCAAACCACCATTTCCTTGGCACGTCTCAGATGTAGAATTTCAACCACAAGCCATCTGGTTAATCAATAATCATCACTGCATCAAATGGGGATCTGGATATACCTCTACACATCTCTTTCCACATATACTTCGTGAACTAATATCGGTAACAGATGATGTGTACGTTAAAGGGCGAGAAAAAGCCGATTACATTAAAAAAATATTGAGACAGTCAGTTATAGAAATTGAAGAGCAACCAGCTTTACCCAAAATGAAAACAACTTGTTTCTTTCATACACAAACCACCTGTAATTGTACTTTCACGAATGTACACTTTTTATACAATAACCATGTAAGACAATATCAGTAAAAGGTTTATGAAATGTGTGTGCTGATAGTGGTTACAAGTAAAGGGGAAAAGTTTGTAAAATTTACAATAAAATGCCTTATATATATATATATATATATATATATATATATATATATATATTATTTTAAGTGTATTATTTCATGTAAAAGCCCTCTGATGCAATCTATTTCTATGGTTATACCCCACCCTATCCATCTAGGGAAACAATGTTAAAGAATCATTTTTTAGCATTCCTTGGAGGTAAAATTCTTGGAAATAGCAAATAAGCGTTCCTATTACTGAATTCTAACAATAGAATCAGTTCGTGGAAACAAGAGGGTTGTCTATGCTAAACGTATATCAAGGTTGCTGTATTGGCTAAATATTACGTTTACAGTATCCGGTTGTGTGGTTGGAAATTTTTAAGGTCTCCAAGCAATTTAATTGTCAAGACCATATGTGTTAGCCTACAGGCTATCCCGATCAAGTCAAGGTGTTAAATCAACCTGCAGGACCAATTCTAAACGGGTCATGGAAACAAGAAGAATGATGGGGTTGTTGTCTATGCTAATATCAAGGTTGACTAAATTGTAATAAAATATTATGCTTACGTGGGCTCATACTACGGTCCTAACCACCAGGATGATGTACTTTCCCCAAGAACCAGATCCGGTTCCCAAAGACAGATAGCCGTTTCCTAAAATAGGGGGGGGGGGGGTTTACCCAACACAGGTAGCCGTTTCCCCTCCAGAGCTAAATAGCTCATTAATCGTAGCTGAGGCTAAATTGAACTAGGTCAAAACCATTTATCTTAGAAATCTAAACATGGAATCTAGTCGTGAGGGGTTAAAGTTTATTGCATCTACTTAGAAATCCCAATTCGTGGAAATAGGAAAGTAGCATCCAAGTACAATTCTTAGAAATCTGAAAGTAGGTCCTGATAGAACTAGTTTTATATTATAAAAAAAGCTAATCCGCTTAAATCACCTACTTTGGGGGTATTTTTTATGGGTCAAGGTACTGATAGGGGGTAGTTTCTATAAATCCCCTTAAATCACCTACTTTTATGGTAAAGGGTAGCTTTTCCAATAGTGATAGGTACTGTATCAACGAGGCTTATCATCCAGGGGTGCTTTAGATAAATTCTGACCCCGATAAAATGATGTTTTTGATGAACTTAGAATTCTGCGCCGCTTTTGAGAAAAAGAATGACTTTTTATGTTTGAAAAAAGCTGGAATAAAAAGTAGTGTTGGAAACCATGATTGAGTGTTAAAAGGCCTCGTTGTGTGTGCAAGAATCAGCATACTCTTGATTATCAGCAATGACGAAACTAGTAGTACGTAAGGTAGAAAGAGAAAGAACAGAAAAAGCAGTAAGTGTGGAGGAGCGAAAGAAGAGGTTGGAGACGTTAATAAAGCAAGTAAAAAAAGTAAAACTCGATTTGGAGTGTTATATACTGAAAACAAAAATGATGAAGCTGTGTATTAGCAATGAGCAATATGTAAAAATGGTGTAGTAAAGTAGAAGCATGAAATGTTGGGAAGTATAATGTTGGAAACGGATGAGTTTAAATGCATATTATGTCAGCCCTTTTAAAAGTATTTTAAAGAAGAAAATTTAAGACGCTGCTAAACACAAAGGGTGTGTTTATGAGTAGTTTGGGTGCAATCGGAAAACTAGAATCATTTTACAGAACTGTACAAAGGGTGTGTAAAATGTTGTTATAAATATTTCACAATTTTATGTATTAGGTTTAAGTAACTGTATAATTAAAAAATAAAGACTTTAAGTGTTGTGAAAATGTTGTTCTTTTAAGTTAAAGAGACGTAGACAGTAAAATAACTTCAAAAAGCTTTTGTAATACTAGTTTTCGGTATTCTCTTCTCCAACCCATAATGGTTAAACGATTCCTTATTGGCTCTGCATATCTATGTTTGGGCGCGGGAACTTTTCGATAAACGTCTACCTAGGCTTTTATCTGACATCGATATTCTTCCTCCAAATGAGAAGACGATACATATGTGCTTTATCGAAAAACTGAATTAGGGAATTGTAATCTCCCATAAGGAAATGGAACCCCTGTCGTACGTTGGAACAAGCTTTAAAGAGGTGAAATTGGCCTATATACAACGTACAAAAGAAAATTTATTGGAAAAGAACAATGACAGCTGTATAAATTGCAGTATAGAAAGGGAGTTATATAGATTTTAATTTGATGTACTACGTCTATATAAATTCTAAATGATCCCTAAATAAATAAATAAAAAGCAATTTACTGGTTTTAATGTATGCAGATCGCTAGACAAAGAAACGTGATTGTTTTTAATCATTAAATGGCATTTATGCATATGTGAACTAAAATTTCTTTTATTAGTAAAGCGTTATAATGAAAAATACGATAACTTTCCTTTGTATAAAGGAGATTTAAATTGATTTTTTGCAAGAAAAAATGCATAATTATCGAGATTTAGCCCAAAAACCTAAAAAATTGTTTGGACGTTTCAAATCTCGGATTTGTTCAGCGTCCCAAAAAACATAAATTTCAACCCTTTTTATTCCTAAATTGACTATCCTTGGACTTAAAAGAGCAAACAATGACAGCTTGCAGCATAGAAATGGAGTTAATTTGATGTACTGATGTTTCGGTCATTTTTATATAAAAGGTTGTAAATGATCTCTAAAGAAATAAGAAAATCGATTTAGTTATAGTTTTAATGTATGCAGATCTCTAGACAAAGGAACGGATTGTTTTTATATAAATGAATGGTTTTTATTGTGGTAGTCGTTAGAATATGTTTTCATTGTTTTAAAAGGGATACAATAGGCTTGCATTCATATGTAATTTTTAAAAAATGTACCTTAACAATTAAGCTTTTTAAATTGACACCCCCCATTCGTATTTTGATAACGTGCTAGTTATCATATGCAATGTACAGATTTAAGATGGACATAGGAACTTTAAAGTTGCTTGAATAACATTTGTAAACATAAAACGCTTTCAATTATATGTAAATATCAAATCTAATTCTTAACTTTAGTATACTTCATTGAATTAGATAATTTTCTTTAAAGCTTACAGAAAGGTTTTATATACATTAAAAGAGTAATGTAAATACCTTTCACTATGCATTCGTTTAATCAACGTTTTTTGCTGTGGCTAGCGTTGTATGTATCAGAATACATTTCCCAAGAACAACGCGATGCCTTCATATGCCTGCTTTTTCAATTCTGTTTTATTATCAGTGCAGGAACTTGTGCGTGATGATCCGCTCGTTACCGATATAAACGAATTTAATGCGGTTAAAATCTACCGTGGAAAATGGTGGTTTGAACACAAAAGGGTAGCTGCAGCGCTGAGAGCTCGAGTTCTGCAAATTCAGGTAAATATACTTTAAATAATTTCCTCAATTTGATTTTTGTTTCTTAGCATTACCACCCCCAAATTTGGTCAAGCGAGGACCCCAAACGTGGCAGGTGTAGTGGTTGTCGAGGGTACATCAAAATGTGCTATAACGTTTAAGTGTTTTTTAGCTAGTGGCGGTATACGTTTTATGTGTGGTAAAAACAGATGTGAAGTGCTTTGGCTAGGGTGCGTCAAAATAAATATACTAAATGTGCTGAAAAGTTTATAAGTGTATCTATTTTTAACTAGTGATCGTTTTTGCGGGAACAGGATAGATGAACAATACATAAGCATGAAATTGTTTCGGGGCATGTGTTCAAAGTGCTGGATAAGATGTTGTAGTCGATAGTATAGGAAACGGTTTAATGAAATACCCATTCACTGTAAACAACTAAAACTAGTATATTCAGTTTTCAAAATCTTACTTTCAATTTTATGTTAAATGCAATTTTCATGATATGTTTGAAGTGAATTATTAGCTTTACAAATGGTAATATACTTTTGCCCGAATACAATACAAATTAATGGAGAGGGTGTTTAATTTCTCAAATGTTGCTGAATATAACATATTTTCTTTAAATTTAAAATAAACTATTACTAAAGAAAACCCAATAACACGTACACATGCACATCACACATCCTTTAAATTAGTTTAACCTTTACATCATAGAGTTGTTAAGACTACTAAAAGTCTATCTTTCATTTGTATTTCCACATTCCGAACTAATATTAATCATATAATTAATTAATTAATTAAAATAATAATAATTATACTCCCCTTTGTGTGCTATAATTGCAGTAGGAAAGCATCCTTATAAAACTACTAAAATTCTTTCATTTGTATCGTTCCTCATTCCGAATTCATATAGTAATTAATAATGATTAATAATAAATTGATAATATAATTCCTATTAACTATAATCCCCCTAACCGATCATTGAAACATGATTCAATAGGTGGTAATATTACCTATTTTAAAAGCGTTCCTTGGTTGTTTCAGTCTTATGAGATAACATTTTAGTAATGATAAGTCGCTTTCAAGCGTAAGAATATTTTCATTCTTTTCATCTACCTTATTATTAATATATCATTCAACTAACCTAATCATACAGGTAGGACAATTTATGTCTTAGTTACTGTCCTGGTATGCTTTTGGTGCCTTAGTTACATACCGATAATGTAATATATAGAATTTTACTTGTTATTTAAATAAAATATCCTGAAATATAAATCTTTTATTTATCACATCTGCTACATGCAAAAGTTTGTAAAAAATAGGTATACTAGGTGGGATCATAAAATTAAGAGTAAGATTAATTTACTTAATTTACCAGTTTTAAGTAAGGTTTTACCTAAGCAAGTGTCACACAGATCACGCTAAATGCTTGCTGTTGATGTAGTAAGGTCAAAGAAACGTAAGGTAGATAAAGAGCTGTACTTTGTGTTTTAGTAAAGGAATGTGTATAACAACATATGTTTATATTAATAAAAAATATCATCTTGGAAATGTTTATTCTAGATTATTTATCCCAACTACATACATATCTCTACACCTAAAAAATTTCACAACCTTTTAAATAAAATAAAATGGAAATTAAATGAGATGTAAGTATATAGATGTTACACTTCTAGGTTTTGTAATGTAGTTAGCAGTTGCTGAGTTGTTTGCTCAGTTTAATGTCTTCTAATTGCTGCTTTGCTTCAGCTAAAGCAGCAGTTAAACGCTCAACCTCGCCTACAACCAACACCTCACTATTCGCATAGTCCGCAAGAATAGATTTTAACCACTCTACACTTGTAGTTTTAAAAGCGCTCAGTGAGGTAGGGTCCCATGTACTCCCTCCCACATGTTGCATTTGTGGTTGTGTGAGGGGTGTAATACTAGAAAAGAGTAATAAAATACATTAATAATGTGTGAGGTAAGAAATCAGTAAATACTCACTTCTCCAAATATTGAGCAAAGTTGGACTCCAGCACTTCCTAGAATAATACTAATTGATAATATAATTCCTATTAACTATAATCCCCCTGTAAGTAACCGATCATTGAAACATGATTCAATAGGTGGCCATATTAACTTTTATAGATTACCCTCTACCTATTTTAAAAGCGTTCCTTGATTGTTTCAGTCTTATGAGATAACATTTTAGTAATGATAAGTTGCTTTCAAGCTTAAGAATATTTTCATTCTTTTCAACTACCTTATTACTAATATATCATTCAATTTATGTCTTAGTTACTGTCCTGGTATGCTTTTGGTGCCTTAGTTACATACCGATAATGTAATATATAGAATTTTACTTGTTATTGAAATAAAATATATTTAACTACTCCTGAAATATGCAACTTTTATGTTATCACATCTGCAACATGCAAAAATTTGTAAAAAGTAGATATACTAGGTGGGATCTTAACATAAAATTAAGAGTAAGATTTAGAACACTTAATTTACCAGTTTTAAGTAAGGTTCTACGTAAGCAAGTGTCATACAGATCACGGTAAATGTCTGCTGTTGAAGTAGTAAGGCTACCTGTTTTTAGGAAACGGCTACCTGTTTTTACGAAACGGCTACCTGTTTTTACGAAACGGCTACCTGTTTTTACGAAACGGCTACCTGTTTTGGAAAACGGCTACATGTTTTGGGGAACCACTTGAGTGCACTGGAGGTGTGACCAAAGTAAACTTCCATGAATTGCTTGATGACCTTGAAGCATGCTTAGCATAGACAACAATGATACCTCAGGGCTTGCTTAGGTTTGTAATAAGTCTCGAACAATGTCTTAAAGTAAACGGATCTCAGATCCTGATATGAAGGCTTTAAGGAAAGCTGAATGTATGGCTAGTAAACATTACAATGAAGCGATGAAAATACCTATTAGGAAAGATGATAATGTGGCGTGGACCACATTAAACGAAAATCAGTTGAAGGAAATTGAATGTGAAAAACAAATAATAAATAAAATAGATATGATCCAGCAAAGGTAGATATAGATGAATATTGCGGTTAATAAGTTATAAGTTTTATAAAAAATATTTTACTTGTTAGATGACCTTAAAGCATCAGTCTGAACAATGGATCGCCTTTGTTCTTGAAAGTTGATTTCTCAGAATTTCAAAAGCTATGACTCAGCCAAAACAATGAATCGCCTTTGTTCTTTTATCAAAGGTGTGACCTTGAAAATTATAAGCATAGATCTTGAAGCGTCGTCTTGAACAATGGATCGCCTTTGTTATTGAAAGTTGATTTCTCAGAATTGAGGTGTATCTAGATAACAATCTATTTTTAGAAATTATAACGGAACAATGGATGGTCTTTGTTCTTTTCTCAAAGAAAATTGTAAGCATAGATTTGAAGCGTCGGCCTGAACAATGGGTCCCCTTTGTTCTTGAAAATTGATTTCCAAGAATTGAGCCTGAAATGGTTGGGATAGCTGGATAACAATCTATTTTTAGGAATCATGACAGAACAATGAATCGCTTTTGTTCTTTTCTCATAGGTGTGACCTTGAAATAGGGTTAAACGGTTACCTGTGTTGCGAAACAGCTATCTGTTTTGGGAAACGGACCCCCTGTTTTAGGAAACGGCTACCTGTTTTTAGGAAACGGCTACCTGTTTTGGAAAACGGCTACCTGTTTTGGGGAACGGAACCACTTGATGACCTTGAAACATGCATAGAGAACAATGATTGAGACAGAGTTCAATGAACTTCCTGAGGGGCGTGACCAATTAACACTCAGCCAGAGAATTGATTGGTGACAATTTCCTGGCTTTGAAGACTAGGGTCTTTAGTTTTTACGTAGACAATGTGATGACCTTGGAAACCACGTACGTAGACAATGACCCTGAGGCATAGATGCAGGTAATGTGTGGGATAACCTACAATTTACGTGAACAATCTGCTTCAATGACCTTGAAAAACAATCTAGTAACTTTTCTAGTGACTTTTCAAATCTACTTACTTCAATGGCCTTGAGGAATAATGCACGGAGCGTGTGACCTTGATGCAATGTGACCTTGAAGAGACGCGGCAGGGTTACCAACCTTTCCTACCACGTGGCCGCGGTGGCCTTGCAGACAGGGTTACCAACCTACCATGTGACCTTGAATCAGTGACCTTGAAACATGTAATGTTACCAACCTAGAAATCTAGTGACTTTTCTGGTGACTTTTTCCAAATCTAGTGACAAAAGTGGATCAGGATCTGTATAGCATATCTACTTTTGCGAATCAAGTTACTTCAATGACCTTGAAAAACAATCCAGTAACTGTTCTAGTGACTTTCAAATACTATTCAATGCCTTGAGGAATAATGCAGGACTGACTTTGAAGCAATGTGACCTTGAAGGAGGACCTTGAAGAACGCAGCAGGGTTACCAACCTTTCCTACCACGTGGCCGCGGTGACCTTGAAGAACAGGGTTACCAACCTACCATGTGACCTTGAATTGGTGACCTTGAAACAGGTAATGTTACCAACCTAGAAATCTAGTGACTTTTCAGGTGACTTTTTCCAAATCTGGTGACAAATCTAGTGACAAAAGTGGATCAGGGTCTGTATAGCATATCTACTATAAGATAAAATTTGAGTTTCACTATAAGGCTATCACCATTCGTTTTCCCAACAAAGTTAGTGTCAAAATAAAGACTTTTAATATGGTGGACACAAAATGGCGACAGTAGCATAAAAGTAGTTTTGTAATCACACCAATATAACTTTCTTGCTAACCAAATCATTACATAATGTAAAGTTTTTCGATATAGAGAATGCAATATGATGTACAATAAGATAAACCTAAAATTTTGTGTTCCACCACATTTTTCTCACAAAGTCAGTCCTAAAATAAGGATTTTTAGTGTGTTTACCCCCCAAAACACGATGGCTATTTGTTTTCTCATACATATTTCTAGTACGACGGATAAAAAATGGTGTTCAATAACATAAAATCAAAACCTCTTGTCTTTTCACATCACAACTATAAGATAACTCCCTTCCTTTCTCAACAAAAACGGTGTCCAATAAAACAACTAAAATCAATCGAAATGGTCTGTCAAATTAGCGAAAGCAGTAATTACATAAAAAAGTCCATCATTATTAAAATACGCGTAAAATCTGGTAACTCATCTTATCCTAACTTTAGTTGAACTAAGGGAAGCTGTGAAATATGATTTCATACTAAAAACTAGTTGATTTACTTAAACCTTTGCGAATAAAATAAGTTTTTTTAGTTATAGGGACAATGCGTTTGTCTATATTCTGAACGAGATTGCACAATAAATAAAGGTCTTGGGAATCTTTGGTACAAAATGATGACAAACGCACTAAAGTCATAAAATTTCGTTCTTGACCATTAGGACAATGCTTTTGATCGTTTTCAACGAAATTTGTAAATAAGTAGTGTTTGTACAATTTTAGTCCCAAATGAGGACCAACACCGTAAACCCATACACTTATTTTTACCTATGTAGACAATACATTTGGTCGTTTCCCCAACAAAATTGATGGATAAAGTTTTTGAGCATCCTTAATCCCAAATATATATATATATATATATATATATATATATATATATATATATATATATATATATATATATATATATATATATATATATATGGTGAGTGTGGGCCGGACACGACGGAGTTTTATGAGAAAAATAGATATATTTTTTATTTCTGTTGCAGGCACATTGTGTTGGTCCATTAAGGCTATATTTTTAAAATAATTTCAACTATACAGGGGGCTTCAAAAAAGAGTGTTATATCAAAGTTATGTTTTTTTTAATGTAAAGCCCTATGTTTTATCAAATTTTTGAATTAATTATGAAAAATACAAAGCGTTTTGATTTATTTTGATTTTTCTTAAATTGCAAGGAATGTTGTCAAAACTGCTTCAGGATCTCGAAAATATACTGTTTCGTTGATTTATTTGGGAATTTAATTGCTAAAAATACTATACTGGGTGTTCAGATTTTTCGGTTGTATTATTAATACATTCCAACTATAATAAATGCCGTATCGCAAATGGAATACCCAGATCTGTCGTGTGACCAATTCAATGATCCTCCGAAAAGTGCTAGGGTATCCTATACCTAAACCTTCACGTTTCAAAGTTATTGAAGTAATTTGAAATTTAAAGTTTTTTATGGGACTTACAGGACGTAAATGTTTTTACAAATAACGTTTGTCAATCATTTTTTGAATCGAGTAATTGGCGAAGATATTTCTTGTTTTGTGTGTAGGTGTACACATATTTCAAGTTAGTATGCAATATTTTTAATTAAAATATTACTTATGAAAATATGTATATTGTAATGACAAAAATGATGCTACCAAGCTGAATTCTAATCTAGTGTGCTATTGTCAAAATGACAGATATTATTAGCTAACAGTATGTCAATATGTAATTAAAAATTATTAATAGTTTTATTAAACACATAAATAAAAAGTTTACCTCGAGTAGGATTTAAACCTACGACCTGTACTTTGCTAGAGTACCGCGCTAACCATCTGCGCCATCGAGATTCAAGCCCCAATCGATGTAAATTTTGTCTTTATGTATGTAGAACTGATGTAAATTCTAAATTTATGTATGTCAATATAACTGGGTATTAATTAAGAAGAAGATTAAAAGAGTCTAGGTTGCATGGTACCCCAACCGTATTAATCCAAACAAAAGAGATTGTTGCAAATGTTTCGTGGGACAGGAAGTGTCGTTTACCCAAAACAGGAAAAACAAAAGTGGTTACCAATAACGAAAATAACGAGTTCTTGGTATTAGGTTCTGTGGTTGATAATCCAAATACCAGTCTAGAATAAACAGCCATTAGTCAATCAAGTGTCGCCAGAAGGACTATCCATACAATATTTAACTTCATCAAAATTTAACAGATTTTGAAAGGCGAATTGCTTTCTGTTGAATAATCCTGGAAAAAAATCGGTGAAGAAGATAGTTTTAATCAGTACGTGTTGTTTACCGATGAGGCCTTTTCATAATAATGGCTATGTTAATTGTCATTGTTACCAGTATTAGATACCGAAAATAAGCACACGACAGAGCACTAGAGTCGATGGGATATTAATGTGTATGGTGGAATAATTGGCGATGAAGTTATTGGTCCATATTTCTTCGACGGCACTTTAAATGGTCGCAAATTCTTAAACTTTTTAAAAAACAACTTTTGGCTACTTCAGAAAGTATTCCATTACACATCAGACAACAAATGTAGTTACAATTAGATGGTGCCCCTGCACATTTTTCAAGACGTGTAAGGAAATATTTACACCGAAAATTTCATAACAAATGGATCGGAAAAGGTGGCCCAATTAACTGGCCTCCTAAATTTCTAGACCTCACTACGATGGATTTCTCTTTATGGGGATATATTAAAAATTTAGTGTATGTTACTTCTCCTACTACTGCAGAAGACATAAAAGACGAATTAAAAATGCATTTGGAACCGCGACTCATATTATGTTACAAAATGTAAGATGTTCGCTTCAAAAGAGAACTTTGCATTAAAACCATGTGGCAGTTATTTCGATCACTTGGCACTTGTTATAGTAGTTACGTTAAATTGTTAAGAATAATAATATTATTTAATATATTCGTGATATTGTTAAATATTGTTGAATAACTTTGAAACGTGAAGGTTTAGATATAGGACACCTTAGTACCTTTTGGAATATCATTGAATTGGTCACATGACAGATCTAAAATATATAGTGTTCCATTTGAGATACGGAATTTATTATAGTTTGAATGTATTAATAATTCAACCGAAAAATCTGAACACCCACTATAGTATTTTTCGCAATTAAATTGCCAAATAAATCAACGAAACAGTCTATTATCGAGATCTTGAAGCAGTTTTAACAAAATTAGTTTCGTTTGGTAACAATTAATTTTGTCCAAAACCTTGCAATTTAAGAAAAACGCTGTATTTATGTATAGAGAACCCTAACAAAAGTTAAAAGTTAAAAATGTGATAAAATATAGGGCATTCCATTTAAAAAAACATAACATTGATATGCCACTATTTTTTGAAGCACCCTGTATATTTCAAATTATTTTCAAAATGTAACCTTAATGGACCTACACAATGTCCCTGCAAAAAAATAAAAAAATATAGCTAGTTTTCTCATAGAACTCCGTCGCGTCCGTCGTGACTCACATATAAATATATATATATATATATATATATATATATACAGTGTGCAAATAGTTTTTTATGGTTGTGGACCTGAACAGGCTAAATTTGGCCTATCGTGCTAAAGCACTCAGGAACACTTAGAAGGATGGGTAGAGGGATAATGAATTTCCAATAGATACCTATGAACTGCTACATTAAATTTTCTCATATCATAAGTGAGAGGAAAGCAGGAACTAGGGAGATCATTCCAGAGCTTAGAAGCCGTGTAGAAAAATGTGGATTGCGCCCGTTTGGTACGACAAGTGGAGATTTGTACTGCATACTGTTTCTCGCAAAGATAGCACGAAATGGCATCAAAGAATATAATTCAGCAGCACAATAGCCGTTGTAATAACGATAATACAAAGAAACAACTGAAACCATCCTTCTATGCTCAAGGGACTGTATGTGAGAAGTTAAGGACGGGTCATTTATAAGCCTAATCGCTCTCTTTTGAATACGATCAACGATATCGAGAGCGTATTGGGGAGCACTAACCCAGAGGTGAGAATTATATCTGTACAAAAAGCCTATTTTACGAGCAGCTGTTTTGGTAGCTGACAGAAGATGGTTAACCAATGAGAGATTTGAAGATACAGTCATACCCAACAGAGTAATAGAGTCTGAAAACTTAAGAACTGAGCCATTCATAGTTACAACAAGAAATGATCGATCTTTTTTGGCGGACACAAGGCAACACTGAGTTTTGTTAGCATTAAATTTAACTAGATTAGTGCTTCCCCATTCGAGAATACGTTGAATGTCTTTGTTGATTGAATTTGCCGTTTCAGATTTAATTTCTTGATTTGACATAGAAGGTGGATTATCACTATGAGTAGACTGAGATGAACTACAGTGAAGAGTGCTATCGTCAGCACAGCAATGGATGGGGTTAGTTGTTGAAGAAATAAGGTCATTTATGCACAGCAGAAAAAGTGTAGGCGCTATAACGGATCCCTGTGGTACGCCCGCGTTAATGCAACTTCTTTTGATAAAAAGCCATCAACTACAACACGTATTCGTCTTTTATCAAGGAAACTAGAAACCCAGTTGATGAGCGTATCATTTAACCCAAACGAGGTGAGTTTGGCAAGTAAACACTTATGCCTTTGAGATATCTAAAGCGACTACAACTGTTTCACCGGACTGCTCTACTGTATTGTTCCAAACTTGGGTCACATATGAAAGAAGATCGCCTGTTGAACGACTTTGCCTAAACCCATATTGGTGGTCACTAAGGAGTTTGTTAGTTTCAAGGAACGTGAGCAGTTGCTGATTGGCCTTTTCCATGATTTTAGACAAAATGGAAGTGATGGCAATTGGTCGGTAGTTTGAGGGATCGGTCTTATCACCTTTTTTGGGAATAGGTTGAACATTTGCTAACTTCCATGATGAAGGGAATTCCCCAGAAGACATAGAGATCGTATAGAGCTTAGATAGGACTGGTACTAGTTCGGGGGAACATTTCTTTAAGACAATAGCTGGGATACCGTCTGGGCCAGTCGCCTTATTGAGATCAAGCCTACTGATGATCGATTCCAAGAGCTTGTACCGAAAATGAATTGGTTTCATAGCGTATGAAGAAGAGTTGGCATGGGGCACATCTTTTCCAATATCACACCAAATGGGATTATGTCTACGGTTTGACATTTAGATTTGACCTTTGGTGGGGTTAAATAATACATAAATACCCATATTTTGATATGAGTTTCATTTGTTTTGTGCGACTGGTGTTTGTCAGAGGCAGCCATCTCGAATTTGTTTAAATTGCAACCTAGGTTGAGTTTGGTGTCATTTGGCAGGTAATTGATTTAGAAATACAGCACGGTATATCATAAGCTTATTTATTCTAAAATAACGAAGAAAATTAAAATATTAAATAAATAGTTCAAGTGAATAAAACAAAAGAATTGAACAAGAAAATTGAGTTACTTAATTGATGAAAATCACAATAACTGCTCAAATTGTTGTCCATTCACTTCTTGACAATATCTAAGTCTATCAACAAAAGCACCCAATGCATGCTGCAGATATGCCGGAGGAATGTTTCAACTTAAAAGTTTCATTTGCGTAATAAATGCAAACCTATGATCCAAAAACACCGCCATGATAAATACACATTAAAATTGTGCAACGTTATGTTTAACTTTAAATATCTCGAAAAATAATGACTTTATTGTTACGAAGGTAGAGTATGTTATCTGGATAGAAAGTATTGGAGAATAGAAAAATTGTGCTAAAATGACAATTTCACCAGTGGCGTAGAATTTAGGAAGGGTCAAGCTCTGACTTGCCCCTGTCGTACGCCTCTAATAGTAGCCAGAAACGTTTATTTACCATAATTTAGTAAGGTTTGGAGTGTCTACACTACCTGCCGAATATGATAAAGATTTCCCATTATTAATGAAACACCCTATATATATATATATATATATATATATATATATATATATATATATATATATATATATATATATATATATATATACACATAGATACATACATACATATATGTATGTGTAATAGAATTGTGATTAATAAATAAATATTGCCTCAACTAGCAACTATGGGGATATAGTTCAATAAGATAACTCAATTACTATCTGGCAATTAAACTTTAATTCAACTTGAATTGTTTTATTTAAACACCTTGCGTTATAAACAATTATACAACACATTGCGCGCATGCGGATATCTGCTTGTAAATAATGATGTTAAATATGTGCATTGTGTGCTCCATGGCTGAAGAACAAAATAAAATACTGCTACTGTAAGTATAATTTGATTTTTTAAACTGAAGTAATATTATTATATACTTAATGATTTACGTTCGTAATTGCTGACTGGTGTCTAATTTGATCCAATTCTTTACACATGTAAACATCGATGATACACATAATTCATAAACATAACCTTGATTGCTAATATGAGGTTTATATAATGTACAGCGTTATTAACCTTCCTTCTGCTGCGGCAATCTCCAATTGTTGAAGTCTCGTTCTCCAAATCAGCTGTATTGTGGATACCACGAAGTATGTTGACACAACATCGATTGCTATCGACCATGAGCTTCTTCAGGTACTTAACTTTTTCCATAAGCACTTAATTTTAATATTGCCTAATTTTAATGCAATAATTATCTGCATTCAATTTTATTTATTGACTTTATTTCATAACACTTTATTTTAGTTCTGTATAATTTTAAATACAATAATTATCTGCATTCAATTTTAATTTATTACAACTTTTCTAATTTCTATGAAATTAATAAACTCGATTTTTGTCTTTAATTTATTTTGTTTAAATTAAAAAAATTTATAACAATATTTAATAATTCATTAGAAATATCAATTTAACATTTCACTTATTATTAATTACTCTAACATCATATTTGTTTCAGTAGTTTAACTTTTTGTGAATATGTTTTGTTTTTATATGAATTAGGTTATGAAAAACTTACCAATCTTAAATTTTATTACATGTTCTAAACAGAAGTAACATGCTTTCACCTTCAATATTAATAAGTCTCAAGAAAATTTTCAAATGTAGTATCATCTTTTTCGAAAAGACCAATTTTGTTTGGACCTTTTACACCATACAAACAAACCTGAACTTAATTCTGATTGGTTAAACATTTTTCTGAAATCTACTATTTATTAATTTTAAAAATATCTTTGTTATACAAGGATATAGCTTAAAAATATTATAAGTATTAAATTCTACATAAAATTTCCTTTAAAATGTGACCCCATTTGCCTTATTTCGACTTTAAACTACTTTGCTATAATTATACTATTTATGCATTTTCACATACAGAAATTTACTTATATCTAACTTATTCTAAATCCCACAGGAAAACTATAGTCATATTTGGATTCTCTGACCCGGAAAACATAAAGTCACACTAATAACTTCAACACAGTCAACAATGTAAAATACTATCTCACAATCTGAGTTCAAAATGCCCATAACCTATCTTCCCAACACATTTAGTTAATTTGCACCAACAATGTTAATTTATGTGGCTACACTTCCTTTTAACACAACTGTAAGTTACTTTTACACTAATTGTTCAGTATCATTCTGCATAATTTCATAAATTATATGAATCTTTCTAATATTGTCTTTATCGTTAACTTTAATCACACAATTTATTTCATCGACATATTATCTAATACATACTATTTTCTTTTATTTTAGAACTGAAGCAGATTATGCTACCAGAACAGGTTTTACCTTTTCTAAATGGATATGATGAACAATATTAAGGAAAATACATAATTTATATTTTCTGAAAGCGATCGGAAACTATTAATGTGAAATTTCTCTTGTACAACCATGATTAAAATGCAATACTTGTAAAATTTGAATCATTTAGCTCACAATGTGCTGTACAACTACATATGTACTCGTTATATGTCATTATGAACCTATGTAACTTGCGATCTTACAGATATGTTTATCTAATTTCATCACACTAACTCTAATCTTATTATAATCTTTATTATGAAGTTTATTTCTTTATAACCATCATATTTAACAGTCAAACCTCGATAATAAAAATGTGGGAAATCTCTCAGATTTGATAGAAGACCAGGGATGGACTAAGTTGTACAACGTAACGCCAAAATTTTTAACACCCTGTATGATAAAGATCTAAAAAAAATATTTTTGGGTAGTTTGAACCTTTCTCTAAAAAAAAAGGTATACTTGTTTAATATCGATAAAATTAACTAAAAAAAACTAATAAACGAATTATGTTTCATTGTCATTTAATTAAAAACTTCATAAGTGGTTCTACATGGGCTCCGTGAAATCTGATACACTCGCGAGCACGACGAATTGAGGACTGCTGTACCGATCACAATAACCCCACATTGTTCCTTAGCACATCACAATGAAACGTGATTCTCTGTAGAAGCTCCTCCCTAGTATCAACCGGACTGGGATACACCAAGGTTTTGAGGTGTCCCCACAGGTAAAAATCCAAAGGCGTCAGGTCGGGAGATCTAGGAGGCCAGGTGATAGGTCCACCTCTACCTATCCAACGGTTTGGATAGACGTTATTTAAGTATTCCCGCACAGCAACGCTAAAATGAGGTGCATAAAGTACATGTTACGGCAGGTTTCAAGTGGTAAATGCTCTATTACATCTTGAAAAGCGTTCTGGAGGAACTCCAAATAAAGTTGTTCATTCAATCGCGCCGGCAATACAGATGATCCAATAAAAAAATTGCCAATGACTCCTGTCCAGATATTAATTGATTGAAACTGATGATGATGATGCAAAACAATAGTTGCATGAGGATTTTCATCAGCCCTTACGTGTGAGTTGTGTAAATTCGTTATATAATTTAGGTAAAAACTGCTTCATCTGTAAAAAGAATAGTGCTTATGAAGTTTTCATTATTTCGTTACTGATCCAATAGCCAGTTTGCGAACTGCATTCTACGAGGAAAATCTTCAGGAATCAATTCATGCACTTTTTGCAAATGATATAGGTATAACAGCTGTTCTTGAAGAAATTCGTGAATTATTGTTTTCGGCTTATTGAATTGTGCGGCTAATTTGTGAGTGCTCGTTGAAGGAGTGCCATCTACAACATTCCTTTTCCTCTAATTCCACCGTACGCACTGTTCTTGTCAGACCAGCATCAGTACTTTTTTCTTAAACATCCCTAAAGTTATAAAGAAAGTCAATATTATTACCTTAGTAACCAAGAAACCGAAATCACTCACCATTCTCTCTTAGACATTGATCAACTTGTTGAAATGTTCTCTGATTTGGAATAGTACGATTAGGAAATCTCTCGTGATATAATCTTCTTGCTTTCAAAGCATTGCAAGAGGCAAGACCATACATGAGATGTATATCTGTATATTCAATAAAAGTGAATTCCATATTTCGAATAAGTTTACAATTCAAATCACCACGAAATCCAAAAATCAGTAAATTTAAAGTAAATTAATGTCGACCAATGTATCAGCGATGTGACAAATGTCAAGTTCTAAAATGCAGGTTATTTATTTATTTCATATCATAGGAATGTTTGATATATGTTTTTTTGAGTGAAAATAAATAAAATGAACCAGAAATAAAATTATACCTCGTGGGTCAATAAACTCACTTAAGTTTGCAACATTTTTTAAATAATTAATATGTTTAATTTGGTTTTCCTAATTTATTATTAAAAGAGTGTTTTCTCGTAAAAATTCGAAAAAACACTAGTTTATTTTTTAATAATTTATTATTTATGAAACATTAATTCGTTAATTTTTTTCTCAAAAATAGTTCATTTTATCGATATTAAACAAGTATACCTTTTTTTTAAGGTAAAGGTTCAAGCTACCCAAAAATATTTTTTTAGATCTTTATCATACAGGGTGTTAAAAATTTAGGCGTAAAGGTGCACAACTTAGTCCATCTCTGGTAAACTAAACAAGTTAACTAAATATGTTTCCAGGATACTATTTTAAGAGGCCCTTACTAGTGGTCATCATACTGAATTTTTATTAAATTATGTCAAGTTATTCAAGAATAACTTATTTCCAGCGGCGTCCTTTAGGGGCTCACATCTCCGTAGGGAGGGTCTGGAGGAAAAAAATTTATAGGAACTTGTCATTTTATTTTTTCGTCTTCTATCTGAATCCGAGAGATTTCCCACATTTTTCCGGACACCTTGAATATAGGGTGTCCAGAAAGGTGTGGTCAAAACTGCTAGGACGTATAGAGGGGCTCAAAATAATCCTAGTCTTCATTTGCATTTTTTTCCTATCTGTCTTCGTTATGGAGTTATCAGCCTTCAAAGTCAGAAGTTAAAAATTGGATTTCAATAATAATTTTTAAACCGCTTCTTTCATTGCGATGAAATTTAGACACCCTAACTACCTCATAGGAAGGCATTTTTTGACACTTAACTGGAATTCATTGTGCCATTATTGTACAGGTAAAGCCAAAATTAATATTCTAAATTAACACAATTTTTGACAGTATAGACAATTTTGGAATTTTACTATAGTAGTTTCATTCCCTTATCATTTAGCAACAAAAAAGGTACTCTTGTGCGAAATCGATATCTCTTACCGTTTTCGAGAAAAATGCATTTTAGTGAATCCATGTAAATTGCGAATTAAGTCAAACAAAAAAATGTACTATCATTCTGCTAAGTTCATTAGAATTTGAAAATGAATACGAAACGAAAAAATAATGAAATAGTAAGTAAACACTTGCAATTTTGAGTTAGGTATACTTATTGCAAACTTGCACTAAAGCGGCTAACGAATGTCTTCAACATTATTATAAACAACACAATAAAAGTAAAGCAACGAAAAATAACTGGGATTGCACTAAATGTCTAAAAAAATTGTTGAATACGAGCACCTCGTTTCATTACACATTTTCTAAAATTACTTAAGGTATGCTGCTGTAGTCCAAACAGCATGTTTGCATCATTTCTAATAACGTCACATTTTGTTAATACCCTGTCTAAAAGTTCTTCCTGCTAGTTAACAGGTGTTGAATATACCAATCCTTTCAGGTGGCCCCACAAGACAAAATCTAAAGGATTAAGGTCGGGAGACCGAGGTGGCCCTGAGACGGGGCCGCCTGGGCCTATCCATTGATCTGGAAATGCGTTATTTAGATATTCTCTCGCACTTCTACTAAATTGGAAGGAGGAAGCGCACCAACGTGCATAAACCACATGCCGTGCCTAGTGTTCAACTGCACATCTTCCAGGAACAAATTTAGATGTTCTTCTAAAAAATGCGATATTTTGCTCCTGTTAACGTTCCATCAATTACATACGGGCCTACTAAGTTGGTATTAATTATTCTCATACACACGTTTATTAAAAATCTGTTTTGATGTTTTGTTTGTACGATGGCGTGTGGATTCTCAACGCTCCAGATATGCAAATTATGAGAATTAATAATTCCATCCCGTGTGAATCCGGCTTCATCAGTAAAAAGTACCTTGCTAATAAATTCAGGTGTTTGTTCTTGTTTTTCCAAAAACCACCGCGAAAATGCTACACGAGGAGGGTAACCCGTTTCAGACATTGCGTGCACTTTTTGCAGATGATAGGGATACATAATAATTGCTCTCGCAGGATGTTGTGAACTGTAGATTTTGAAATATTCGTTTCCATAGCAATACGTCTAGTGCTTTTTGTAGGATCTGCTTCCACTATTTCCAGTACCTGTTCCTCAGCACGAACTGTTCGCCCTTGCCTAGGGCTTCCATTATGGTGCTTGGTTTTAAATGATCCTGCGAAGTACATTGTAAAGTAAGGGAGATTTAATTGTGATAGATAGAGCTTAATTTCGTCAAGTACCTGTTTCTCGTAAATTCCTATGAAGTCTTATAAAAGTTCTACGATTTGGGAACCTCCTATAGGAAAGCGATTGGCATAAAGTCGAACTGCTAAAGAAGCATTTCCTTCTGACAAACCAAACATTAAATGCATGTTTGCACACTCCTCATTAGTAAATGCCTCCATATCTCCACTACAGTTTTAGCGGTATTAACTTTTTCCAGTTTTTATTAACCGATTTACATCAATAATCAACAATGACAGTCATTTCCATAACAACAGAGAAACGTCACAGATTGTTTTTTTATTTAGAATTTACCTTTTAAATAAAATAGTATTTTCGAAACCGTTCGAAACTTAATTTTGACGTTACCTGTACAATAAAGGTACAATGAATTCCAGTTAAGTATCAAACAATGCGTTTCTATGACGTAGTTAGGGTATTTAAATTTCATAGTAATGAAAGAAGCCGTTTAAAAATTATCATTGAAATTCAATTTTTAACTTCTGACTTTGAGCCCTTCTATACGCTTAGCAGTTGACCACACCTTTCTGGACACCCTGTATATATATATATATATATATATATATATATATAGGGTGTCCAGTTTAAGATGAAATGCATGGGGATATTGGAAACCGTTAGAGATACGAAGATGGTTAAATGGAGAAAAAGCAATGAGAAAGTGTCAAATTACACAATTAAATTTATATCAAACTAGGCCTTTGCCAATCAACCATCTATTCAATATTGCAAGAGAATGGAGGTTTATTCGAGCATTTGATTAATTAATAGTAAAATTCAGTATAATATTAAATTTTATTTTTTGTTGTTTTTTGTCACTTTTATTATTATGATTTATGTTAATAATCAATAATATTGTTCTCAATAGTTAGTTTAATTTGTAGATTAATTTTCATTTAATTAAAATACATAATATGTCAAGGTTGCTTTGATAGAAATTTAATTGTGTAATTTGACACTTTCTCATTGGCAGATTATAAACATATGATATATGGTTGAAAAGCATTTTTATGAAGAATTCAAAATGCAAAAATCCAATATGGCGTCCATAAGAAAATCGAAAGTTGCGTGCATTATCTCAAAATCTAGTAGGCCTAGATTTTTTCAAAATCATTTTGAAATCCTCGCTACCTGTTACCCCATCCTGCAAAAATCGTGGATGTATCTCTTGCAAGAAACAAGATATAGCGACTTTTAGAAAACGCATATTTTCAGTTATCACCCTGTGTCTAGTAAATGGAAGGGATTTTTAGACATGTAACCATGGTTACTTCTTGGGCATATAATGACGCAACTTTTTCTCCATTTAACCATCTTCGTATCTCTAACGGTTTCCAATATCCCCATGCATTTCATATTAAAGTGGACACCCTGTGTATATATATATATATATATATATATATATATATATACCGGGTGGCCCACTTAAGCGGGATTGCTCCATAACTCCCTTACTATTACAAATACCAAAAAATGACATATAAAAGTTGTCCACACTCGTAAACTACACGTTTTAAAATTATTTTCAGAAATGGCGGACTTCCGGTTATACTGGATACTCATGCCAACTTCCTTATTTTAAATAGAACAACCTATATATTATTACATTTTGAATTCCTCGTTTAATTTAAAGGTCACTTTAATAACCATAGTATGGGTCTACGTCGCATTGCTTCTGAGTTATTTGACATTTTGTAGAAAAATGACGTTTGCAATGCCTCCGAAAACTACCAATATCTCGAAGACGGATACCGGTAGAGAGATGTGGCTTTCGTTTTTTACTTCCGAAAAGGTTACCGCATCATTCTCATTCATTGCCAAAAATCTTGCTTTTAGAATTCAATAATTTCTATCGCTCCGAAAATATTTTTTTTCAAACATGGATAACTTGATTTTTTTAAATGGAACCACCCATATTTTCTTACATCAGCGGATAAAAAATTAAATTTCCTTTCCATTGACGTAACATTATCGATATTTTGGAGTGATAGTTTTCGAGGTATTCACATTTTTATCTAATTTCAGTTTTTATTGCGCATTGCCGCGGTGCTTTGGAAAACGTTTGTCAATTGTTTTAAACAACTGAAAAGAAACGTCAGTTTCTCGAGCTTCTGTTGTGCTTTGCTATCTTGTGTATCAGTTTAAGTGTTTCTACAAGACATTTCCATTAAAATGTTGTTGTCCGACGCAGAGTTGATCGACATGACTTTCATTCTTGGAGAATGCCTAAGAAATGCGTCACTGGCGTCAAGGATTTATGCGGTACGGTATCCTGAACGAAGACTTCCCATATATAAGCATATAAGCATAAGATATAAGCATACTAACCAAAAGCATGAGCATACTAACCTAAAAAAAAATAAAATAAAGGCTCTAAGAAAACCTAATAAGCTACATTTTGGCGTATTTTAATTTAAAGAAAAGTCCTCTACAACCCCCGAAATATTCATCCGAAGTTGCATGATTTCAAACCTCAATAACTTGCTTATTTCAAATGGAATACCCTAATTTTTATACCGTTTTCGAATCTATCGTCAAATTTTAAGGTCGGTCGATTTATGTAAGGTGTCCTATCTTTAAAATTTACCGTTTCCGAATTACTCGGCAAAATGAAAAAAAATACTATTTTCATTAAGTCAACTCGCCACATGTTGGCAATTCAAAAATGCATTAACTGCAGAAAATTATTTTTAGGCAAATGAGGTATTCATAACAGCTTCTCAAACTGTCCCCCATTTTGATCATCACACAATTTCGGACTTGCCAAAGAGACCTATTTACTTCTCGTAACACCTCAATGCTTACGCTATTCATGCGTTGTCTCATATCTTCTCAAATATTCAGCACTATTCAAATGTCCGTTGAAGAAATGTGGCCACAACTATAAAATCACCATAATACCACCCCAAACATTTACAGTCCACTGTCGCTGCGAATTAACTAATCTTACTATTTTTGGGTTTTCCGTTACATAATAGTTTGGTTTGGGCTACCACTCCGAGTGAATTTTGACTCGCCGGAGAATAATACATTTTGGAAAAGTTTGGTGTTATTCCTTCCATTTACTAACGCTAGATCGGGCTATATCAGTTTCTTTGGATACTGTTGCCGAACTGATAGAAGGGTCCGAAATTACACACAACAAAACATTCAATTGGTCTTCGTCGCTTGCCCTCTTAGCCCTTTCACATTTTTCATAATTCACATTACCTGTTCTAATAAACCTTTCTTTAAGTGTTTCTAAACTTTTAACCGAGGGTTGTCTTCTATCGTGATATTTTTGCGCATACACCTTTTGAGTTAGCAAACAATATTTATCAGCAGATCCCGTAACCAAGATCATGTTAACCAGTTCCGTTCTTTCGAAATTCATATGTGTTCAAGTAATTATAAACATTAATATGGGATAAGAATGAAATAAGCAAAATGAGTGCACAACTACTAACCAAGTGGATAACAATGAACAACTTTAAAAATTGTGTAAGACATATTTAAAAAATATGTCTTTGGATTGAACAGAATAAGAAAAAACGAACGTACAATGTAATACTACGTGTCACTTACAAACAACTATGACATTATGATATTTTCGGAAAGAAACGCAGACATCAATAGGAATAAACAAACGTTTTTTTTTTGTTTCCATGTCAACATGTAGCCGGTTGACTTGATCACAATAAAAATTAAATAATTTTTTTTAACTTTGCCGAATAATTCGGAAATGGTAAATTTTAAAAATAGGACACTTAACTGCCCGTAAAATTTGACGATAAATACGAAAACTGTTTTTATTAAAATACGTCAAAACGTAGCTTATTAGATTTTCTTAGAACCCCAGAATACCGATTCCGAAATTCGAAAAGGTCAGGTTACAGCAACATCTTACATAAATTAACATTAAAATTTGACGATAAATTCGAATATGGCAAAAAAATTGGGGGGTTCTATTTTAAAAAACATAATTTGTTACTACCACACTTTTATGACGCACCCCGTATATTGGAAAATAATTTTAAAACACGCACCAAAAACTTTCATAGTCATATTTAATGACATATCGCAGTTTGACGCAGTAATCAGCAACCCTGTACATATCTGTGTGTATAACAGGACTAGAGGGCAGTTTGGCAGCCTATGCTGGATTATCCTCTTCTATTTTTTCGTGTCTTTGATATCTTCCTGAATTTGTTGCCACCATGATTTCCTTGATCTTCCAGGTTTTCTTTTTCCCTCTGGTTCTTGCCTTAAAATTTTTTGTATTGTGTCTTCGCTACCTCTTCTTGTTACATGTCCCAACCATCTTAATCTGTTTTGTTTGGTAACTATTATGATTTTTGATTCCTTGTTTACCTGCTCTAATTCTATGCTTGTTCTCGTACGCCATTCTTGCCCTTCGTAATACCTCCATAAATTCTACGTAGTATCTTCCGCTCCAATGCTGCTAATTCGTTTTCTTTTGTTACCGCACATGTTTCACTCGCGTATGTTAGAGTTTATTATAGTTTTATAGAGACGTATTTTTTGGGCTCATTTGACACTTTTATTAATTAACAGTCAGCTTAGGGCACCCGCCCACTTTGAGGCACTTACGAGTCTATTTTTAAACTCCTTATCCTACTTTCCTTCTCGATTAATTTCTACACCTAGATGTCTGCCATTTGCTGGCACCCTCATGTGAAAATTCCCGCTTGTGTGATATCTACCACTTTCGTAGATCATGATGTAATATACTATAACGCCCTCTATAATGTACATCTATTTGTACACCGATTTTAATCAAAACTTGATACAACCGCAATATTTCAGTAATAATTCTAAATACAAAGTTTTTTTAAAATTGAATATTTTCAAGGTTATAGTGGTTACAGACACATACACACAGATATCAAGTAGAAAATGGTCTAGATGCTTCTCAAAATGCTGAAATTGTGTAAACCTTTTGAAATCTTGACATTGATTTTTTTCACGAAAACAATACTTTACTTATGGCCTCACACATAAGCAAGTAAAAACGGGTACTGTCTATCTTTAATATGTCACACATTCTGCTACTCCACATATATTTTATTTTATACCTCTTGGCAATTCACAATTTATTCCAAACTATTAGGGAGTTAAATGCAAGAGCAGCTATTTAGTGGAAGTTAATCTCCTAACAATTACTACAGCATAAGTAACAATTTTTTTTTTTATTTTAGTGCAAGACTTCTAGATAAGCAATACAATTTATTGTGTTATATTTTAAGGATTAAGTGCTGAAACTCTGGTTATGTATAATAGTATTTATGTGTCAAGAATATGTTTAAGCATTACAAGATAAATACAAAACTTTATTCCATTCGAACATATGCAAAATAAAAATGTATGGTTGCGAAATTAGTTCAAATTGTCTTACACAGTCACTTATTTTCTTAATGTTCACCGTTAGATTTATGGCGCATACATTACACATATATTAAATTTTTGTGAAAACAATTAATTAAAATTTGCTAAGTTTCTATTCAGAACTTGTAGAGGCTCACAACAAAATTTGGTAATTTTGGTAAATCATAATTACATATTTTAATACCCAAAAAAATTATTCCACAAATGATGAGGTATTATTGCCTTTATTCATGCTTAAACCTATTGAAAGGGTTGGGGCAAGTATGATTTTATCTAACTAAAACTTACCGTTCTGTTGTTGGGTCTTCACAGTTTAATGGATTTTTAAGTTCAATTATTTCACCATTTTTTTCCTTCAACTGTCCTTGATTTTCCATATAATACTGAACCAATTCTGATAAAGTTGCAAACTTTTCTCCACCATATAAGTCATAAAAATCACCTGAATTTTGTATCTTAATATGCGTAACCTGGCCATTTCGTCTGGAAGAATATTAGGTTAGTTTAAGAAATTTACAAGCAATTACAATTATAATAAAATTAGGTACTACCTTACTGAAAGGGTAAAATCTCCTTTATTAGAAGAACTAGGTCGAGCTAAAAAACTGCAATCAACACCTCTCTCCATTAAAAGCTTTTCAGCTTCAATCCCTGTAATAGTGGGCCAGAACCATCTAACAAAAATACAGACTAAATTAATAAGAGTTGGAATATACAATTTTTATTTATAATTTGTTGTTAAAAGGTTTTTATAATTTAAATCTCAAGAGCAATAAAAAGGTGGCATATTTTAAACAAAGAAATGAATAAAACAAAAACCTCACAAGTCTAACATTCTGATTTATAAATTGATTTAAAAATTCTACCTTCTAGAGCTCATCTTTTTTATCAATTGAAAAAAACTATAAAAATAAATTTAATCTATAGCAAAAACAATCTCTTGCATGACACGCCATCTTGGTTATATTATAAATGTCTTGACGACCTTGAACACCCTTTTAAATTGCATATTTTTATCATAATTGCAATAATGCATATATAAAAAAAATTCTGAATTATCTTTCTATAAATTATTTAATAATTATAACTGTAGTCTATACAATAAAAAATGTTTACAATGTTTAAACTATGTAATTAAGTTCTGTTCTGTAAATTTTCCGAACCCTCTTCTAATAAAGCTGCTTTTTCCAATAATTCTCTTTCTTTCTGTGCTGGTTTGAGAACAGCAAAATATCGATACCATCTCCAACAGAAATGACCTGTACCATATATAGTAACACCTAAACATACAAGTACAAAGCTTTTATGAAATTTATCAATCCATACACCTCTTCGAGCTACTTTCCGCATCGTTTATCGTATATTTAATTGATTAAATAAATATAGTGTAGATGGTTTTATATTTTCTATGCCAATTTTACAATTTATATACTTTAACCTCTATAATATTTATGTGAAACAGTATTTTTGTGGATATAAACAGTGAGGTACTAAATATAATTAAGTTAATAATAATTACTACTATTTTATTACGTTACATATTTAATATACATGTAGAATAACAACAATTTAAGGTTATAAGTAATATTTCAATAAAAAATATTTACAAAGTGACATCTTTTGGAGATTGGGGCACACATAAGTTTATAATAGTTAGATTTTAGTATATAGAGTTGGGCACAAAATGTTTTAACCTGGCAGTATAATCTTTTGATAAAATTCATTTTAAATTAACAGCATTTAATTTATGTCACTTTCTGGTCCACAGTTATAATTCAGTTTGGAGGCATACGATAATGTATTTTAAATGGGAAAGATCCCGACATGGCTGCCAGACCTTTCGCAATACTTGACCGAACCGCATCAAAAATATTAATCAACAAATTCATTTAGTTTAATATGAGAAAAGATACTATTGTGCTAAATATTGTTTTATCTGTTTCACTTACCCCATTTACTTCTCGAAATGAAGTGCGTACGGTCCTAAGATACCAGGGAGCTCCGTAAGCGGCAATGCTGTTCTTCGTATAGCCAGTAATGAATTTTAACTAAGGGCCAGAGTATAGATATCAAATGTACTAAATATATAAAAAATCTATAATACTCCAATAGCACTTTTATAATTACACATTACATCATTTTCAGGGTCATATCGCAAATTTTGATAGTGTAAGTAACAATCGAATTTTATACTTTGCCACTGGAAGAAACGCAAAGCAACTGAAACGAAGTCGTGTATGCCTACCGAAGGAAGAAACCCCAATGCCCAGATTGTTTAATATCTTCGTTACGGTTTATTTGAGTTATATCAAATCTATGGTGTGTCGGGTTTTATTTGTATTTGAAAGGTTATTTTATTTCCTGTGAGTTTCTTGTATAGTGATTTGTTATTAGCACGGTTGTTAAATTCAATAGGTACGTCTTTACACGTTCCTTTTGACTTGAAATAATTATTTTGAGTAGTAGTAAACATGAGGTTATACCACATACTTAGAAAAAAAAGGTTTCGCTAAGATCGTCCATGATGTCTGTGTCTGTGTGGATGTATGCTACTATCCACGATTACTCCAGAACGATAACACCTATGCACCGAAAATTTTGTATTAAGCTTGTTTTCATTTCGCTTAGAGCTGATTACATTTTGGGAGAAATCCAGCGGTGGGGAGGGGTGGTTTATTAATGGCAATTCTTGGTTTTTATCAAATATTTCTAAAACAGCTGCATGCTTCAAACATATAAAAATACTTAGATACAGACCCTAAACATATCGATTAATTATGTTCTATGCAATTTTTTGGTACGACGCGTAATTTAACGACAAAAAAATTCCTAAGGTAGATATTAAGTGTTAGTTCAAATTTGTTTCAATATCTGAATAACGTTTAATTTTATAAGAGACATATTTTTTAAAGAAAATTTAATTTTAAGGTACACCGGGGCAAGTACAACCCAAAATCTCAATAGTTCAAAGTTTTCGTGTTGTAATTTCATTTCTTAACCACCGAAACCAATGAAATGTTAATGAGACACTATCATACATATTTAGAAGTGGCACGCAACAAAATCAGAACAAAAAGACTTTCATTTTTGAAAAAAAAAAATCTGCTTTGGCTCAATGGTTTACACTTCCCGAGAAACCTGGGGCAAGTGTAAATGTTGTGTTTAATTTACTGGAGAAGCACGGAAACCTTACAAGGGGAAGTGTAAATAAAAGAGAAAAAGAAATTTTACAATTTTTTTCAGTTGGAAAAAATTTTTTCAGTATATATTTTGCTCAAATGTAATATTGAAATTGAAATGCCCCCTTTTATGAATGACTGGAGCAGGTAAATAAGTTTGAATTTATACTTATAATTGAAATATCTGCGATGTCTGGCCAATGAAATTGAGAAGCTGTCTATCGTCTGGCATATTTCACTTCCAAGCAGGGTTCAGTTGCCGTAATTTGTGCAACATAAAATTTGAAACTTTTCTTCATTACAAATTTGACAGGAACCCAGTCTCCTATTACTAGTGAGTAAGGGCCTTTATCCAGGACTTCAATAAATACTTGTTCTTCCTGGAAATTAGTCACTTCATCCTCTAAATCACTTTCTGAATTATTCAATTCCATCTCTTCGGAACTATCATGGCCTGTCTCTTCTTCGTACACTTGTTTTCTTTTCTTTTCTCCCTATTCTTACTTGTTGATTCATTGTTATTCTTATGCTTAAGATTTGATTGTTCTTTCAATCTAGCAACGGCTTCCAAAGACGTAATAATTTCGGCCCCTGTGCATATTCTCTTCCTTCCCGTTTTCGCTGTATTTGGCGTCTGTTTCAACGCTTGCAAAAGAATGTTTTCAAAACTTCTGGCGTTGTCGATTGATGGATTCGGTTGCATGGAATTGGTAGGTAGTATTGGCGAAATACTTGAATGAATCGACGATGCCTGGGAAATTACTGCTACGATTGCTGGCGTTGCTGTTGAAGTGTATGGTAAATTCAACTCCCCTTCCAGAACTTTCCCTGTATGCTGTGCTAAATTTTCGTCCTGATTACTTCTGGAATTCAAATCGCACCACCTCCTATATGCTTCAGGATCAAATTTTTCAGGGGAAATAACTTCCTTATTAAAGGGGTGTATTCCCCCTTTCTCAAATCCTTTGATAAGTAAGGTTGGACTCGTTTGAGACCAGATTTTAGAAATGATAGAGCAAAACGCAGCTTTTGCTAATTTGTTACCATCATTTTGTCTCTGCCATTTTATCAGTTCTCGATCCCACGCCATTTTTAATGACCAAAATACACATAAGTCAATAGGTTGTAACAAATGGCTGGCGTGGGGCGGAAGTTTCACTATAATAACCTCGTTAGCTATTGCTTCTTCTATCAGAAGAACGCTAATATGAGACGTGTGCCCATCGTAAATCAATATGATAGGTCTTTCACTGCCAATATTCTTTAAAAAATTGTTCTCAAAAAATTTCTTAAAGGTTTCTGCTCCCATCCGACCATTTTTTGTCGCGGAATACGTCATTCCAGGATATTCTTGATTTGGAATCCAACTGCCCCATAGGTGTTTACCTTTGAATACAATGAATGGAGTGAGTTTCACACCAGCAGCATTTTCTCCAAGGAGAACTGTTATATTCTGACGGCCAGGGCCACTAGTTGTTCTATGAGCTGCTTTGCCCCTTTCGCCATCAATTTTTATTCGGGATGAATCCAGGCAGAAACTGATTTCATCGATATTATATATATTTGAGATGCTGGAATGTTCTGAATATGCTCTTCGAGAATATTGAAGTAATTGTAGATAAGAAAGGAGTCCATGTACCTTTTTCGAGCCACTTCCAGAGGCTGAGGTTTTTTTCTGACTCAAATTGAAGTTCTTCTTAAACCTAATAAAATAGTCGTGACCGGAAATTCCATTCTTAAATGGTGTCAATATATTATTTTCGATCACATAACGCCAAATTAATTGAAGAACTTCCTTCTTTGATAGACCCAGGTCCCATTTTTCAAGGATTTTGATACAGCCGGCTATTCTTCTGTCTACGTCATAAGGAAGAGCGGGCGGTCTACCCCCGGTATCACTTTTGACTCCTCTTCTACCCTTTACATGGGTGAAAAGCGTAGATTTAGGTATTTTGTAAGCTATTGCAGCTCTATATAGTGTGAGCGTACCACTTGGTACAGATTTTACTGCATTTTCTAGCTCTCCTTTGCTATAGGCTGGCGGAGCTTTCTTACGAATATAGTTGCGAACCATGTTCTGCAAACAATGGGAAAGTGTAAATGTACTGAATTTTCTGCTGGGGCAAGTGTAACCTACCAGGTTTTACACATGCCCCAATGACGATTTTTCCTGGGGCAAGTGTAAACCACAGCATTAAAATAAACATTTCTGAGGTTTTTGAAAAAATAGTGAGAGATGTTACTGAATAATACCGTTAACAATGTACTCACCAAAAGAAATCAATGAAAACTCGATAACTTTTCAATAAATCAAATGTTTATCAGATGCCCAATCAACTAAGTAGGCACGTGTTAGTGCGCCGACAACATGGATAGAGCTGTAATTCGCGCTCGCGTAGATGAATAGTGAAAACTGTACTGCAAACTTTCGCAGGCATTATAATACATGTGTTGAACCATCGATGGCGCCACTATAGCAATATTCAAATACACAAATTGGTACAGGTTACACTTACCCCAAATTTACACTTACCCCGGTGTACCTTACATAACTTTTCTTTATAGTTTCTTAATATAACGCAAGGTAAGTATAAAAATTAATTAAATATCAATGAAACTGGTTAATGCCTTATAGAAGCGGGCGGCTTTGGATTTTTTTTAAGTTAACACGTATTTATGTCTATTAATCTCTATCTGACATGAAGTTTTAAACGTCATTCTGACATAGATTATTGTTTTTGTTTTTATGTTGCCCGTTTTCGTTACGAACGTTCGAAAAAGAGATTGCATAGTTATCCTAAAATTATAATTAAAATCATGTCATTTCTTTTAATTTTCACTTTGTAGATTGGAAGGTCGTATGTTGTTTCACACCAGATATTTGTTTTAGCGGCCTAACACCACAATTTGAATTAATAACTATCATGTCAAACATTTAAGAAAGAAAAATCATAGTAAAAAGAAAGGTAATGTATTGCGCAGCATTTACTTTCTTACTAACTTTTTCCAATGTTACATACATTTTGTGATTAACAAAAACCTAATTATAAAGTAAAATCCTCAAACTACGGCATTGAATAAATTTCATCTCGGTATTTTGTGTACACACCAGTTATAAATGTACAGGTGCAATGAACGAGCAAAGCAAACGGAAAACAAATTCTACTGAAAGAGAAAACACTACAGCATTGCTGTGTGCTTCTGCAGACGGAAAAACGTTACCGTTGTTGTGTGTTTTCAATGGGAAGTATGTGATGGAAAATTCGATTGACAAAGAACGCCCAACGCAAACAGCCATTTCGGTGAGTGAAATAGGTTGGATGGTAACCATTCTCCTTTTCAACTGATTTCGAAATGTATTTTTGAAAAATATAGGTGAACAAAAACCGGTTTTGTTGATTTATGATGGACACACAAGCCACATTTCAACAGATCTAATAAGGTTGGCTCAAAAAAATCAAGTAAGAATCATGAAATTGCCACCCCGCACTACCCACGCTCTTCAACCACTTAATGTTGGTGTTATCAAGAGTCTAAGGTCAAAGTGGGATAAAGATCTATGTAAGTAGCAGCGACAAAATTCACGAAAGAAAATTCCTAAAGCTGAGTTCGTTGCTAGTTTAACCAACTGTGCCCAGCAGATTTCATCGCAAACTATCATAAATCGCGTCAAGGCAACAGGCACATATGACCCAGAAAAAAGGGACCAAACAAAGTAGCTATTCCTGAATCTATTTTTGCACCAGATGTAATTTCAAGATATAAGAAAACTATTCTTCAGAACAATATAAAACATCCTACAGGCTGAACCATTAACAGCTGAGCACCACAATACCGTTGAACAGCCACCACCTGAAGATCAGCGACCGCTCAGTAAACAGCCAACGACATCTCAACAGGCACCGACTGAAGGGGAGAGCAACCTCTCAGTGAGCAGCCAACGACATCTCAGCAGCCACCGACTGAAGGACAGCAACCGCTAAGTGAGCAGTCAACGATCTATTAACAGTTACCAACTCAAGAAAAGCAAGCTGCTACTGAGCAGCCAAGGACTGCTAAACAGCCACAACTATTACTAGCCAATAATCCTCTGCCATCAACATCACAACAACAGATGAAAAGCTCTTATTAAACTTTTTGTAAAGTGAAAAACAAGCAAGAACCACAAAGGAAGAGGAAAAAAATTAATCCAAACTGTGGAATCATAACAACTCAGGAATTTTTTGAAATAAAAGAAATCGAAAAGAATGAGAAAAAGAAAGCTCTGGCTGAAAAACAAAAAAAAAGGGTAAAGAAAGAGAAGAAAAAATAAAAATAAACTTAAAGAAACCAAAGAAAAAAATGTTAATACAACTAAAAGCATCTCAAAAAAAATTCAAAATAAGAAGAATTTTATGATTCTACAAGCGATGATAGTGATCACTACTCGATACAAGACAGTGATAAGAATTTTTTGGAAAGCTTCTCAGATGAAGAAGAGGAAGAAGCCTGGTGCATAGCAAAAGTATTTGGAAAACAGCAGATGTTTTTAGATTGTTTGTTGCTCAAGTAATTGAAAAGGAGCACGGATGATATGATGTGTGTTTTGTAAACGACATGGACAAATAATGAAGTTTCTTGTAACTGATGAACAGTCTTTAATAAGGGAAAATGATATCGTACGTATATTGCCAAAATGCAGCTTTGCCAGATTCAAGGACATGATTTGTTTTCCAACGGATCTGAGTGATTTAACAAACATACATTAAATAAAGAGATTTGGGTGTTCAAAGTTTTCCTTATTTTCACTTTTATAAAAATTACTAATATAGTTATGTTTCTAAGTATTTTGGAACAGTTTTTAACCTTTAACCCTTAACCCTTTACTTCCTATGTCTCAGCGTTGCCTCGGTTACAACGCGCATAAGTAACTTTTTAATTGTAGTTACGGACAAATAATTATTTTTTACTAACGTATAGGGATTCAAAGGCCCAGATACCGCAGACGGTTGTAACAGTGTTTTTATGGAATGTAGAGGAGGTGGGTCCAATTGCCCCAAAATTGTGGGGCAACTGGGCCCTCGTCAAAAAATCAATATATATATATATATATATATATATAAGGGTACAAATTAGTAGTCTGGAATTCGGTCAATTAATTGTAGTTAACTGATTGTAATTAAAACAGTCTGGGAGTAACCCTCATTATATTTAGTCCAATATTTCGCCGCCTCTAATTTGGCGGCTTCATCAGGGTGGAATATGTCGAGGTATTCGATAAAAAACTAGCTAAAGACATACTATCATGAAGAATAAAAACACTAATACTGATTTAAAATAAACAGATTTTCGATCGGAATTATTACAGTGATGAAGCCATGCTTTATACAACTACAATGCGAAAGAATTTATAAAAGGGGAGATAACGTTCGTAAACTAGATAATGTGAGCGCGTCCAAATGTTACAAATTTAAATTTGATCTATGCAGTGTATTTCCTTTTTCTGTTATTTATAGGGTGCATTAAAATTATTCTAACATAAATTGAGTCAAATTAATTAAACGCTGTGAGTATGTATGTATATGTATATATCACTTAGGTCACTTTTTGTATTCATACTGTTAGTTTGTTGATTGATGTAGCACATTTCCAGGATTAATCTTCTTTTTTTGTTATTTTCAGATGTTAAGAGTTTTGTTTCTTCAAAATTGATGATGTGGTCATAAACATTCACGTGATTCGCAAGGGCACAAGCATTAGGTTTTATTTTACAGTCACTTTTATGTTGCGTAATTCTGTTTTTTAATCTTTGGGTGGTCTACCCCACATATATTAGTTGACATTGTGAACAGGGGCATCGTAGTTGTATAAAGTATGGCTTCACCATTGTAATATTTCCGATCGAAATTCTGTTAATTTTAAATCAGTATTAGTGTTTTTATTGTTCATGATAGTATGTCTTTAGCTAGTTTTTATCGAATACCTCGACATATTGAACCCTGATGAATAACGACTAATTTGGCAATTTAATTCGAAAATGAGTATCTTAGCTTTGGACGAATTGCATCGTGACGTTAAAATTGTATGAGGTTTTTGTAAAAATTATTACAATAAGAAACTAAGCTCTCAACCTCCATCGATAGACAGGATTCAAAAATTATGGCTTGAGGCTTTAACCAAGAGTTCTCCTACAATGTGGCAAAATTTTTGTTCGCTCACGGAAAAGATTATTTCGAATGATTGGGAGAACCATATTGGAAATTTTTTTTATTGAAAACATCCCACCTGCTATTATTGTTATAGGAGAATCCGATTCAAATTCATTTAGAGATGTGGATTCAGATTCTTCTGATGATATAATCATTGAGTAAAGAATCACAATGATTTGTTACTCAATAATATAATGCAACTGGAATAAGACTCGACTGTTTGACATCAAAATTTTAGTAAAAATACATTTAAATATTTGGTTTTCGTCAGGTCTTGTCTGTGGATACGAAAGCAGCAATCTTGTGGTCAATTCCATTTGGCTTCAGCTTAAATGGATACATTTCTGGTTATTTACTTTGATGTGTACGTAACAGTCAAGAAAAAAACAACTCAGCAAATTTCAACACGAAAGCAAATCTTCGTATTGGATTACTTATGCAAAGCACTGTGGATTTCCTGGATAGGTATAATTACATGGATACATATTGATGTTCTGGTTACCTTTTGACTTTGCGACCGAAGAACTAAATACTTCAAGGTCAGGTTTAATAGCCAAGAAAAGAAAGAGAAAAATGTAGAAGGTAAATTTTATCACGAAAGTAAGTCTTCACATGGGATTTCCTATACATTTCTCTCCTGTATTTTTTATTTTGAAAGAGTGAAAATCGAGAAGGCATTATTATTAGTTTTTACGTACATTTGGTTAACAGAACATCTTACTGTATTAGATAAGACACGATGTTGTCATGTATGACCAATGCAAAGAATCTGTAATTTCCGTTTTATGTAGGTAATAGACGTTCAAGTCTGAAGACTAGAATTAATTTTTTTTAAATAGTTCACTCGAGAATTAACGTGCAAACAATGTCTAAATAGCATGAAAAACTATGTTGTAACGCTACATTAGTTTCACTTTAATAATATAATCTACAATTGTCAATTCAGGCTACGGTAGTAACCTTTAAATAAAAAACCATTCAAAGGTAGTACCTCTTTGTTCTTTTGACAGAGCTACCACACTCTCCTTAGATATCCGTTACCTGTTCTCATGCAAAATAAGGCGGCAGCTGTACAGAATTTGGTCGCCGACCAAAGACGAGATATAGCACGTCTTACAAGAACGACCGTCCACGATCGCCCACAAGCAACCACGGCCGTACGGTTTGAAATTTCGACCCGACTTTAAAGTTTTGGTCGACGGTTAACGGTAGGTGACTTATAACGTTTGAGGACACTTTAAATTTGTTTACTAATCTGATATAATTGTTTTTTTTTTCAATTATTTTATTATTGTCAAGTATGGATGGATGGACAGTCGGGAAGTGGATGAATTAATTTGTTTAATTCATAGTAATTCTATTTTATTGACATCCGATAATAATTTTGAAATTTAACAGGATCTTTGTATAACTAAGGAACCAACACATGAAATTCGCCTTCTTGTTCCCTGTGTAAAAATATTTCCCTAACCCATATACTGCGTGTTTTAACACGTCTTTTTAACAGAATCTATTCTATGTCATATAGTTTCATAAGACGAAGAACTGCTACTCGAAGACTCCATGACAGAATTTCTCGTACAAAACACAGATAACCACCTCCCGTACAAAATTTATAAAACACAGTAAGTATATGCAAGTAGGTAAGATTAATTTACTGTGGGTACCATAAATACCTGTTTTATTTATGGTGGGTACGTAGAAACCTGCAGAATTATTATCGACTTTAGCCCGACATTTAAAAATTGGTTGATCTTGCACGCTGAACCCTATGCGATGGTTGTTTAATGTTTGGTCCGCCGAAGTTGGACGATTGCGGATGACCATGTATGGTCGTTTCTCTGTGCGACTGCCGCAATTCGAGTTTCCTAAGTTGGCACCACTGTAAATTAGACAAAAGAAGCGACTGAGGAGAGGAACTCGTTCCTTGATCTGCGCATGCACTTAAACATGTTTGGTTTAATGGAGGTGGCACTCAAATAACATTTTCAATGTCAAACTGGCAGAGCTCGTTTGGACTCACAGAATATAAGGTATTTTATATACTAAGTTTGGACTAGTGCAGAGAGCTCTGGACTAGTGGTAGGATCGTCGCCAACATCGCCTTCGGTGCTGGTTCGATTCCCAATCAATGTAACTTTTTTTTTATTTAGGTTAGAGTTGTTTTTATCCAATTTTTTTTAATCTAATTCTGTTAGGTTACATAGTTTTGTTAATCTAATCTAAACTAGATATGTATATATATATATATATATATATATATATATATATATATATATATATATATATTATTGATTTTTGACGAGGGCCCAGTTGCACAATTTTGGGGCAACTGGACTCTACATTCCACAAAAACATTGTTACAACCGTCTACGGTATCTGGGCCTTTTGCTTGACTTCCTATACGTTAGTAAAAATAATTATTTGTCCGTAACTACAATTAAAAAGTTACTTATGTTAGGTTACAGTAGTTTTGTTGATCTAATCTAAACTAGATATGTATACATATATATATATATATATATATATATATATATATATATATATATATATATATATATATATATATATATATATATATATATATATATATATATATATATATATATATATAAGTCAAAGTTGAATTTTTTTTTCAGTTTTTGGACAATATCTCGAGAACCGTATGAGATATGATATTCAGCTTATAATACACAATTTTTGCTCATTAAGTCACTTGTTTTCGCTGTAAAATGAAGTTTTTAAAAATTCAGTGGCGTGGATTTTGGGTATTTTGAGGATTTCAATCCCCCTAATTTCTACGCCACTGAATTAAATGCAATTCTAAGAAGCGCCTCAGAACCGGCCATGTCTTCTACACCAAAAAGGTACTCTTGGCTGATAGCTCTAAACTCAACTGTTTCCGAGAAAAATGGCATTCAATGAGAGAAAACATTGTTTTTAAGAATCATTTTCATTAACGATTTATTAACAGTAGGCATAACATTTTGGAAAGAATGCAAGTAATAAATTCCAAATTACTACTTATTGAATGAAAAACAAATGCTGCAAGTATTCTACGTGGGCTTCGTTCACTTAAATACATTAGAATGTTTTTCATTCAATTAGTAGTTATTTGTATTTGTATACTTTCAGTTTTCTCGAAATGTTGCACCTACTGAATAAATTGTTAAAAAAAATTATTCTTAAAATTATGGCTTTTTTCCCTTTAGAGCTGTTAACCAAGAGTACCTTTTTGGTAGAGAAAATAAAGGCGGTTCTAACACGCTCCTTGAAATTGCATTTATTTCAATGGCGTAGAAAGTAGGGGGATTAAAACCCTTAAAATACCCAACATCCACGCCACTGAATTTTAAAAAAACTTTATTTTACGGTGAAAACAAGGGACTTAATGAGCACAAATTGTGTATGATGACATCATTTCTCAAACGTTTCTCGAGATATTGTCCAAAACTGAAAAATTCAACTTTGACTGATATTGAAAACGTACGTCTGGGCATATAAGTTCATAGGAAAAAAAGTCTTATTTTTCATGAAGAATCACCTCCTTCTCTAGGTACATGGTATTTCCGGACCGGATATATATATATATATATATATATATATATATATATATATATATATATATATATATATATATGATTTGGGATGTTGAGAATTAATAATGGTTAATATAATTAATAATTATCTCAATAGGGGATATTAATTAAATTGAATTGATATCAATATAATGATAATATAATTATATGCTTATGCACCGGACTAGCTCTTATCTCAAATGGGGATAGGATTCTGGTTTAGTGGGAAATTATTACTGGTTCGAATATATCATGTGTGGATTGCACTTTATAGAAAATATCGTATATGAAAAATGTATCTGAACAAAATTTATACTTTAACTCATGCGTTATAACCTTACTGAATACAATTGTCAAAAAAATGTCAGATTTGTTATATAGTGACTTGTTGAATTTATGATAATTATAATTGGATAATTGAAATTTAAAATTTTGAAATGAACTAAATTTCTGCTTATTTTGCAGGTGTTTACACAAGTATTATATAAACATTTACACCTATACATATAACAAATAATAATTGCAGGAAATCAAACACAAATAAGAACACGATATACAGGGTTATAATCAAAGTTAACTCACATGTACATATTCCAAACTGCAAACAGATGTCTTCATACAGATGGTTGCATATGTAGATGCAGGCACTTTCCAATAATGATTGAAATTCTGGTATACGATGTTCACCGCTACCATTCACCCACTAGCTGCAGACTGGTCCTCGGGTTGTTGGTCACTTTTCTTCGGTAACTGCTATCCTCTTATGCTTTAAGGCTTCACTCAACCACAGATGTTTAATCGATGATATTATTTAATTATATTAATGCTTTTCAATTTTGTCGTTTAAATAATATTTAGTGATTGTAAAGACTTTAAGTTAATGTCACTTTATTTTTAGGCTCCGGCTCAAATATAAATTATTTAAAGGATCGCAGCGAAAAATAAAACTCAATTGACGAACAACTATTTTATTTTGGCAAAACGTAACCAGTATTCAACTTTAACAAACGAAACTTTAAAACGTTAAACATAAATCGTCACAAGTGAGAAAAATTATTCGTAATGAACTTTACGAATGTGTACAGGTATCGGTAACCTAACTTTAATTTTAAACGATTGTCGGTTTAAAAACAATTGCGCTTGATTTTCTCGTCTCTCCGTTTATTATTAAATTTTCCCGATAATTATTTAGGTTATATAAACTTACTTGATGCACAAAAAACACTACACTATTTTAACTTTTTTAAACAACTGGCAAATTATAGAGAGAGATTCTGATCAAGGGCAATTCCTTTTATACCCTTTTGTTGGTTACCACATCTTCAACTTTTTTTATGCAATTCAAATAATGTAACTATGTTTCTGATTGGTCGAAAATAATTTGAAAACTTAACTAAATCAGAAATTTAGCAATATCTTTCTTATACAGCTATAGATTTAAATTTTAATAACAGAAATGAAATCTGTGTTAAACTGTGCATAAATAGATACCCAACATGATATGGTTCTTTTAAATATTATACAAAATGACCTATTCTAACTTAAAATTGCTTATATCTAACTAATCTTACAAATTACACTTAAATTAACTACAAATATGTAATCCTGACTATATTTTGCATTGGAAAACACACATTAAATGTCCTAAATCTTAAATTTAAAGGAATTTTATATTCACCATATAACCAACCCCATTTCATAAATTTTGCGTTGAAATGCTTGTACAAATTAAATTACTATGTAAAAATGAGGAAAACCTCCTATTATTCACTTTAACATCCATTTTAAGCCTATTAATCTAAAAACTATAAATTTGTGAAAAAACATTAAATTTAAAACATAACCAAACTTAATTCTAAAATTACAAATAATTTGCGTTTAAAAACGTTCAAGTAACTCAAAATGTTATCCAAATAACTTGTATAACTGTCTTTATTGTATTTATTGTTCATCTCGCTTGCATTGTATAATTTTATGTCACTTTAAGAAGTCATATCGTTTAACACACTTTCTAAAATTCTACTATAAAATGTATCTGCATGTAAATATCTTTGTAAATATGTTCTATACACTGTTCTTAATATTTAAAATGCATCACTATGTTTGTCACACATTCGCTTTCATAACTACGTGAGTATTGATCATATTAAGTTCGTATTATAACCCTTTCTTAAATTTTACCCTATTTCCTGCATTCTAATCTACTTATACAATATCCCTAATATAAATCTATCTTCACACTATGTGTTAAACACCTGTAAAATATTCACATGCCAAAATATTTTCGAAAAACTGAAATTTATTGAAACAAACTAAAGTACTGAATTTAATTTACGGAAATAAGTTTATTTAACATTCCTGACATTCTTGTTAGTAGCACAATGCTTTTTATGATTAAACCAAAATGTGTAAAGTTTGTTGAGACTGTTTCAACCAAAACAAATCCACTTTCTAGTCATCGTGAACCAAATTACATCAATTACATCCCTCGTACATGTATCATGCTTGATATCACCTTTTTTTTAAAGAAATTACTAGTTAAAACTGTCCGATCCCTGTCTTACTCTTATCTAAACATCTCAATATATATATATATATATATATATATATATATATATATATATATATATATATATATATATATATATATAACTGAGATATCTATGATATATACCGAAAGTTATATCAAGGAACGCTTAGTCGTTCCTCCCTTAAAAGTGTCAAATGCATAGATAAAATATGAGTACCAATTGATTGTAATCTCTCCTGGAATTGTCATATTAATAATCTGATAAGAAAGTGTCTTCATCTTGTTTTGTAATTTGGAGACTAAAGAAACTTTGCCAATATGTCTACCATAATAGTGCATTATTTACTATGCATCACTTTATATTTTAAATTCTGTTATGTATGTTAGGTGCAATATTTATAAGTATGATAAAATTGTAAACGTCAATCACCACAACTTACGTTGTACAGAAAATAATGTATTACCTAATTGTAATTTAACTTTAACACAAAACGGTGTAAACGTGATGCCACTCAATATTTATAACCATTTACCACTGTCTATACGAATGATAAACAATATTTCATTTAAAAATACTGTTAAGAAAATGCTTTTAATGCACAGCTTTTATTTCGTAAAAGAATATTTTAAGGTGTCATTTTAATATGTTACAAATTTTTGGTTGACTATTTCTATTCTTTATAGCTATATGAAATTTAAATTATTATTATAAGGTTTCATCTGTTCGCGGTTTTCTCTAATGATGGATTAAATTGTTTACTACTACTTATACTTAAACTTCCTGTAATTTGTAATTTAAAAAATTAGAACTTATTGAAATTTCGTTTGTATTTTTGTTTTTTAAACTTAACATTCATTTTAAAATTTATACAACTCTACTCCAACAAATTCCTTATTTTAAAACACTGCATATATATATATATATATATATATATATATATATATATATATATATATATATATATATATATATATATATATATATATATATATATATATATATATATCGGACCTCTTAATAAAATAGGACCATTTTTGAAACGTAAACAAATATGTTTACGTCGCATTGCAATTTAAATTCCGCGAGCTTTTAAAAAGCTTTTCCCCAGGTTTGTTTGGTGGCGCTTTTACTGTCACCTTGTAAAGTCATTGGCATGGACATCTATTTTTCGTTATCTATGGTCAAATGTCTGTTTGCTTGCATGAATACATTTACAAAATACCTAAATTGCTTAAACCACCGCCCAATACGTTAAAATTGTTCAATCATATTTCAGAAACCACAATTTTGTACAAACTGTGTATCGAAATTTAATGGGAAAAAATTATGATCTTCGGGAATAATTTTGAAAGAAGAATGTAACAGTTGACAAAGAGCGATATCAGCACATGATAACCCATTATTTCTTGCACGAAATTGATGATATTGATGTCGAAGACATGTGGTTTCAACACGAGGTACTACTGGCCTCACAACAGGTGCAAAGTTGGGTGCCACTAACGCTTTTGGATTTGCTTTTATGGGATTATGATAAAAGTTGTGTTTACGTCGACAAACCCAAAATGTAAGGGCACCTAAAAAATAACATCCACCAAGTTATTGACTAGATACAGCCCAAAATGTACTAAAAAGTAATCGATAATTTTCTGAAAAGGGTCGATTGCTGCAGAAAATCTACATGCGCCTATTTGATGATATAATTTTTCATACATGAAATACATAACATTTGTGATTAATAAAATAATTAAATTTCGTTAAATTTATGTATTTTATTTTATTTTGCCACCATAATGTTCTTTATTTTATTTTGCCACCATAATGTTCTTTATACGCCTCCAAATGCGGGCGTAATGTGGTCTTTATAGCACGGAAATGTCATTGATGCTAAGCAGCATGATTGACAGCAAACACATGACAGGATATATAATAGCAATATCACAGTATCTTAGTAACAACAAATTAGCCTACTGTCGACTTTATTTCACTGCATTTGCATTTAAAATTTGCCGAAAATACTGAATCTTTTTAATATTTTGTTCCAGTTTCATGGTGCAAAATAAAATAAAACATTATGTACCACGGGCATAATTGTAGATTATGGCTCTCAGGAATATTTAACATTCCCTCGAGCCATAATCTTCTGATTATCATTAATATAAATATCTATTATTTTATTTTGCCACCATAATGTTCTTATACGCCTCCAAATTCGGGCGTAATGTGGTCTTTATAGCACGAAAATGTCATTGATGCTAAGCAGCATGATTGACAACAAACACATGACATGATATATAATAGCAATATCACAGTATCTTAGTAACAACAAATTAGCCTACTGTCGACTTTATTTCACTGCGTTTGCATTTAAAAACTTGCCGAAAATACTGAATCTTTTTAATATTTTGTTCCAGTTTCATGGTGCAAAATAAAATAAAACATTGTATGTACCACGGGCATAATTGTAGATTATGGCTCTCAGGAATATTTTAACATTCTCTCAAGCCATAATCTTCTGATTATGCCCTTAATACATAAATATCTATTATACGCCCCCAAATGCGGGCGTGATGTGGTCTTTATAGCACGGAAATGTCATTGTTGCTAAGCAGCATGATTGACAGCAAACACATGACATGATATGTCACGTAAGTTGAAAGAATTATTGAAACAACAACCTTACTATACAACCTTTATTAATAAAAATAATAGTAATAAAACTCCTTTTATAAACCAAATTGCACTTCATTAAATATTCAACGTATAATGGGTGATTCGAAATTTATGACAAAAATACAGTATTATAGAAAAGTTAAATCAACGTATGTTTAAGTTTTTAGCATAAAACGAATGTGACAGTAGTCAAGTGCAAGGTGAACACAGTATATATATATATATATATATATATATATATATATATATATGTATATATATATATATATATATGTATAGTATAAGAAGAAACCCTAAAATGCATGTTCCAAACATTTGTAAAATCTGTCAAGGTGCTGTTCAGCAATTAAAATTTATTACAGGTGAAACACGAAACATAGAATCCTCAAACACGAGAAGTCGTTCTAATGTTTTCAGCTATTTTCGTTACAAACTTTGTCATTCTCCATTTCAAAAAATTATCAATATTACAGGAGATTCCATGGGAACGATCCAAAGAATTGTGAAAAAGATAATTAACTTGATTTGCACCATTTTTGGTTTTATTTATCCTTATAATTCTAATCCCAGTTCAATAATAGGTGAGGATATTTCTGGAACAAACAAAGAACCTCTATTCAAAAGTCTGTTAAAAAACGTATTTGCAAATGCACAACGTGACTGGCCTATCAGTCTTGCCAGAACAGCATGTATCAATGCTGCTAATGTAGGATTATTTTTCGAAAAATTAGATGTTGGATTTTACGTGTTTTTGTCCATTTTCGGCCATTAAACAAATGAGAATTTTGTTTCATAAAAGCTTCCACATTCAGCTATCATTACTTCGTTTAATCACACAATATAACCCCTAATGAGCATTCCATACTAATGTTGGATATAATCTATTAAATGAGCATTCCAGAGTAATGTCGCAAATTTTCTTTTAAATAGGGATTTAAGCTCAATGTGTACATCTTATGGTAATTAACAGATTACTTAAAAGTTGAGTGATTGAAAGCATTCACTATAAAAGTACATTTTTACATGTACTCGTATTCAATAGTGTTATTCACCTCCCTGCT